>PVHX01000626.1:0-162793 GCA_004024805.1 Geosciurus inauris
AGGCTTATTTAGCTTGCATTTTAGAGGTTCAAGATCATGATGCCTGCATTGACTCAGTTCTAGTGAGAGCTCGGATGACTACACCACATCATGGCAAGATATCAATGGCAGGAGCCACAGGTGAATAGGTGACCACATCTTGTCATAGGAAGCCAGGCTGCTGGGTGGCACCAGGCTCAGGCTTTTATAGCAACCCTCTTGTGATAACTATCAAGGGATCCCCTGGTAACTACCTTACTATCTCAGTACCCTCTATGGTTGGGATCCCCGGTGACCCAAGGACAGATCATTAAGATCCACTAAAGTTTCCATCATCTCTTAATAATGCCACTATGGGGGCCAAGCCAACAACACATAGACCCTTTAGAAAAAAAGAAATACAAACTGCAGTACAAGGGCTAGCTCTTCTTTTTTATAACTGTAGGAACCATCCAAATAAGAAGTTTGCACAATCTCCTGGGAATCCTTGCCAAGCTATTGGATTCTGTATTTCAGGAGAGTACATTCAAATCAATAAGCTTTCCTTATTCAATCCTGTTTTTCAGTTGCCTTCATCAAACAGCTTCAGAATCTACCTCCATGTATACTCCCCTGACTTGTACATGCTGGGGCACACTTTCTACCAGGGCTAAACTTTGACTTAGACTTTTTGTCATTGTTGTTGCTGCTGTTTGTTGTAAGCCTAATATTTAGAAGAGACAAGAATAAGTACTAAGAGGGATGTGGGTTAGAGAAGAGAGGAAAAGCTAGCTCTAAACAGGAAGGAATGAACCACTTCTGAAAGCTAAAAGAATCTAGGAACCAGGGAATGTGGTCCTCAATTTTGTCTTTTTGCCTCTTGGTTTGTATGCTATCAGGATCGCCCTTGGGTTTCACATTTGGTTTTTTATTATAGCTAGTGAAATCCCTTATGTACACAATTTTGATTAACTACAGATGTAAATTTTATTAGATTGCCATCAATCTATTAATCTATTGTCTACCTAAGATTAGCGATGAGTTCCTCATTACTAACCAGACTATGTTTGATAAATCCTGCTCCCAAGTACCACTTCTGGTGCCATCCTAGATAGAATTCCCTGGACAGCAGATTCTAGATGGAATTTACTATTTCTCATATTTATTAAGGAGTATCTTTAGGATCAATACTTGTGAAAAGTAGGGAAAGAAAGCAGGGTTGGGCAGACAGTAAGGCCAAGCTGTGACACAAGCCAATAATATTGTTGGCCAACCTAAAGTGACCTCTTGAGCTAAAATTGACTCTCAAAGTCAGCCTACTTTGGCCCCAAATTGCAGATCATTCATTTGGCACCATTGCTACTCATTTTTTTGTATGGGCTTCCCTGGGAAATATGTCACTTCAATGAAGCTGCTTTTCATACCTGAGGTAATTCCTGTGTACAAAGCTTTAGCAATAAACATGGATTTATACATTCCTGGGATTACTAATAAGGGTTTGATATGATCCACTTACCAGCTATGGTTAGACCTTTTTCCTCAAGGAATTCTTCCTAAAGCTCTTTTCAAATTATTTCCTTTTGATATCAAGTACTGTCCCTTGCCATGCTGGTGATTTTAACAGTTGCAAAGGGATTGTCATCATCTGGAACATCTTTGCTTTAATTGAATACTCCCATACCTTTTTATCTTATGAAACCTAATAATATAGATCTTTAATCTGGGTAAATCCTATCAATGAACTGAGCAGTCTCTTTTATCTTGTTAGTCATAGATTTCAGATCATAAAGGATGAGGGTGGCTGGCTCCTTAGTGAGCTCTGCCATTGGCATCAAAGTAACTCATTTATTCATATATGTGATGAACACCCACTGAATATTTTCCCTTTTGCATATCTTAAACATACTAATTTATTTATTTAATCAATGTACTCTGTTTTTCTGTGTCTCTTTACTGTTTCTCTAAAGTTATCCAAGACATCATAGGTAGTTTTAATCTCAGGATGTTCTTTTGCAATATGTACCATCTTAGCAACACCTAGTAGCAAGCTCATTATGTTCTTTCATAAGAATCATATAAAGTACCTTAATCAGGTTGCTTTTGAATCTTAAACTTCAGCAGTTTTCAATAAAGAGCAATATTCAATTTCTGCCATATGCTCCAAATTACATATGATCTATTTGCAGATACTCTTAAAATTAAGTGAGCATTTGTGTCTAAAGATGTAAGAAACTTGGCTGGGACACAAATATTTGAAAATCCTTTGACATATTACCCCACAGGATAAATGTTTTAATTTATTCCTTGCTAGTCTATTGTCAGAACTTGTGTTGGTTCCATGAACAGACTATCTTGTTTGTAGGTAAGATGACACCTTTCAGAAGTTAATGGAAACCATTACTCAGTTTCAACAATTTCCTTATTCAAAGAAATGGTCTCTTACCATTTTCCTGGAGCTCTATATTGCTTGTTATTTATTACCAGGTAGGATTCCAGCAATGCCAAGTTTTCCCAAGTTTGGTAAAGGGCAGGGTTTGCTATAACTTATTGACAATGGAATGGGCAGATCAGAATTTATCTAAGCTATGAAGTGAATCTAGCAAGGACTTTCTCAAGGTTCAAGGGTCAAGACTAACTTTGAAGATGTTCTCCGAGTTCCCAAGAGTTGGTAATGTGTTATGAGTTCTCTAGTAAGAATCTTTTCAATTTCCCTTTATTTTCCACTCTTCAGCAGCATTCTTTTTTTTTAATTTTTTTTTAGTTGTAGATGGACACAATATCTTTACTTATTTTTATGTGGTGCTGAGGATCGAACCCAGTGCCCCATGCATGCGAAGCAAGTGCTCTTGCCACTGAGCCACAATCCCAACCCCTTCAGCATCATTCTTAAGAGCCCACCTTGTCAAAGAAGTTAATGATACCTTTTTCCCTTTCCGTTTTCCCTTCCATAGTCTTCCCTTTGGAAAGCACAAATCTTTCCCTTATTTACTCATGAGTGATAACTGGTCTACTGAATCAGATTATTTTACCTGAAAAATTTCTTGGCCCCCAACACATTATTTTGTAAAATACCTGAGATTGAAGAACTTACTTTTGTGGCTCCTTTCATTGGTCACTTATCAGCATTAAATTGTCTTTTTGATCATCATAAAGTCAACCTGAGAATGCCTGTGATTGCACACCCCTAATACTTCAGAAGGAGTAGTCCATGTCTTAAAAAGGCAAGGAATATCTTAATATGGGGTTGTGCTCTCAGGATAAATCTGCCAAACACTTTTGCCTACTGCATCAAATCAGTTATCATACTATATTCATGATGATCTTCATAAATGTTACAAATAATTGCATATCTCTGGTCAAATAATTCTCTCCATCAGCAGTGTATAGCATTAGTAATAAGATCCCTTGGTCATTTATTTTGAGGCTTCATGTAGCAGGGACTCCTCAGTCTTCTGTAGAATTTATGTATAACATGCAGCAGCTATTTAACTGACAGCCCACTCTCTGGATGTCTTGGGCATCTGGTTGTGGCCCTTGACTCCCTCTATAATCTTTTTAGTGATTAATGGTCACTAGCAACTTACGTTGTGAATGATATAATATCTGGAAAAGTGACCATAGTAACATGAAAAGCTTTCTGGTAACTGGAAAAAAAAAAAAAAAGAGGGGGGGAGTGGTATTTCTTTATGTTCTAACTTTTGACTTGGCCCTTTAGAGTTTAAGGTCTCATTAATGACACCAGTAGCAGCTTGGTGTTCTCTCTCCAATTAGCTAATTTTCCTAGGTCTAGGTTTATTTTCTTCAAAGTCAATTTGTAGACTTATCCTCAGAATCAACATTTTCACTACTTGTTATCAAAGAAGTGTAGGAAATAATCCTGGTCTCAAAGTCTCATCAAATTTTTATTTCCCCTCTTGTCAAAATCTTCGTTGGTTTGGAAAAAAAATTTGCTACCACTATCAATATGTGCCATAAACATTGAATTGTCAAAGTAGATTCTCATGAATCCAAAGCTTTTGCAAAGTGAAACGTTTCTAACCTTTAGTAAATTATACAGTCAAGCTTCAAGCACCATATACAGAGACTGAATTGTATTCTTGCAGTCCTTTTCTTCTCAGTCTTTTGCTCTCTTCCACCATAATTAATTCCCTTTGACCACTCTTACGATCCTCACCAGTGACAAACCCTGCCTTTCCCAAAGCCCTGTACTAGCAGTTGCCTTCCAACTCTCCTCAATCTGTCCTCAATACTCTATATGTATCTCATAGGGATTGGCTATTTTCCCACTGAGAACCACATATAAATTCTCTGGCTGAAGCAACTCTTCCAGTTAGTATCTCAGCATCTATTTTACTTTTTCTTTGTTAGTTCCTTAGTATTACCAATTCCTGGGAATTATTTTGATTTTGTTAGGATTCATGGTTGAGAATAGAAATCACTCAACATTTTTAAGCATAAAGAAATCCAGTACCAGAACTAATATGCTTACAAAATTGTGTTGGAGAAGTTAGGGGTCAAGAAATGTTATTGACATGCAGTAATCAGGAAAGAGAAGTTGAGATAGACCACCACCAACCCACAGCTAGGACTCACCCGATTGATTCATTGGTGCAGGCCAACAACCAGGCTCTAGCAGATGGGCTATCTGCTGGGTCCTGCCTATCTGCCTGCTCCCCTAAAATAGCAAAATGATACCTATTCCTTTCATTTTCCAAACATAAATAAGTATATCTCAGTGACAGAAGCTAATCTTATCCAGACTTGTTGCAAAGGTACTTGGGAAATGTAGTTTTAGCCATATTGCCCCTGTCATACAAGGCATTGGAGCATAAAATGGAATGTTCCATTTTATGAACAATCCACTCAATGGAATGTTCAATGGATAACAATTCCTCACAAATTTGTTAGCTTTCCCAAAGAATCTCATTGCATAATGCTAATGTCCTGTGTCCACCCCTGCTTCTGCCTCTCTGCATTTCCCTGTCACATCTTTTCAATAATTCAGTTTTCATGAAGTGGCAGATAACTATTTATAATTTTAAAAATTAATGATAACAGATTCACAGTTTCACTGTTGGTGATACATTTGCATTATTAAGGTCTTCTGGAAACATTAACTTTATTCTCATGATGACTTTATTAGGAATTTCAGGTCTTTGACAGCTGACATGGGAAATATGTTGCTTAGCAAGATTTTAGAGTCTTTCAATGTAGGACAACTCATAAAATCTACCCTCATCACCTCTGTACCTAGAGCTACCCCTAATCCATTATGGTGTAATATCAACCAATTGCTTAGTTTAAAGGAAATTTTTCATTGCCCAAATAATACTTTCTTACAGTTAAATTATCACTGCTAGAAAGTCGATATTTTTGAGTGTAGTGCTTTTACTGTAATTGTACAGAATACCACAATAGGAACATTATTCAAAGCTAAATATTCAAGATATTGTGACAGAACAAAAGAAGAGAACAAAGAAAAGAATATAATGTTTTTCTGCCTCTGGGGTATGAAAATCTGGAGTTACTGATGGCACTGATTTTTCATGAGGCATATTATTCACTATTTTTTAACAAATTCTGCATGTTAATGAACATCAGACAGTGTTACCAGAGAGGCTGTTTTAATCAGCTACAGACACCAAATGAAAACATCCCAGGTTTGTATAGAAAGTGTCAGGAAGAAATGTAACTCTGTCCTTTACTAGATACCCAAAATGTCAATGATACCTAGATGCAAATTTAAGACAACAAAGAACAATATATACATTAAGAACTGATTGAAAATTGTGCTACTTACTAAATTACAAATACTATATTAAAATGATTGGAATACTGTTCTGTAATTTCTCCTAAAAAAAGATATCATTTCAATACTAATATGTCTAAATATTCAAGGACATCTTAATATTTTGTTAAGTGGTAAAAACTGTTGTGTAAGGAATGAGTCACCTATAAAAATGGTTTTTCATAGCTGGAGGTTAGAAGAGAGACAATAAAGCAAAGCAATTCAATTCCAAATGTCTTAGACAACTCCATCTTATTCATGCCCATACTTAATGGAGTGCATGACACAGATGAGTCCTCAAATATCTTAAATTACCAATGCTTCAGTAACAATGTAAAATAAAATATTCATTGTATAGCTAATCACTGGTTAAGATTTGGGTATAAATTCAATATTTTGTGCCAAGCTCTGCATTAATCTTTTACATGCATCTCACTTTTTTCAACAGTCTGGGTGTGCAATGGGAGGAGAGAACAGTTTTAGCTCATTCCAAAGTCATTTTATGGCATTAAGACTCAAATGAAAATGAAGTAGTAAGAAACATATTATGAAAACAATGTTTGAACCAAAAACCATTATTGAAACAAAAACCATTTTCTTGTATTACCAAGCAAGAAGCAGTAAGTTCTGACAAGATGTACAATGCCTTTAGGAGGTGTGACTATGGCCTGGTTCCTAATAGCCTTAAATAACTTTCCTTTGAACTTCAACCCAAGACATGTTCACTCAACCTGAGTTCTTTCTTTGCCTCTCTCATTCAAGGTCAAATCTGAATTGGAATCTCATGCTTTTTCAGCCTTCCTTGTATGTCCGCATTTTCTTTCACAAGCTTGCTTGCTGTTTGGAGGACCTAGATGAGCACAGATACTTACTAGGTGAACCTCGCCCAGTTTTTCACTTGGGCGGATGTTTTATTGGTGGTGGTTAGTGAGCCATCAGAAAAACAATCATCTTAAAAGGCTGACAATCCTTTTATCTCCTAGAAATTGATAGAATTTTCAAGACTGTTGAAGAGAACTTTCTAGTTTTTGTTGCTCCTTCAGGTAACTATGCTACATTTTTGCTCATTCCTTTGTTAAGTCTAATACATGATGAGAAAAAGGTAGGCAATAGCATTTGAGGAAGAAAAAGAGGTATTTACTAGGATGTTGAATTTGAACATCCCTACTCAAAGGTCTTTAATATTAGTTCTAATAAGTTAAACTCTGCTCAGCTTATCTCTCTTAATATAGCCACTTTCATAAATTTCTATATTTTTTCTTACCTAATATATGTCCATTAACCTCATTCAGCACTATTCCACCCTCAATTTATATTTTTCTCTTTCAAATGCTTATACTTTGTGTTTGCTCCCTGTACCACACTCTGGCTTGAAAGTATGTGTCCCCTTTAAGTTCGTGTTAGAACTTAAATCCCAGTGTGATAGTACCAAAAAGTGGGGCCTTCAGGAGGTAAGTCACAAGGACAGAACCCTCATGATGAGGTTGCTGACAGCAACAAGATACCATCTTGAAAACAGAGAAATGGGGCTTCTTGACTTGCTCAAGGACTGGGCACATTGATTTTGGACTTTCCATCCTTAAGAACTGTGAAAAATAAATTTCTATGGTTTATAAATTACACAGGCTCAGGTACTTTATAGAAGCACAAACTGATAATACAATCAGTTATTCATTTTACCACATTGACTGAATTTATTGAAGGTCGGCTTGATACCAGGCAAGGAATAAGTATAAAGAAGTGCTATAATGTGGATTTATCCTCTGGAAATTATCATTGTACTAAATATGAAATGCTGTATAGCTCTTTTAATAGTTAGGAGATACCTAAAGAAAATAGACTAACCCAGTTTTTGGCATGACTCTTTTACTGCCTTTTGTGGTGCATGTTGTTAGTTACCCAGGTCATGTGAATATTTGGAGAAGGATTACAAGTTCAGAAAACTAAAAAACTGCGTATTATAGATAAAAAGTGAAGGACAATTTGTTACTGCTATACAGAGGTTGCTATAGTAAGCATATTTTCCCAATCATATTCATAGCTTTTTTTTGTTTTGTAATCACGGAAAACTGCTTATTGTGAGCGCTTATTACCCAATTGAAATGATTTCTTTTAAGGATAGTGTGATTGAGTTTTATCCAACTGGAAGCTTGTCATGAAGCATGATTGCCTGTCTTAATGCATTACATACAATCAGAGAATATGTTAATTAGGTAAATTCTCTGCAAGTATGTTTATGAAATTCTGGGTTTAGAAGACCTTGCATTCAAAATTGACAAATGACATGCTCACAGGACAAGGTCTATCTTAGTCTATTTTCTGTTGCTCTAACTAAATACCACACACTAAAGAATTTATAATGAACAGAAATTTATTTTTCTTAATTTTGGAGACTGGCAAGCCTAATAACAAGGTGTTGGCACCTGGTAAAGGCCTTCTTGTCAGAACATAGCAGAGGGCATCACATGGAAAGAGAACAAAGGAGCACGGGATCCTGTAAACTCAAGTCTCTTCCTCTTGTGAAGCCACTAATTTCATCATGGGGTCTCATGACCACATCTAATCCTAATTACCTCTCCAAGACCCCATTTTCAAATATTAAGAATTTGAAGGTTAAGTTTCCAACACTTGAATTCAGGGGACATATTAAAACTACAGTTTCTTATATAGTAAACTATATAAGATTAAAAGTTAATATTTAGTATACTGAATTTACCATGTACACGGTCTTCTACCCATAATATATCTTAATTTTGGATGCATTTAAGAGTTGTAGATATAATGCTTTAGCATGCATATCACTAACTAGAGTTCAATATTTCTTCATTGTTCCATTTGCTTCCCTTGAGGTAAAATTTACATGCAAAGAAATGCTCAGATCACATGTTTCATTTCAGGAGATTTTTGACAAGTGCTTGACCTGTGTCACACAAATTACTGTGGACATATTGTTTTTCTTTGTTAAACTTATAGCACCTAACAGCTCTTGGCTCACAGACATATTGACATCTGACTGAATTTAGCTGGTGCCATAAAATTCTTATTGGGAAACAAACTTTGTTTACAGTCAGAGTCTCCTTACAGCATCTTGACATCTGGGACTAACCATGCATTACTACATAATATTGTAATTTGCTTTTTTACATGGAAGCTGCTACCTGGCTAGTAGAATTTTGCAGCTTGTCAGTTGGTACTTTCTAAGATTAAGGGGTGGGGTGGGCAGAGAGGTTCTCTGTTATTCTGGTCAAGATTCAATCATTAGTAGGTCTTGTGTGCCTGGACCTTAGAGAGGGACTTTCTCAGTATTTTCACCTCTTATTGTCATGTTAACCAAGCTCTGTCTTTCATCTTTAGCAGAATTTATGTAGAAGAAAGTATTCTGTCACTTTTGTACTAGTATTAGGACAGTATACTGGATCCAGGACTCTTCATCTGCTGTTCTCTCTGGGGTAAAGATTTTTTTCTTCTATATATCCCGCAGCATTGGCATGTATTCCCTTAGACCCTGAAGATAGTGGGTATTCTGGCTATTCTGGCCTCCTCCATGGCTTAGGTTTTGTTCCATTTGTGAGGATTGTGATGGGCATGTGGGGGATCTATGCTTGTCCTTTGGTGATGACTGGTTGCAGAGCCCCCTGCAACCATGGGGGCTCTGTCTGGACTCCCATATTGTTTAATCTTTTTCTTAGTAAGGTTCATGAAAAGGTGACTATAAGCATGGAGAAAATGAAAATTCTGCTTAGGATTTGGGGTCCCAGAGATTCCATATTGTCACACTACTCCACATTCTATTGTAGGCATTCATTGTTGTTAAATTTATTTCTTATCAGATTGCATGGTAAATAATGCCTTTTCCTTGGGTTCTCCCTAGATGAGGAAGTTCTAGTGTTCTATCTCACTAGAGAGTCCTGTTGCTCTTGGGGATTCAGCCTCCTTCATTGCCTTGCAACCTCAGGTTTTGGATTAAGCTGTGCTTTTAACCATTACTTTTTTAAAATATTTTTTAGTTGTAGATGGACACAATGTATTTTTATTTTATTGCTTTGTATGTGGTGCTGAGGATCGAACCCAGGGCCTCACGCATGCGAGGCAAGTGCTCTACCACAGAGCTACAATCCCAGCCCTTAACCATTACTCCTACTGGCCTTCCACATAGTTAGGAATTTGTTAACTTAGATATTAATATGTATAATACACTAAAGAGTTTCAATTCTTTTCTGAAAGGCAAAAGAGAGGTAGCAAAAGATTTTTAAAGAAGGAAATAACATAGTCATACTTGAGACTTAGAAAAATAACTACAGCAACACTATTAAAGAGCACCTGTGAGAAGCAGAAAGATCAGTTAGGCCTGAAATATTCTAGGAATGAGATGATGAGTACCTGAATAAGAAGAAATAGACCTTAACAATATCAAGAAGTTTCCCAGACTTGATGGCCAATTAATTGAAAGGAAGAGTGGATAATACTAATATAACTACATATTCCAGTTGACCAGTACATTTACTGAATACCTCATTTCATCATCAAAGATGTCTTAGTTGGAATTAAAAAATGCATTATATGGTCAACTTAAGCATAGGTTTTCTCTAAGTTTCCCAACTTTGGAAACTGAATTAGATTCATTAAGATAGGATTTGCTTCAAACCAGGCCAATGTCAGCAAAACATTCCTGAAATATTATTGAATTCCACATCAGTTGTTAAAGTTAAGCTGAAAATTGAATATAAGGGACTGGAGATTAGAAGAGATGCCAAGGGTGAAGAAACTGATTTCATAATATTAATTGCACTGAGATTTATTGGTATAAATGAGATAATATACAGAATGAAAGCCTTGAAAAGCCAAGAAAGATCCTGACAGAGTGGCCAGAGAAGAAAAATGGATATTAGTGTAAAAATTTTTCATAAAGAACTAGAAAATAGAACTAGAAAATAAAGATTTCAAGTGTAGTTAATCAGAAGTTTCAAGAGATTACAGGGTAAAGTAAAAAATAGACTTAAAATTAGTTCAAGGATTTCTCAAACCCAGACAACAAAGGAAATGAAGAGCAAAGCCCAAGATAGAGTTCTATGCAGATAGTTTATAAAAAACACTTTCCCACGTGTAGCTATTCTTCTTATCCATTGCTATATCTCAAGCAAAAAGATATAGTTGTATAAAGTAATGATATAATTCTCCAAGAGATAATACCAATTTTTATCTCTTATCTTCTTTAGCTTGATGAAAAATTTTGGCAAAATGGATAAACAAATAACACAATCCCATACATATCAAAATTATAGGGCTCATTTGATGTATCATCCTTTTTTCCTTTTTGGGACCAGGGGTTGAACTCAGGGTTGCTTAACCACTAAGCCACATCCTTGGTCCTTTTTATTTTATTTTATTATTTTTTTTATTTTGAGACAGAGTCTTGCTAAGTTGCTTAAGGCCTTGCTAAGTTGCTGAGTTTGGCCTTGAACTTGTGAACCTCTGGAATGACTGGGATTATAGGGGTGCACTACAATGTCTGGATACCATTGTATTTTTACATGTTAACTTATTGCAAATTCTTTCTTTCCAGAATATCAGGCTGATATATAAGAGAGAGTTGGAGAAAATGAAAAAAGAGTATGTGTACACGTGTGTACAGGCATATGTGCCATTGCTTAATTGTATTAAAGAATGTGATTAATTTATTTAAAAAATCATATTCTGGGAGAATTGTCAAACAGAAGTTTTCAGAAGAATTGATTTTTCAGTGTTGAGTCCACAGATGTCTTGTGTCCTTTTATATTAACAAGTTTAACATTAGCCTATCTTATGTGAGACAAAATTATTTTACTTATCTGGATTTATATCTCCTCCTAACTTCATACTTTTATAAGAGTGAGGTTTTCTTATCTCTCAGTTCTTCAGATGTGGATCTTCAATATTATTTATACTTTATGCATCATTTTATATTTAATAATTTCAACCAATTTTATATATCCTTATATTATCCTTATATCCCTTATTGTTGAAACAAAGAATATCTCTAATATTTGTGAAGTACTCTTTCTGTATGCTCACGCAGAAGTTTCTGTGGTGTGGCAATGCAGACCTTTCCATTAATCTTTTGTTTGGCTTAAGCTCTTCTCTTTGTTGACTACTTCTGATTACGCTTAATGTCAAACTGCTATGACCTGTCTCAAGGCCCCTCAGGCTAAAACCTGTTGGCAGTGATTCTTAGGTACCCTAAAGGTGCTCCTGACATTGATTTCCTTTGTTATCTGCTCAGAGCTTCAAGACTTATCATTTCAAAGTATTCATCTCGCTACCTATTACTTTTCCTTTCACTCTTTGCATAGGCTTTCATGAGCATATCTTCTGCTCCTCTGACTTTTGCTCTGAGTCTTAGTCGGGAAAGAGGAATGAACTCTAATGTATCCATTATTTCTGGAGTGGTAAGCATTGACTGTTCCTTTTGCTTTGCCTGTTTGCCATCCATCTCAAGTTCTTTACTTTCAATTCCACTTAAACTCTCATATTATTTGTAGCAGATATGGAGGCAGGAGAGCTCATTGTTATTGATTCCTTTCTCAATTTTCCTTGGGAAAAAAAAAATCTTCTGTTCTTTAGAGTCCTATTCTCTAAAGTCCTTTTCTCCCTCCATTGTTGTTTTTCAGTCGCAGAGGTATCTACTTCCTTGTCTTTGCCCCTTGTTTTGGCTTCCACTGCTCTCAATTACTCCCTTACTTAGGAACTTGAAATAAAATACCAGTGTCTAGTTCTATATTCAACCAAACAAATCTAATTCCCTGGGGGTAGATTTATAAACTTCTCAGGGGATTTCCTGCAGCCAGGAATGGGGATGGGCATCTTGACCTACTTATGTTGCCCTGTTGTGTTCTCTTCTCTTCTTAATTCAAGTAGAGAAACACTCTGAGAATATTATGGCAGTGCTTTTTATTTGTGTAGGTGCAAAACCATATAGCATTTGAAAACAGTATTATCTCCACTCAAATAGATCTGATATTGATTACAACATATTTCTAATCACTTGGTAAACTCTAGGTAAGGCATGAATAATAGAGGAGAAAATAAGGCAAAGAAGATAAATAGTTGGTGTGAGGAGTAGGTTAAAAGACAGGGAAATTAAGGACAGAAGAGAAAAATATTCCTCAAAGCGATAATGTCACCTAGGGATGTTTGTTGCCTATGCACATTCTTGTCTTGGATCAGGCATTCTGCGGGGACCTAGATATCTCTAATGATTTTTGAGATGACTATGTATCATGAAGGTTGAGAACAATAATATTGCCAAAAATAATTGAAAAATGCCAGTAGAACCATTAGATGCCAGTAGAAAATGCCAGTAGAAAAATCCTACTCCTTCTTTTAAAACCCTTATATTTTCAATATATAACATTGTAAACACTGAACATAAAATACTTCATTGAAGGATACATGCCAAGACTCCAATAAAGTATAAATGATACATATATAGTTGGGAGTGGGTAAATGGTTGTATTTGTAGTTGCACATAGTAATATATTCCATAGTATTCCCCAAATTTGTAAAATTACAGAACTACCCAGCTCGTTTAAGATTTAGATTTCTAAGCTCCTCCATGGGCTCAAATAAAGATTGTGATTGAGGAGTTCTGGAGTGGGCTCCAGGAATGTGTGTGTGTTTCCTCATCAGTTGTAGTTATTAAAACATGAAATTTATAGAAGACGATTGTTTTTTACTGAGCTTCTGTACAATGTCCAACAGACCATACCAAAACCAAAATGGAGTCCCTTGTGCTAAGAGCCACAAAATCAAACTGAACTTTGTAATGGACCAGTTTTTAAATAGATGATACATAGATAGATAGACAAATCAGTTGATTTGCAGCAACCAATCAGAAGAGGCCCAGTTTACCTGAGCCTTCATCAATAAGAAAGTCTCCTCTGCTTTAACTTTGAAATCACCAATCCAGCTTTGTTCCCTGTTCAGGCTTTCTTCAACCATCCTTTGCCCATTAACCCCTCCTCTTTTGCTCATGTCATTGAAACATCCATCCTCTTCTACACAATAAAATGTTGACTGATTCCAGCATCACCCACAGAATCCAACTAGATCTTTAAACTAGAAATGTGTATTTTTGTCTTTTGGCACTATGACAAAGGAATTCTAGAAAACACTAATCTTATGCAAAGAAAATGAGGAATCTCTTCGAACACTAAATAAATCTGTATTCTAATGCCAAAAACTCTTTTATAAAAAAGATCATTCATTAAACAGTATAAAAAACTGGTCTCACATTATTTTCTAAATGATTTAATTTTAAGCAAACTAAAATAATAAAGACACAAGAAGACATGGATTACTTTCTTTTAACTTCTACTTTGGTGAATGTAGCTTATGTAGACAAAATGATGTTCTAGGTAAAGTGAAGAACTGACTATGAGCTCTGTGTGGTTGTAGGGAGAATATTTACAGTCCAGCTTCACTTTTAGTTGGCTGTGTCTGAAGAAAGGAGGAAAACTGACTCTTTCCCACTTCTTCAACTTAAAGTATTTCCTTCTTTTGGGTCTAATTCTATTCTAGCAAATTCTCTACTTCTCTCCTGTTCTCCTATATCATCTAAGAAGTCATGCCCAGACTGATGCTGCATTTGCCTTATAGTTGGGTCTGATTTTTATCCTGGGAATGAATGCAATTCCTAATGGTAGTCTGCCATGTATTAGGAGAGAGAGAACTATGCTTGGCCTACCAGTATGGCTGTTGGCAATGTAGTTCACTAATTGCCCCTATGGTTGTTCTTGGATACCAATTTTATGTCCACTAGTACATTTATAACCATCAGCATCTTTGTATCTGTTCTTACTCTGAATATTTCTATTTTTTTTCCTCCAAGTATGTTTTTAAGATTGAGTTCCTCTATTCATGTAAAACCAATGTTATCTATTTTCTATCTTCTGAGTTGCTCCAAATTTCTTGGATGTTGATTCACAACCTTTATTAGTTTTAACACATTCTGTAATTTTAAGGAATTTGGATGACAGGGAGGGTAGAAAAAATGAAACTGAACCTGATAAAATACTATGCTACTGAGTAAACATTAGAAATACACAAATATGGACTATCTCTGATTAATGTAAGCTGAAGTAGAACTTGAGATAGTTCTTAGGAAGCTCTAAGAATCCCTTTACACTGTGTAGAATCAGCATTAGAAATCTCCAATACACCTGTACTCTAGAATCAAAAGAGGCTTAGGAAATGAAATCTTGATGTTTTGAGCTTTGATCATGGCAGGGAGGCAGTCAAGGCTTCTCCAATCTCGGTCACCTCTGGTTTCACATGCTTCTCTGCCAATATGACCCCACTTTCTGGTCATGTACTCCTTATTAGCACCTCTAAAATCCTTGTATTTTTAACCTTGCATAGTGCCAACTTGCCAATCATCTACAGTGAATTATTCCACCATTTGTTTTTCAGGTGTTATTCCTGGGTTGCTGGACTTGCTGGATAAACTTTCAGAATTATGCTGACTGAAAATTCATGCTAAATTAATCCTGAGTCGTGAATTTGTCCATATTTTTTCTTGATTTTTTTTTTTTTTTTTTTTCTTCTTCCTTCTTTCTCTTCACCTTTGTACCAGATCAACTGTAGCATAAATGCATAGGAGCCTTAGAATCAGAAAACTTGATTATAACTCTTCTATTACTTGTTAGTTGTGCAATTTAGAAAGTTTTTTCATTTCACTCTGCTCCAGTTTTGTTTGTGACATGGAGCTAATACCTAGATTAAAATATATATTTGATGTTTGAAAGATGTATATGAATTTAGCTTCTGTATTTTATTTATATATATATAGTAACTATGCTATGCTTTATATGCAAAGAAATAAAAATTTTGTTCAATATTTCCCTGTTTTTTTTCCTATGGAATTTCACTTCCAGTTCTTTCTGAACATACAACTTAAAATCTCTACTGACATTTCAAACAAAGTATTGATAGAAATTAGAAATCCTTATTTTCTAGCAAATCTGCCCTCTTCTCTCTCTCTCTCTGACATAGAACAATTCTGGATAATTAAGAGAGTCTTGGGCTGGGGATATAGCTCAGTTGGTAGAGTGCTTGCCTTACATGCACAAGGCCCTGGGTTCAATCCCCAGCACCACACACAAGAGAGAGAGAGAGTGTTAGTATTAGATGGCATTGTTTGTTTTATCCCTATCAGTTGTATCATTACAGTATGAAACATTTGCTTCCATTACACTTTGACTTAGAGCATGATATTGTGTTCTGTCATTTTGGTGCTACAAACCAGAAGCTAGAAATCTTGTTTTATATACTAATTTACTACCCAACCTGTGATAAAAATCCTTGGAATAGAAAGGAAAATCCAAGCAATTCAGACTACCTATTCACATTATTTTTTTAAAATTCCAATAAATCCTGCCATTCAACTCACAACCCCATTAAATATTGTATTTGCATAACAAATACTATACTTCCATCTGGAAGCAGATCATTTATCATTTTACTTGCGCTTTCTTCAAATAGTTATTGGGTTATCCATCTTGCATTACTTTATTCTAATAACTGTACCTCCAATTATGGGATCATTATAATTGAAATCCCCTCTGCTCTCTGAAGCTGAGATCAGTGTATATTTGCAGACGACACCCTATGTCTCTTGGTATTCTTGCTTCATTGTGCTAAATTGCACAAATGTCTTATCCTTCCTTTCTAAAGTCCTTTCATTCAAATCAGAAAGAATGATGCTTTATAAACCAACTACAGAAGCAGGATTTGCTTTTCTAGTGTTCACAATTGAGAGGTAAAAATCTGCTGCAATGTAGTGCTTAGAGTTTTCTCTTGTGAGAGTGCAGATGGAAGATACAGCTGCTTTCCTGCAAATCAATTTTCTCCCACTGGTCTTCTGTAATTCTTTTTCCCAGAGAAATTTCTCATTTTCTAACAGTACGCCCCCCCCAATATGAATTATTTTTATATAGTAACTTGTTGAGTTTTAATTTAACACTTCAATGACATCCAAACTTCACTTCCTTTCACTTGAAATGATTAACTAACTATATTCTTTAACTTGCAAGCAGTGGGTCTGTGATTTCCTGCCTGTTCAGTGCAGTGATTCTGTAATAATAGGAATTTGAAGTGTAATTAGTAACTTATACAATTAATAGGTCCATGTGTCAGATGGAGATCCACGATTTCTTAATTAGGGATGCAAATGCCTGTGCTCCTTTGTGGGTTAGGAAGACTGCTTTGAAATGCCAAGGTATTACAAATAGTTTTACAAAACAGGACTAACACGGTTTGTCTCTGCAAAGGGTTTGCTTAGCAACATGCACTAGCATATGTTAGTATGTAGTGAAAGTTAGCATAATCAATTTGATAATTTGAATATATAAATATACACATATCTGAACTGTTGGTCAATTTTGAGAGAAAGAGAGGTATGTGTGTGGGTGCGTGTAAAAGTACAATAATATTCCCTTTTTTGCTTGGAGTTGCTTGAATGGACTTAACAAGCAGATTGTGGTGTTTATTGATACAGAGGTGGTAAAAATATTTTCGAGAAAATGTAGTTACCACATAAATATTCTTTCTTATAAAGCCTGAAAATAAATTTGACTTACATGTATATTTCAGTGGATGTTTCATGCTTCTGACAGAAGACTTAATCTAATCTAAGCATAGAGCTAACTTAGTGGGTCAGGGACAGAATCATTGAGATCCATCTGGTTTGTGTAACAGACTTATATAAACTTTTAAGATAATATATAACATTTGCACTTCTGTCATTTCAAGTGACCCAACATACATTCTAAAAGCAATTGTTAAATTTATTTGAAAGAACAGAAGTGGTAAAACCCAGAAGGAACCTGTCCTTCAATGATGGAACAGTGCTAATGCTGAGTTGTGGTCAGTCCCAGGCTCCTGGTGCTTGATGTTGGGGTAGTTGGGCTACACACGTGCATGGTCTCCAGGTGTTGGGGGCTCAGAATCAAAACTGATGAGCCCTTTTATTACACAGCTAGACTAGTTGAAAGAAGTAGAAAATGAAAATGGAAACAAGTAAGATGATTTCAGGAACTGAGAAGTATTATGAAGAAGATAAATAATAGCAAGGAATGACACTTTAGAGAGGATGTTCCCATGAGGTATATTTCTACTAAGACCTAAATAATGGCACGGGGGAAACTGCAGATTTGAGAGGGAGTTCTAAGGAAGAACAGTTAAGAACAAAAGATCCCATCCTGGCGACATCATTGTACAGTAGATTTTTACTCTCTAAGAGTATCTGATAACCACTGGAGTTTCATAAAAGGGTAGTGAAGTGATATAATTTGTATTTTGGAAAGATCATTCAGGCTACTGTGTGGCAATACAATCCGGTGGCAGGAATAGTCATGAAGATCAGTTCAATGGTGCTGCTGAAATCCATAGAAGTAATGGAGAACTAGACCAGAGATGCATTAAGAAAGGCAGTGGGAAGCTGCATATTTGAAATATATTTGGAGGAAAAGCTGACAGTACATACTGATAGGTAGAGAACAGACTGTTCAAGAACTGAAGCATCACCATTCACCTCACTCTTTCCTCACACTCCCCCACCCCAGAATACTGTTTTGTTATAAATATAGAGAAATCGCTTTTGTTTCTCTCCTCCTTGCTTTTAGATTATGGTCAAATGGTCCCCAGGGTCTTTTTTCTTAACTTTGTTTTTTGACATAATAATAAAACTTAAAATATACTTTCCATACTGTCATCACAAAGGAAACATGGACATTTTCTCTTTCAAAGTCTAAGTCTCTTTTGTTTCTCCTCTTTCCCAATGAATGAACAATGACACTTGAGGACAGGACTCTTGCACAGTTAGTGTACCCCATCTATATCCATGTTTCTAAAATGAAAAATGAAAATAGGATTTTAGATTCTTACTTCAAGTGAAAACTAATTGTTGACTTGAGGCTAAGAAACCTACAAGAAAAATAAGAGCAATTATATTTCAGTGCTTGGTTTGCCAGGCATGATTCTTCATACTTTATATATGAATGAATTTAACCCCTAACAATCTTATAATGTATTTCAGAAATGAGAATCAGAGGCACTGAATACTGCCCAAGATCATAGTTACTATGTGATGGGGGGGGGGGTTTGGTTCCAGGAAGCCAAATCTAGAGGCTGAGCTCTTTACCATTAGGTACTGATATTACCTCCATCTTCCAGTTTTATAAATAGTGGGAGAAGGCCTATCTGTACCATTGTCTAATTATGAGAAGAGAGGCAATACAGTCTCTTAATCTCAGACAAAATGATCCGAATAGTCATTAGCCTCTGATAGCAGTAATATAGGAAACCAAACATGCTAACATCCCTGGTGCTCCTAAAAAAGAATTAATTCTAACTCCACAACATGAAAACTTCCACAAGTACTATAAAAGCAAAAACATAAATTCTGAGTATAGGGAAATTCATTGTCTGGTGTGTATTTTGTGGCTAATCTGCAATTTCTCAACTCTTATATTAATTATTATCTTGGTATTGTGAGTGGGATTCAAAAACTTACTAACCCATTCAAGGTAACACAATGAACTTCAGGGTTAAAATGATCACTTTTATATATATCTAAGTCCTCATGAACTTTCCAAAACAATGTCCTAAGTTATTAGGACGAATTAGAGGAGCGAATAACACTTAATCCACGTTGGAAAACAATGCTTAACTGACGTAAATCAAACTTTGACAATTCTTTATAGCCAATAGAACTTTGTTAGTGAAAACAACTAAGAGAATAGGGTTATTCCTTTGTTTTATTTCCCTATTTATATTAACCTTTGTAATAAGAAACTTGAAGTGGTTTCGTTTTGAAAGAACCAAATAGCATAAAATGAAATAAAAGTATGAAGTTATTGTTGTGAAGAGAGAAAACCACAAAAGCAATACATGTTAGCTTTCCTCATGGTCCGTTAATCAAGAGTTCTATTTCTTATTTTCACCCTTCACCCACCATGATGCCTATGTTCCTTTCCAGATGACTTATGCTTTTCTGTATTTCATCCCACCATTTCACTCTCTGAAATTATCTTGGGTGACTTCCTTTGTGAATACATGTTTATGTGCATGTTTGTTAGGAAGATGGAATCCTGTCATAGTAGTAAAATGAGAAACCTATGTTTTTTCATATTCCAAGAAATTTCTTATACATTATTTTTAAAATTTACTGAATTCTGCCCAATTGTCCTTCAGATTTGTATTAAGGTTTAGACCCATGGGAAGTGTTAATTACTCAACATTCTATTTTTAAAATTTATTTTTAACTAATATATAAAAGCAAAAATTACACATGTTAATGGGGTATTTAGTATTTGATGTATACATTGGTTAATGCAGAAATTGGGTTTAACATATTTATCTCCTTATAAAACATGATAGATGATAAAATAGATGATAAAAACATTTATCATCTATTTATGACAAACTTTCCAAATCCTTCTTCTAGCTTTTCAAATGTGCTATAAATCATTGCTATCTGTAGCCACTCTCCTGTTCAACAGCACACCAGAACTTCTTGCTTCTACCTGTAACTTAGTTCCCAGTGATCAGCTTCTCCCCATTTCTCTCTACTTCCTGTTCTCCCCAGTCTGACAACAACCATTCTACTCTCAACTTCTGTGAGATCAACTTAAGATTCTGTATATTAATGAGATTGTATGGTTCTTGTCCGTTTATGCCTGGCTTATTCCACTCAACATAACAATCTCCAGTTCTATTTGTGTTGCTGCAAATGAGAAGAGTTCATGCTTTTTATGGTTAAATAGTACTTTACTGTGTATATGCACTACATTTTCCTTATCTGGTTCATCTGTTGATGGCTGCTAAGATTGTTTTCATTGTGAATAGTACTACAATGAACATGGAAGTGCAGATGTCTCTTCCATATTCTGGTTTCATTTCCTTTGGCTATATATTCATTAGTGGGGTTCTGATAGTTTTATATTTGATTTTTTGAGGTACCTCCATACTGGTTTCAGTAATGGCTATACTAATTTATATTCTCAGCAAAAGTTTATAAGGATTTCCTCTTCTCCACATCCTTGCCAACACTTGTTATCTTTTGACTGTTTGATAATAGCCATTCTAATAGGAGTGAGGTGATAGTTCACTCTGGTTTTGATTTGCATTTACCTGATGATTAGTGATGTTAAAATTTATTTCATGTACATGTTGGCCATTTGTATATATTCTTTTGAGAGATATCTATTTAGATATATTGATAATTTTAAAAAAATCATGTTCTTTTTTTTTGCTATTGAGTTTCTGGAGTTCCTTATATTCTGGGTATTAATCCCTTGTCAGAAATGTGGTTTGCAAATATTTTATCCCATTCTGTAGGTTGTCTGTACACTCTGATTGTTTTCTTTTTCTTTTTTCTTTACAGAAGGTCTTAATTTTGATGTAGTCCTATTAGCCTATTTTTGCTTTTGTTTTCTGTGTTTTAGGGGTCTTGTCCAAAAAATATTTGCCCATTCCAATGTCCTATAGCTTTGCCCCCCTGTTCTCTGATAGGAGTCAAATAGTTTCAGGACTTACATATAAATACTTAATCCATTTTGAGTTAATGTTTGCAACTGATGAGAAATAGAGGTCTAGTTTCATACTTCTGCATTTTTGCATTTGGATATTCAATCCCTGTACCATTTAATGAAGAGGTTGTCCTTTTTCGAATGTGTATTCTTAGCATTGTTGTTGAAGATCTGTTGGCTGTAGATAAGTGGGTGTATTTCTGGTGTCTCTGTTCTATTCCATTGGTTTCCGTGTGTGTTAACACCAATACTATACTGTTTCAATGCCTACAACTTGAATATTTACAAGTCATATAGTATAATGTATCTTGCTTTGTTCTTTTATTCAAAATAGTTTTGGCTATTTGGGATTTGTGTATGTGGGCATTTCCACAGACATTTTAAAAAGTGTTTTTTTGAGTTATATGAAGAATGTCATAAAAACAATATTGCATTGAATCTGTAAAGATATTTTAACAGTACTGATTCTTACAATCCATGAATGTGGCAAGTCTTCCCACATTTTTTGTCCTCTTCAATTTCTTTCATCAATGATTTATAATTTCCATTATAGAGACCTTTTACCTCTTTGGTTAAATTTATTTCCAAGCATATATTATAGTTATTATAAATGGGATTGCTTTCTTGATTTATATATTGTGTAATTTACTATTGGCTTGTAATAATGCTGTTGATTTGTATATGCTGATTTTTGTATCCTGCAACTTTGCTGAATTCATTTATTCTAATGTTTTTTGGTTGGAATTTCTTTTGAATTTTACATATGTAATTTCAAATTATCAGCAAAAGTAGTAATTTGACTTTTTATTTTCCAATTTGGATGCCTTTTTATTTTTCTATTGCTTGATACTCTGACTAGGACTTTCAGAAAAATATAAATATGGTGAAAGTAGGCATTCTCTTGTGATAAATCTAATTTAATCTTGTAAAAATGGAATATTCCAAAGACTTAGGCAAAAACAAAAGAATGAGTTATCTCTGTAGCTGAAGAGGTAGAAAAATCATTCAGTAGTAAAATGTGATCTAAAATATAACTATATGGAAATAAATCTATGTGAGACAAGAATCTGCTAGATGTGTTGCTTACCTGGTCTGACTATATAGCCTATTAGGTTCTTAATTTCAGTTGGCCAGTTGAATAAGTTCAGTTGATTCAAAACTCTGTTAAAATCAGTATTTTATAAAAATAGCCATAATAACTATTAGATGTAAATAATGCATGATTTATGTATAATTTGTTTTAAATATTAATTCTATATATAAAACCTCTGTTCAAGTTTGGAATGCTCCTAGCTTTTTCTAATTTGGTTCTAATGTATAAGAATTACAACTTTTTCTTCCACTACCCTGATATGAATATTTAGCCTATTAGGTTCTTATGTATAAGAACCTAATGTTCTCATGCATAATCTTGCCCAAAGATTCCTATTTCATGGGATTTATGGATATATATATATCACTATTGATATATAGCAATAATAACTGATTTGTATATTTCTCACAACTTGGCTCATTCATTTATTCCTAGTGCTTTCTTACATCAGCATCATGAGATATGATAACGTGATAACATCTGGTGGTAGCTCAACAATTTGACATTTTGGACCCAGAGACCAAATCAGGAGGTTATTTATTTATACTATGGCAAGATGAAGTTTTAAGTTTCAGGTAATAGATATTTTCACACAAATGATAAGTAACCTGACCAGACCAGTTCTTTGTGTTTTAAGATTTATATGGGTTATTTGAGCACACACAAGTCCTGGGCATTTGAACCTTGACTCTTCGGAGTTCTTCTGGTCAATGAGCTCTGGCTCTTTTTTGGGCCATAGACTGAACTTGGGACAATTTTCAAGGATAGGGCCAAAATATCACAATTTTACAAAATTTTTCTTGTGTCCTTCATCTGAATGTCTTTTGGATTGCTACTTATTTTTCTGGTTCTCTCACAAGAAATTGTCTCCAGCCTTTTCTGCAGAAATGGAGGCTTAGTATATCTTCAACAAGCCACATTAAATTATATAATTCTCTTCTGCTTCAACCATCCAACTCTTAACCAGTCTCACTAAAAACCAGTTTTATATTTTGAGGAAGAAAGACAAAAACTTCCATCAGGATTTCTGCTTTATATACATGAAATACAAATTTTAGTAGTTTTATTCTTAATTTCTAAATCACAAACATAAGGAGATAATAAAACATGGGCCAAATTTTCCCACAGATATGTGTGTATTACAAATTTAGTGAGGAAGAATTGAAATACTACTAAATCACATATATTTAAGGTATAGAGTTTGAGTTTTGACATATAAATGCATACATTCATTATCACAACCAATTAAAAATTTTTTTCATCAACTGCCACACCTTCTACTTTCATTGCCTGACAATCACTGATTTGACTTTTGTCGTCATAGTGTACATTTTCTAGAATTTTATGTAAATGTCATCATGCAACATATACCTTTTGTTTGTCTCATTGTTTCTTTATTTCTTTCACTCTCCATAATACTTTTTGTGTGTGTTGCATGTTTCAACAGTTCTTTTTATTTTGGACTAATCCTGTATGGAATGGACACACCACACTTTGTCCATTACCCATTGATGAATATTTGAGTCATTTCCAGTTTGGAAATATTTCAAATAATTCTGAAGTGGACATTGAGGCACAAGTTTTTGTACAACATTTATATAGTATGCTTATATTACAAGTATGTTTATTTTTTAAATTTTAATGAACTAAAAAGATGTTTTGCAAAGTGCCTGAACAATTTTACATTCTTCCCAGCAGTGCATGAGAGTTAGATGTTTCATCTTCGGACAATGCTTGCTTGTTATGGTCAGCTCTTTCACTTTGGGTCATTCAAACACTAATGTAGTGATATTTCATAGCAGTTTTCATTTGAATTTCTATGATGAGTAAACATTTTGAAGATGTTTTTATGTGTTTATTGGATATTTTCTATTGTAAATTCTGGCCTCAAATCTTTTTCTCATTGTTTAATTTCATTATCCTATTTTTGAGTTCTAAAATTTTATGTCTTCTGTAGTCAGATAATTTGTATAATATATTGTGAATATTTTCATTGTGCATTATTGCTGTTTCTTAATGGCTTTTTTTCATTTTCAAGAGAAAATTTTTCAATTTTTTTTCATGACTTATGCTTATTTGTGCTAAGAAAACTTTGCCTGGACCAAAGTTACAATGATTTTCTCTTTTCTTCCAGAAACATATTTTATTTTTTAAGTCTGAGTATGGTACCAAGTTGGATTGATGTTCTTTAAAAAAAAAATCATATTTGGACCTATAGGTGATATAGTATCATTAGTTTAAAAGACATTCTTTCCTCATTGAATTACTTAACATATCATTCATAATAAAATTGACATATGTATTCTCTTCTGTTTATCGATGAAACTAATTTTTTATCAATAGAAAATTGTTTAATTTTACATTAAGTAGGAAACAGAATAATTAAGTTCATTCTCCATTGGGCATGCTCTTTTACACTAATCCTTTATGTGCTTTAGGTCTGTGTCAGTGCTCTCCTTAACTTAAGGCAACGTGCCAAAGATTGTCAAATTATTTATAAATGTAGAACTCAAAACATTTTGAATTGTGTATCTAAGGAGATTTTCTCGTCTCTAGCATGATCTTCACTTCGAGAAGGAAATATTTTCATTCTTCCTATGGTATTTTTAAACTGAGCATTTGCATGAGAGGTTTTATAATCCTTTCAATTTTTGAAAACATGCTTAAAGCTCTTTTGGTTAAGAGCAGTGAGTGTAATAGATGGGACAAAGCTTGTTAAGAGTTAGAATACCTCAAGATCACTTTGGTGTCTGCTATCAGAATTCCTTAAGAGACTTTGCAGAAGACCAAGATCAGACACAAGGTGCAAAATTGGTATTGATCTGAAAGCCAAGAACAGGAGTTAAGTGTGCTAGCAAAAAAGATGAAAGTGGGAAAAAGGATCTGAGAACCAAAAAGCAAGATGAGCAAGGAACGGTAGAGAGAGGATAAATACAGAACCATCCCAAATACCCGGGGTGTTAGTCGTGTGACTCCTTTTTGTGTGTTTATTTTAGGGTAGTTCATGCAAAAACCTTACATTTGAAGTAGCCACATAAACACTGTAGCTTATATAGACAGTTGTCAACTTTGATGACTGATCAATTTATGATTTTTTTTATTACTTTATGATGATACAAAAGCAACATGAACTCAATAGAAATCATACTTTGAATCTTGAATTTGATCTTCTCCTGTGCTACTGGTATGCGATATGATAGTTTTTCCACAATTCTGGGCATAGCTCCCAATTAACCACTTAATTACAAGGGGATACTCTATAGCATACAATGTTGTTGGTATATGATATTTGATACTTTTGTTGTATTAAATGCATTTTCAACATGATATTTTCAGTTTATTAAGGGTTTATCAAGACATAACCTCATTGTAAGTTATGGCACATCTATAATTACTGAGTGTTCATGCATATGTTAGGTACAATTCTACTCATTTTACATGAGTATTAATTGATTTAATCCTAGAACAACTCAATGAAGTCAATTTATTATCTCTATTTTAGAAAAAAAAAAAAAACCAAGGTACAATGTCAAATAATTCCATCAATTCACACAACTAGTAAGAAATGAGGATGTTGAGTGGGGTAGGGTCCTTCAGGTGGTCTGGCTTCAAAGCCTCTTGTAATTATCTACTTTCTTAAGTAACTTCTTCCATATTGGAAGATAACAAACATTATACTGGGTTTTTCTTAAGATATACTCATGGTTATTTCATTGACCAATATTCTAATAATTTTATGATGTGGTCCATATAATTGAAAATGTCATCTCTTCTGAGAAATAAGATTAGTTTTTATGGAGAAACAAATCAAATAAAATGTACAGCTTTGACCAATTTTAACCTGTACATCTGAAGGTAAGTTTGAAGTTGTCTGATAAGAGAATCAAAAACTTTCTGAAAACTTCTATATATACTTCATGAATCTCTTTCGTCTATGTAATTGCTCTGGCTAGTGTTTCAAGGACTATGTTGAATAGCAGTGGTGAGAGAGGGCATCCCTGTCTAGTTCCCATTTTCAGAGGGAATAATTCCAATTTTTGTCCATTTAGGATGATGTTGGCCTTGGGTTTAGCATAGACAGCTTTTACAAAGTTGAGGTATGTTCCTTCTATCCCAAGTTTTTCTAGTGTTTTGAGCATAAAAGAGTGTTGTATTTTTTCAAATGCCTTCTCTGCATCAATTGATAAAAATCATGATTCTTTAAGTCTATTGATGTGATGTATTACATCAATTGATTTCCGTATGTTGAACCAACCTTACATCTCTGGAATGAACTCCACTTGATCATGGTGCACTATTTTTTTTTCATATGTTTTTGTATGTGATTTGCCAGAATTTTATTGAGAATTTTTGCATCTATGTTCATCAGGGATATTGGTCTGAAGTTTTCTTTCTTTGATGTGTCTGTCTGGTTTTGGAATCAGGGTGATACTTGCCTCATAGAATGAGTTTGGAAGGGTTCTCTCCTTTTCTATTTCATGAAATAGTTTGAGGAGAATTGGTATTAGTTCTTCTTTGAAAGTCTTGTAGAACTCTGCTGAGAATCCATCTGGATCTGGGCTTTTCTTGGTTGGCAGGCTCTTGATGGCATCTTCTATTTCCTTGCTTGAAATTGATCTGTTTAAGTTGTGTATGTCCTCTTGGTTCAGTTTGGGTAGGTCATATGTCTCTAGAAATTTGTCAGTGTCTTCAGGGTTTTCTATTTTCCTGGAGTATAAATTTTCAAAATAGTTTCTAATTATCCCCTGTATTTCAGTAGTGTCTGTCGTGATATTTCCTTTTTCATCTTGAATTTTAGTAATTTGGGTTTTCTCCCTTTTCCTTTCATTAGGGTGTCTAAGGATTTGTCAATTTTGCTTATTTCTTCAAAGAACCAGCTTTTTGTTTTATCAATTTTTTGAATTGTTTCTTTTGTTTCAATTTCATTGATTTCAGCCCTAATTTTGATTATTTCCTGTCTTCTACTTCTTTTGGTGTTAATTTGTTCTTCCTTTTGTAAGGCTTTGAGATGAAGAGTCAATTCATTTATTTGTTGACTTTTACTTCTTTTAATGAATGAGGTTAGTGCTATGAACTTTCTTCTTAGCACTGCTTTCATGGCATCCCAAAGATTTTGATATGTTGTATCGGAGTTTTCATTTGCCTCTAAGAATTTTTTTATCTCTTCCTTGATGTCTTCTGTTATCCATGCATCATTCAATAGCTTATTATTTAGTTTCCAGGTGATGGAGTAGTTTCTGTTTTTAATCTGTCATTGATTTGTAATTCTATTCCATTGTGGTCAGATAGGATGCAGGGTAGAATCTCTATTTTTTTGTATTTGCTAAGACTGGCTTTGTGACATAACATATGATCTATTTTGGAAAAAGACCCATGTGCAGCTAAGAAAAAAGTGTATTCGCTCACTGATGGATGGAACACTCTATATATGTCTGTTAAGTCTAAATTATTGATAGTTTCATTGAGATGTATGGTTTCTTTATTAAATTTTTGTTTGGAAGATCTATCCAATGGTGAGAGAGCTGTGTTAAAGTCTCCAAGTATTATTGTGTTGTGGTCTATCTGATTCTTGTATTTGAGAAGGATTTGTTTGATATATGTAGAATCTCCATTATTTGGGGCATAGATATTTGATTGTTATGTTTTGTTGATGTATGATTCCCTTAAGAAGTATGAAATGACCTTCTTTATCTCTTTTCACCATCTTTGGTTTGAAGTCCACTTTATTTGATATGAGGATGGGAACTCCTGCTTGTTTGCGGGGTCCATGTGAGTGAAATGTTTTTTCCCACCCTTTCACTTTCAGCCTGTAGATGTCTTTTCCTGTGAGATGAGTCTCTTGAAGACAGCATATTGTTGGGTCTTTTTTTTTTTTAATCCAGTCTGTCAGTCTATGTCTTTTAATTGGTACATTTAGGCCATTTACATTCAGGGTTATTATTGAAATATGATTTGTAATTCCAGTCATTTTGGTTTGTTTTTGGTTTTTACCTTGAGTTGTTTTCTGTTTTGAATGGTCTTTCCTCTAGTGTAGTTCCTGTCTTTGTAAATTTCCATTGTTGGTTACCATTTTCTCCTCATGGAATATTTTGCCAAGAATGCTGTGTAGTGCAGGCTTTCTTGCTGTAAATTCTTTTAACTTTCGTTTATCATGGAAGGTTTTTATTTTGTCATCAAATCTGAAGGTCAGATTTACTGGATATAGGATTCTTGGTTGGCATCCATTGTCTTTCAGGGCTTGGAATATGTTATTCCATGATCTCCTGTCTTTTAGTGTCTGGGTTGAAAAATCTGAGATACGAATTGGTCTCACCTTATAAGTAATCAGGTTCCTCTGTCTCATGGCCTTTAAAATTCTATCCTTATTCTGTATGTTGGGCATTTTCATTATAATGTGCCTTGGTGTAGATCTGTTGAAAGTCTGTACGTTTGGTGTCCTGTAAGCCTCTTGTATTTGATTTTCCATTTCATTTTTCATACTTGGGAAATTTTCTGATATTATTTCATTGAAGAGATTGTGCATTCCTTTGGTTTGAAATTCTGCACCTTCTATCCCAATAAATCTTAGATTTGGTCTTTTGGTGCTGTCCCATATTTCTTGTATGTTCTGTTCATGATTTCTTTTACCATCCTCAGTGTATGTTCAAATTTATTTTCAAGATTGTATATCTTCATTATCTGAGGTTCTGTCTTCCAGGTGATCTAGTCTACTGGTGATGCTTTCTATTGAGTTTTTTATTTGGTTTATTGCTTCCTTCATTTCAAGAATTTCTGATTAGTTTTTTTTTTTTCATGATCTCTAGCTCTTTCTTAAAGTAATCCTTTGCTACTTGTAATTGCTCTCTTATCTCTTTGTTAGAATGATCGATGGTTGCCTTTATTTGCTCTCCTATTTCTTTGTTGGATTGATCAATTTTTGCCTGTAATTGTTCACTTATGTCATTCTTTAGTTCGCTGATCATTTTAATTATGTACATTCGGAATTCTTTCTCTGACATTTTATCAACTGTGCTGTCAAAGGATTCTGTTACAGTGGTATCCAGATTTATTTGGGGCACTTTCTTCCCTTGTTTTTTCATGTTGATTGGTATTTCAAGAAAGGAAGATACACAATCTGAGGTATTGTGGCTTCTATCCTATAATCTTGTATTGACACTCCAGATTACCTGTGTCTCACTTGGAGCTACTTCTGTTCTCCCAGTGTCCCCAGATGGGCACTACTGTCACTAAAGTTGGTGGCGGAGGTAGTGGACGTACCTCTAAATGGCAGTGGGAGTGGCCTTGGCTGGGCTCCTGAGGCAGCCCCTGAGGGCTGTTTTGCCCCTCTGTTGCACTCCTACTGGTGAACAGGAACTCTGGAGCAGAACTGGAGGTAGGCCCAGGTCTCACTTAGGCAGGGTCACAAGCAGGAGAGTCTGTGTACGACCCTTGCAGTGAGTGTGAGTTCCCCTGGGGCTGGAGGCTAGCAGGCTCTGGTCTGCCTTCAACTGGGCACCCTTGGCATTCCCTAAGGGCAGTTTTGTGCCTTTTGTCTCGCCTGACCACAGGAACTCTGGAGCAGAACTAAGGCAGGCCCAGAGTGCACTAGGGTGGGGCCTCTTCATGCTGGGATCTCTGCAGGCCACTCTTACCCTGGGTGTGCCTTCCTCTGTGGCTGGTAGCTATCAGTCTCTGGTCAACCCTTAGTTGAACACCCGTGGAGTTTCCTGAGGTTGGATCTGGGCCCTCTGTAGCTCCTGCCAGACCCCAGGAACTCTGGAGTGGAACAGGGGCGGACCCAAGCTGCTCTTGGGTGGGGATGCCTTGCTCTGGTGTCTCTGGAGCGACTCTTGCCCTGAATTTGGGCTCCCCAGTGGCTAGAGGTAGCAGTCCCTGGTCTCCCTTTGGCTGGACAACCATGGAGGTTCCTGAGGGCAGATCAGGGCCCTCTTTGGCTCCTGCCGGACCCCAGGAACTCTAGAGTGGAACTGGGGTGGACCTAGGCTGCCCTTGGGCAGGGCTGCCTCATGCTGGTGTCTCTGGAGTGACTCTTGCCCTGAATTTGGGCTCCCCAGTGGCTAGAGGTAGCAGTCCCTGGTCTCCCTTTAGCTGGACACCTGTGGAGGTTTCTGAGGGTGGATCTGGGCTCTCAGTGGCTCCTGCAGGTCCACAGGAACTCTGGAGCGGAACTGGGGCAGGCCCAGGCTGCCCTTGGGCAGGCTGCATCATGCTAGGTTCTCTGCAGGGACTCTTACCCTGAGTTTGGAGTCCTCAGTGGCTCGAGGTAGCAGTCCCTGGTCTCCTGTTGGATACCCATGGAGGTTCCTGCGGGAGGATCTGGGCCCTCTGCGGCTCCTGCTGGTGCACAGGAACTCTAGAGTGGAACTGCAGCAGGCCCAGGCCCGCCTTGGGTGGGGCTATCTCTGCTGGTGTCTCTGGATTGACTCTTACCCTGAATTTGGGCTCCCCAGCAGCTAGCGGCTGGGGCTGTGTGACCACGGGAGCAACTGCTAGGGGCCCTGCGTGATTGCGTGGGCGCTGGAGCCAGGTACCCCGTGTAGAAGCAGGCCCCGCCTCCGGCAAGCCCTGGGCTAGGGCTCTGAGCTGCCCGCAGCTGAGCTCTGCCGCTACTTGCTGCTGAAGTCATGCTGCTGTGGCAATCACTGCTGCCTGGTGGCCCTGCGTACACGCGGAAGGGAAATTTCTGCGGGGGTAGCTGTAGGATGATGTCCAGAAGCTGACTGGGAGATGGTATTTCCACAACTTCAATCTCTGGTTCTGGAGAGACTGACCAAGGTGTTCGTCTAGGCCGTCATCTTGGAACCGCCCCCCCCTTCAAATTTTTTTATACTTTCAGAAGATCCACTTCAACTCTGAATTTGAAGAGTTATTGTATATTGGTCAAGAACATGGCCTTTTTAGTTAGACAAATTTTGGATGGAATCAACTTTTAATTTTTCTCTGTAGAATTGTAGTCACATTTCATAATTACCCATTTATAGTAAAATTTTGATAAAATTATTAATGCCACAATGATGAAATTTACTTATTACTTACTGAATAAGCACTTTATTTTTGAATATTACTATAGCATTTTTTTTTAATTTTTTTTTTTTTTTGGTTGTAGATGGACACAATATCTTTATTTTATTTATTTGTATGTGGTGCTGAGGATCGAACCCAGTGCCTCACGCATGCGAGGCAAGCGCTCTACCACTGAGCTACAATCCCAGCCCTTACTATAGCATTTTTATCTAGTTATGAAGTAAGGAAATTAGCTTCAAAGGGAAAAGAAAAGAAAGGAGGATACTTTCTCTATAATACAGCCCATTGACCAAAGCTAGCTTTGGAACAGGGCTATCAGATTTTATATCATTTATATAGCATTTGTTTTTGGTACACTGGGGATTGAACTCAGGGGCATTCGATACTGAGCCATATCCCCAGCCCTATTTTGTGTTTTATGTAGAGACAGGGTCTCACTGAGTTGCTTAGCGCCTCGCCATTGCTGAGGGTGGCTTTGAACTCGCGATTCTCCTGTCTCAGCCTCCCTAAGTGCTAGGATTATAGGCTTGCGCCACTGCGCCTGGCTTATATAGGATTTTTTTTGTTGATTAGTATAAAGGTGTACAGTAAGTACCAGAAGTGGATTGTCTAAGATCCTAATAAAGCTTGTTTCAGGACCTTCAATTGAATAAATAGCTTTCAAAGCTCTGTACCTAAAAAGATGTATTTTATTGGCATTTATATTTTGTATTCATATTTCTGTATTCTTTTTCCTATAAAGAACACCACAAATCATGTGAGTTTTAGAGCTCTCCAAACCTGGATCTGCCTCAAATAGACAGCAAATAATATGTTAGCTTCTTATTGTAAGCACCCACTTATTACTCTTATTATATTCATGAAATTTGTGCTGAAATTGTACCTTCTCAGTTACTCCATCTCTCTGCTTCCTGTTTGCCAATTCAATTTATCTTCAAGTTAACTTTGTTTATATACTTTGTAACACTGGCCTAGATATATACCAACTTATACAAAGACATATATAGAAAAGCCATTATCAAACATGACTATCAATCAATTTAACTGCCTATAAATTTTTATCATCACATGCTTTTAAGAAGTGAGAAGAAATTATGGAGAGACAGGTTGTCTAGTTACATTACCATCTCCCCAACCTTGCTCTGTCTGTAGGATACCATTTATGACTCTAAATAAACTACTGTTTCTTGAATTTAGCATGAATTTGAAATCTAAATAAAGGCATTGGTAAATGTATTGGAGGTTATCATCATGATAACAGTTATATCAGAAATGGATTATTGGTAGTCTTAGGCTAAATAAATAACCTACATTAAGTCATTTGGTAATTATAAATTTTCTAAGATTGAAATTTTCATCCCTAGTTTACAGATATGGAAAGAAGGTCTTGGGAAGATTAAATGAATTGTCCAAGTTCATGTGATAGGTGGAAGGATCAAGACTGGAGTTCTGATCTGACTCCAAAGCCTCTCATCTGCTCTCAATATTCTCTAGCATCCCTGTACCTAGCACTGCTCAGACCATTGCTATTTAACTACATTAAGTATAGGTATAAATAGTAAATTGATTCAAGGATGAGAAAACCTCGAAAAACTAAACTCTTTATGCCTGAAGTGCTCAGACAAATCATGTAGTTAATTATATATTCTAAAATTATGCAAACGATCTTTCTAGTTGTGAATTAATCAATGTTAATCACTTGAAAAATAGCTTTTTAAGTTTTTTTTTTCTTAGAGATGTGTCAGAGTAGTTGAAATTCTCCTACTAACCTTCCTTTTTAAGAATTCCATTCTTCCCCCTCTGGCAGATGAAGACTACTTGTGTTATTTTGGTGTTGAGCAACAGTCACAGTAGGTGATTAAATTAGAGGCAGGTGTAAAACCCCTAAGAGTCACCAGGGCTATGATGTCTAAAGATTAGGGGTCAGTAGTAAATTTCTGGCACTCACATGCCCTTGCTTTGTGTATGGGAAAGAGATCGGCTATGAGCTGCTCTGTGGAAAGAAGAATCAATAAAGGGATAGAATGAATATTGGATGAGGAATATATGGTTCACTTGTTTATTCAAATTCAAAAGCAACACATTCTCAGCTATGGTTATTTCAAGTGCACAGTGAAGAAAAATGCAAATAGAGCAAATGAAATGACAGTCCTCTTTTCATATCAGCAAACAGTAAACCTAGTAACTCTCCATTGATTTGCAAGACATCTTAATCTAGTGATGCTAAGTAGTTTCTGAAGGTCTTCTAGTGAATGAACTTCTTCCAGCTTGTTATTTACCTTCAAAACAAAATTTCAGAAATACCATTTTAACATGGAGAGACGCTCCAAAGCCATTAGAAAAGGCAGAGTTGACTCCTGAGTTTTGGGTCATCTCAAGTTGATATTTATTTACTTTCAGATACGGTTAGAAATGTATTTTGAATATACATTTTGTGCTAAGAAAAAATGCACATATATTCCCTTCAAAGTAGTATAAACAAATTGTCAGGCACAGAAAGACAAATACCATATGTTCTTAACTCAAATGTGAAAGCTGAAAATTGATGTCACAGAAGTAGAATTGAATAATAGAGATGAATCACTTTTCAAAATCTTACTATATATTCTATAAAGAACTAGAAAAGAGGATTTTGAAGTTTTCTATGCCAAAAAAGGATAAATGTTTAAAGAGATGAAAATGCAAATTAACCTGATTAAATCATTACTCATTGTATATATCTATTATATTATCATGTTTTACCCCATAAATATGTATAATGTTATGCTAATTACAATTTTTTAAAGAGTAACAGAGATTTGAGCATCAGAAAGTTGTTTATTTTTTAACATGACTATTCCTAAAGTTTATTGCTCTCAGGCATCTGATAGTTTTAGCATATCTAAGATTTTTCTTCTCTACTTCCAAACACTACATTATTTCTTTTTGTAAAAAATTTAATTAGAGGTAAATATTTGAATCATTTGATGGTTCTTACCTTATATTCTTCTTAAGCTCAGCAACTTTCATGGTTTGAAAGTTGATGTTTAACCAGGCATGGTATGATTTTTCTACCAGCTACCTCTATACCAGTGTTTTAAGGTATGGTTTACCTTTGGTCTGACTGAATTGTGCTGATTGAACTATGAGGTAAGTTTCATATCAGAGCCTTGTAACTTACAAAATAATGGAATCTTCCCTTTCCAGAATTCAAATATTGAAAGGTTTTAGTTACCAAAGTTTAACTACTCTAGGAAAGGCTCTGCAAATGCATTTCTTTCCTGGATAATATTTATGTGAATCATTTAAATATTTTTTTTGTATGTCAGTACTACAGAATGTCATCCACCCCACAGTGACATGAACATCTAAAACAGTGCTTTCAGGTCACAGTTATTTATGTTATAAAATAAAATTCAAGATTTTAAGGTAAAAACTAATGAAAACATGTATATTTCAGAAACATACACATTATATAGTACTCAGTACACATCTTCTAGTACTTAAAATAATAACTTCAAATTCTTTCCAGGTCTTGAAATGTTGGCACTCTCTTGCATGTCAATATGATGAATATTTTTAGAGAAAAAATTAAAATTAGTATATAATGTTATCAAAATACATTTTAAAATGACATGTTTAAAAATATCTGGGTGCACTGCTATTCACCATAGTCCTTGAAACACTATCCAGAGCAATTAGACAGATGAAAAAAATTAAAGGGATATGAATAGGAAAAGAAGAACTCAAACTATTATTTACAGATGACATGATTCTATACTTAAAGGATCCAAAAAATTCTACCAGAAAACTTTTAGAATTAGTAAATGATTTCAGCAAAGTAGCAGAATATAAAATCAACACCCACAAATAAATTACATTTTTATACATTAGTGATAAACCCTCTGAAAGAGAAATTAGGAAAACTATCTCATTCACAATAGCCTCAACAAAACAAAGTACTTGGGAATCAATTTAACAAAAGAGGAGAAAGACCTCTACAATGCAAACTACAAGACACTGAAGAAAGAAATTGAAAAAGACTTTAGAAGATGGAAAAATCTCCCATGCTCCTGGATAGGCAGAATCAATATGGCCATATTTCCCAAAGCGATATAGAGATTCAATGCAATCCTAATTAAAATCCCAATGTCATTCCTTATAGAAATAGAAAAGACAATCATGAAATTCATTTGGAAGAATAAGAGACCCAGAATAGCCAAAGCAATCCTTAGCAAGAAGAGTGAAGCAGGAGGCATCATAATACCTGACCTCAGATTATACTGCAAAGCTATAGTAACAAAAACGGCATGGTACTGGCACCAAAATAGACATGTAGACCAATGGCATAGAACAGAAGACACAGAGATGAAACCACTTAAATACAATTATCTTATACTACACAAGGGTGTCAAACACGTACACTGGAGAAAAGATAGCCTGTTTAACAAATGGTGCTGGGAAAACTGGAAGTCCATATGCAGCAAAATGAAACTAAACCCCTATCTCTCACCATGCACAAAATTCAACTCAAGGACCTGGGAATCAGACCAGAGACCCAACGCCTAATAGAAGAAAAAATAGGCCCAAAGCTTCTTCAAGTCGGATTAGGACCATAATTCCTTAACAAGACTCCTATAGCACAAGAAGTAAAATCAAGAATCAATAAATGGAATGAATTCAAACTAAAAAGGTTCTTCTCAGCAAAAGAAACAATCAATGAAGTGAACAGAGATCCAACATTCTGGGAACAAATCTTTGCCACACGCACATCTGATAGAGCACTAATCTCCAGGATATATAAAGAACTGAAAAAACTTAATACCAAAAAAACAAATGACCCAGTCAATAAATTGGCCAAGGAGCTGAACAGAAACTTCTCAGAAGAAGATAAACAATCAACAGACCTATGAAAAAATATTCAACATCTCTAGCTATTAGAGTAGTTTTGATTTGCATTTCTCTAAGATTTCATCTCACGCCAGTCAGAATGGCAATTATCTAGAATACAAGCAACAATAAATGTTGGCAAGGTTGTTGGGGAAAAGGCACACTCATACATTGCTGGTGGAACTGCAAATTGGTACAACCAATCTGGAAAGCACTATGGAGATTCCTTAGAAAACTTGGAATGGAACCACCATTTGAGCCTGCTATCCCACACCTTGGTCTATACCCAGAAGACTTAAAAACAGCAAACTACAGTGCTGCAGCCACTTCAATGTTTATAGCAGCTCAATTCACAATAGCTAAACTGTGGAGCCAACTTAGATGCCCTTTGATAGATGAATGAATAAAGAAACTGTGGTATACATACACAATGGAACATTACTCAGCACTAAAAGAGAATAAAATTATGGCATTTGCAGGTAAATGGATGGAGTTGGAGGATATCATGCTAAGTATAGTAAGCCTGTCTCAAAAAACCAAATGCTAAATGTTCTCTTTGATAAGTGGATGCTGATCCATAATGTGGGGGAGGACACGGGAAGAATGGAGAAACTTTGTTCACAGGTTTGGGACAGGGGAGGGGGCAGGGGGACAGTAAAGGTGGTGGAATATGATCAACATGATAGCCCTAGCTTTATGTATGACTACATGTATGTTGTGATTCTACATCACATACAACCAGAGAAATGAAAAGTTTTGCTCCATCTGTGTTCATGAGTCAAAATGCATTCTGCTATCATGTAAGCCTAAATAGAATAAATAAATTTTAAAAACATCTGGATGTGCTTTTATTTATTTGGTAGTGAGGATTGAACCCAGGGGTACTTCATCACTGAACCACATCCCCTAGTTCTTTTTATTTTATTTTATTGAGATAAAGTCTCTCTATAGCTTTGAACTTGCAATCCTCCTGCTTCAGCCTCCTCAGTCACTAGGCTTACAGGTATGCCTGGCTTGGATGGATGTGTTTTTATTTCAAAAGATATGTACATCACACAAGTTACATATAGATTCTCAGTAAATCCTTACTGATTGGTGCTTAATGACATCCAGTAACCTAGGAAATCAAAATTCATCATTATGAGGGCACACAGAAGAAATATTCCAATGAATAAGGAGATAAGTGTTATCTTTCCCCAAATCTAGCTAGACTAACAGATTTTGAAATATTAAAGTTTTACAGATCATCTAAACTTTGTTACAGATGACTTAAAAAAGTTATCCTGAAATAAAGGAGAATGAAACAGTTTGAGTCTTACTTCACTTTTCATTTATAGCCATCATTTCATCTTTATTTTATATAGATTTACTTCTTATTTTGTTGACTGCTTATTATGAAAATTAATATAAAACATTGCAAGGTTAAAAACTGATGAAGAGTGGCCTGTAATTGCTCTGAAACTGCTCAAATACTTGGCAATACTTTTATTTTAGCAATAAAGTAGAAACAAAAACAAATCGTAAAGGATATAACTTCCAGCAAATTTCTTTCTTTTCTTTCCTTTTCAGTGCTGAAAACTGACCATAGGGTCTTTTCCTTGCTAGATAAGTGGTCTATCACTGAGCCACCTACAGCATTTACTGAGAATTCCCTGGTCTCTGGAGGTTGAAATATATTCTTTACAACCGGCTCCATTAGAAAACATCTGACCCCATACAGTAGGCCTAAAACAGACACCCAGACCCATTTTCTACCACCCAAGATACTGACACTGCATTGTCTTTTGTTTCCATTAGTAATCTAATCACACCAAGCGGTTAACAAAAGCCTCAACTGCACCTCTATTTTCTTGAAGTTCAATTTAAGGTGACAAACTCATTCTGATTTCCCCAAAACTGTCACAGCTTTAAAACTGAAAATCCCTGGTCCTCAGGGAAAATCACAATATTTGTTGTCTCTAGAATTTCTCATTTCCTGACTCTGATTTTGGACTAAAGGAAAGAGATTGTCACTGTGATCTATTTCACAGTAGATTTTCAATGAGAAGTTTAGCATAGTGACAGAGACTGTAGGTTGTCACCTGACCTTTATTGATTTCCCTGGACACAGAAATAGGATATACTTCTAAGTCTCTTTTGCAATTACATATAGTCATGTGACTGAATGCCAGTCAACAGAATGTGAATGAAAGTGATGGCACTTACACTGTTTTAATAAAATCCTGCCACATTCCTTCCATTTTCTGGTTTGGTGTGTTGAACAGAACCACATGCTAAATATAGCAGAGCCACAATATAGAAGGAGCATGGGTCTCTAAACAAGTGTTTGAAAGAAAGCTGCTTAAAATAGGAAAACCCATATTGAATTTTATGAGTGAAAAATAAATTTCTGTTATATCAAACTAATGAACTTTTTGTATTTTGTCTATGTAGCACCTAGTGTTTTCTTAAATAATACACATAATGGTTAAAGGAAAATTATAGACCTAAGGTACTAGAATTCAAATCTTAGCTGTTCTGCTTGCTGCCTGTTTGTTCTTGGCAAGTATCTTAATCTTTCTTATCATTAGTTCTCTTATCATTAAAGTGGAAGCAATGATAGTAACTACCTCATAGCAAGACGGTAGGTATTAAATAAAATATTTCTTATAAAGCACTTAAAGCAGAGTCTAGGGTGTAATAAGTCCTGTATAAGTGGTGTTGTTATTTCATGAAATTTTATAGTAATTTTTAATTTCCCTTACAGAAACTTTTAATTTTCTCATTAGCCTTAATTTTTAAACATTATTACAATCTTCTTTGAGAGTCATTTGTATACATAGTTTAAGGCTTGTGAATCTACATACATATACCACTGCCAAACCAAACAGATGTCTAGTAATTGTCACTGTTTCTGCAATTTTTGAAACAAGTTTGAGATACAGTTCATGTTATATAATTCAACCATTTAAAATGAATAATTCAATGGTTTTTATTACACTTATTGATTTGCTAATTGACAGCCATAATTACTTTGTTTCTTCATTTCTGAGAGCTATGTTACAATATTTTAGAAGGCTTCTTTTTTTTTTTAAGCAACTAGGACTCCAAGTCCTATGTCTTCAAATCTCTGGCATTGTATTTTCTGCTAGGATTCTGATGAGATTTTTAGCTCTGAGAAATGGTTCCAACAGCCAACTGCACTAAAGCCAACTGCAAGTCTCAAGGGACCATTGTTTTATCAGGTGAATCAAGACACAGATCTTAATCAGTCCAAAATTATCTGCCATGATGAACTATTTTCCCTTTCTAGGAAAGACTCTAATTTCTTAGGGAAGTTTGTCAGTGAAGAATGGATTGAAATCCATCTTCCAGCTAGAAATTTTTCTAATTGGTTTGTTCAGTAAATCTTACAATAAATTTGCTTATCTCTCTGACTCAATCTTAAAATAGTTCATTCCCTGACAAAGATTGTAATTCTACTCTCAGCAGTTTCAACAACTTTTACTGCCTACTAAATGGTAATCCAAGAAATACTCATTTAACAATATTTATATACTCTTTATATAGTTCTAAGATGGTGATTTTGATGCCTAATTTGGTAGTTTGTACAAAAATCCTAGATGAGAGACCAAATGTAAGCCAGAGGTAGAAGGGGTCCTTCTTTTATATGGTTTATACAAACTGAGTCAGGACAGATATTTTTTTGCTAAATTCAGTCCTTACTCATCTCAAGATTGAATGTCATTTTATGGAACACCAGTTACACAGGATATATAGTGGCTTTCTAAAATCTCCCAATTTTGTCTTATATTCTTAGCTTCTTAGTTGTTTCTATCCCTGAATTCAAATAGACTGAATCTTTCTCTTATTGACCTAGTCAGATACTGTCCCAAACACTTTGTGATTTTTGAGGTTTTATTAAATATTTGCAAGAACTGGTAGCAGGTGGAACAACATAAAACACGAGTTGATCCACTCCTCAGGCTGACTTCAACTTTGCTTCCTCTCTTTGTTGTGTCATATTGCATAACTACCTAAAACCCCACATACCAGGAAATATAAGCCTCCTTGAATATAATACTAAGATTTGTGTCAAGGTTGGATTCTGCAATTAATTCCCTCTCAAGACAAACTTGCAGCCACAGGGACATTTCTAATGTCTATACCTCCCATGCATCTCTAGGAAACAAACTATTCTTGATCTCTTATGAAATACATAATCACCAAACATCTTTCTGATGAAGGTTCAGGAAGTTTCTAAATGTTTTGAATAACCTTATATATTATTGATATTCAGTGAAAAAGAAATAATGAACTAAAGACCCACAATGTAGTATGACTTAAAAAACTTAATAGGTGTTTTGATTTATATCAAAATATATTGCATATCAAAAGACCAGTTTTTGGATTGTGTTACTTTTATCATGATGAAAAATTCCATTAGGTATGTCATTGAAAATTAAGTAATGAAATGATTTGACATATGAAAGAAAATATTAAAACTAGTTTTTCTTCCAGCTGTCACAACTCATTTAGATAGCAATTGTCTGTGGTTGCACATCTTTTAGTTGAAATATCAGCAAATGGCTGTCTATGGTGGGGAAAATGTCTCCAAGATGAACATGAATATCAATTGCCAGAACTATATCAAGAAAAAGACTTACAATGGTTTTGCTTTTTTCTTAGGATTAAAAGTACACACAGATATTGGACAATTTGGCAGAAATGAAAACCCAAATCCAAAGCATTCCCTCCAAATAGTCTGATGCTATTTTGAAAATTTGTTCCTTTGACAAAGTATTGTGTCTTATACACATTTTAAATCATCTCAACACACTTTTTGAGACACTTGCAATATTTCTGGAAGAAGGAAAAGACAAGAGAGGAAAACCTACTATTTAAATAGCTGTGCCTTTGTCAGTATGTAATAGTTGTATTATTTCAGACATAAGCTATTATGCTCCAAGAATGTCATTTTTTTAACATAGTATTTGTACAATAATACTGAAATATCTGAGAATGATCCCGAAAAATCTTACCACACTCTTTTGAAACTTGTGGGTTACAGAGATACTCACTGGATAGACCTTTGAGACTGAGGTGCTTGAATTTATTATATTAAAAAATCTACAGCTCTATTAGTAAAATAAGGACATAAAAGAAATATATATGTATGCAAAAAGATAAATATTCATTCATATGCTACTTTGAAAATAATAAAAATTCAAGATTACAGAAACAGACCAATCCAGTTTAAAATATTTGTATTTTACAATATGAAGCAGTTGAATAGACAAAAATAGTTTGCTAATTACTTTCAAGCATAAAAATGCATTTTTATGTATTTTATCAAATTATTTTTACTGTAAAGTGAATGATTATATACATATAAAATAACATAGTGCTGGATTTCCCTAGCATTCCTTTAAGTTTAATGTCAGAAGATTACAATTTCCAGAATTGGTTGTTGTGGGCATTATTGAAAACAGCACTTCCTCTTCGAAATAAAATTTTGCACATACATGAGAAATAAATGATAACATTCTGTATTAATAACAAGACCTCTTTCACCTCTACCCTGAGTAACACTTGAAAGTAGAAAGTTTTATTAGCTACCAATATTTCAAAACAAAAAACTAAACAAATCAATCTCTCTCTCTCTCTCTTAGGTTTTATGCTAACTCCATTTACTTATGACTCTTAGAGAATTTTTGGATTATTTCTTCTTATACATGGAGAATAATTTGGATTCACATTTACTGGAAGGCTTTTACTGGGGCACTATTGTAAAGAGCTGAAACATATGGCCCTCACATACATCAGATCCTCTTTCTTGAAACATTATATGGTAGTTTTTTCCAAGTGTGATTAAGTAACGGTTTTGAGATGAGATTGTTGTGATTATCTAGGTAGACCCCCTCATATCATAACAGGGAGATGTGGCGTGCACAGAGGGGAAGGTGATATGAAAATGGAGGCAGAAAAAGGAGTGACGCAACCATACACCAAGGGATCTGGGCTTACTCAGAAGCTGGAGGAGACAAGGAACACAGATGTCCTCAGAGCCTCAGGAGAGAGGGATTGTGACCCTGCTGATACCTGCTCTATGTTCAGTGAAATGACTTTTGAGCTATATTTTACAGAATTGTGAGAGAATAAATTTCTGTTGTTTTATTCCACCCAATTTGAGCTAATTTTTTGTTGTAGCTTTAGGAAACTAATATACTTGTCACGAGTCAAATATGACATAATAAATATATAATTACCTAATTTATTTACTACTCACATTTTTAAAGGCAGGCACTCTGTTATTCAAATTTTTCTTTATGAAACCCATTTTGCCATTTAGAGCAATGAGCAAGAAAATAGAGTAGGATATGATTAACATAAGGCAAAATATGGTTCCTATAGAAAGTTTAATTAGAATACAGGAGAGCTATCTCAAAACAAACAAGTCATGCTTGGCGCGGTGGCTCAAGCCTGTAATCCCAGCACTTAGGGAGGCTGAGACAGGAGAATCGCAAGTTCAAAGCCAGCCTCAGCAATGGCGAGGCACTAAGCAACTCAGTGAGACCCTGTCTCTACATAAAACACAAAATAGGGCTGGGGATGTGGCTCAGTGGTCGAGTGCCCTTGAGTTCAATCTCCAGTACCAAAAAAAAAAGTCAAGCCACTATGTTTTTCTACTATAAAATTATATATATATATAATTATATATATATTAATATATATATCCAGACTAATTTAACTTATTATCATTCATCATAAATTTATAGTGTATACAGAAAATAAATCACATATTTCCTTCTTTCAAATAAAATATATATTCAAGATTGAGATAGTTTTTTCAAAAAATGGAAAATACTATAAATTATTTCTTTTAATATGTATTCTCATAAACTAATCTGTGAAATACATCAGATTTCAAAATACTTTTTAAAAATACCTTGGTACATTCTCTTTAAAAAGATTTGGACTGATATAATGATATTTTATTTATAAGGATACAAAAATTGATAGAATCACATTCATAGAGAAAGTTTCACTTTCTGAAAGATAATACAATCAAAATAATAATATCTGGGCATCATGCTGCATGTCTGTTAATTCCAGCTACTTGGGAGTCTGAGGCAAGTTTGAATCCAACCTGGGCAATTTAGCAAAATTCTTTCTCAAAAAAACAAAAAAATTGAATTTGGTTGTTCCAAAAGACGAAAACAGTAAGGTAACAGTAAGGTAAGGCATGCTTCATTATTCTTTTTCCCTCTCCTCCTGGTCCTTCTTTCTCCTCCTTTTTCTCCTCCTTTTCTCCCTCCTTCTTTTTCAGGTGAGGTACATGAATTAAAATTTTTCATTTGGCAGAATATAAAAAATAGTGGAGGCAAAGTGACAGATATTACCAAGATAGGAATGAAATTTAATAGTAGAGAGCCCATAAATATATTGTGGGGCTTGGCTAAGAGCACCTGTCACTGAACATGTGTGAAAGGTTGAATAACAGCCCTCAAATATGTCCTAGTCCTAAACCACAGAATCTTTGGAAGTTTGTAGCAAAAGGGACTTTTTAGATGTCATTAAATGAATGGTCTTGAGATGAGGAACTATCCTGCACTACTCAGGTTTACCAGTATAATCACAGTGGCCACTATAAAAGAGACGTAAGAGGACTGAGAGAAAAGTTATATGCAGAAACAATGACCATAATGATTTGCTTTAAAACTGGAGGAAGGGCCAAGGAACAAAGACAGATAAAAGCTGCAAAAGGCAAGGAACAGTAGCTTCGACCTCCAGAAAGAAGGAATCAAGTCTTCTGACATCTTGACTTTGGCTCTATGGAACTGATTCTAGACTTCCATGCTCCAGAACTGTAAAAGGAGAAATATAAGTTAATAACTCATTAAGTAACAATGAGAAATAGATCCAACATATCAATCATGTCAGTGAGTCTTTAACATGAAGATTTCTACCCTTCCAATCAACTCTCCCCTCACACAGGAATATCATGGGGTAATTGAGCATGCATGAAATTAATATTTGTGCAAGAATTCGTTGAAGAGATGATCAGTGAATTACAAAATATGTGTGAGAATGAGTATAAGTTGAGGAAAAGGGTAATGTGTGTGAAGGATATTGTGTGTAAAAGACCTTATGAAACCTCGAAGGATGTGAACAAGCTAAGCACAGAGGGATCTTTTAGACTTTTGTATACAGATGTTGAATAAATAACTGCTGCAAGTATATAAATATTTTCATTACTTTTCATACCATCAAACTAGACGTGACAGCCTAGAAACTACGTTGGCATTAAACAGTTCATAATTTAGATTACTTGCATACCTATAAAATATGATTATAAAGTTACTATATCAATCACAATTTCCTTTATTAAATTATTATTAAATAAAAATGCAAGAAACAAAGTCATGTAAATAACTTCAACTAAATTACAAATATGGTCATATTAGACTAAAAGAAAAATTTAACAAAAACTTTTCTGAGGGATAAGATTATCAATAATTTGTTTTGCTTCTTTCTTATGTATTAACTTATTTCCCAAGTTATCTAAAATTGTATGTATGCTATAGTCATAAACTATGAGTTGGTAAGGCATTTAATTATTTAGTTATGATTATGCATCAGATTTCTTTTATTTAAAATTCATATCTATATTGAGACAGTCGATAATTAGAATTTATTTTAGGAAGCAATTTCTAGGAAATCAACATGATAGCTACAAACAATGAATATTTTAATAGTCTATATCTACTAAAGTTGGTGACTTATTCATCAGAAAACAAAGCATACCAACAGGGCATGGTGGCACACACCTGCAATCCCAGGTACTCTGGAGGTTGAAGTGGGAACATGGTAATTTCAAGGCCAGCCTATGGAATTTGGGGAGACAAGTTTCAAAATAGAAAACAAAAAATGAAATGGGGGCTGGGGATGTAGCCCTGAGGGACAATGTTTTCTTGCCCAGTAGGTTCAAGGCCATGGGCTCAAATCCCTGTACTGAAAAAGAAAAGAAAACAATACAAAGAAATTTTAATAATTAAAATGTATTAAATTCCTATGTGCCAAATGCTAGTTTGAGCATTTCATATAGTAACTTGTTTAATCTTCAGGATAATCTTGTGACTATCATTACTCTCATTTAGCAGATGAGAAAACTGAAATGGAAATTAAGTAGTTCATAGAAATTGAATACAGTTAATAAATGATCAGGATTAGAACTCAATGTAATTTCAGAGCTCCAACAGAATCACAATTATTAACACTATAATCCTTGCAAGTACAATTTTAGAGTAAAAAGTTTGGAAAATACATTTTATTTTCCTCAATTATGAAACTTTGTGCTGGGTATTACTTTTTGGTTCTTTTGTTGACATATAAGATATGTAAGTGTTATACAAGACTTACCCTTATTCTTGTAAATAATAATTTATATATTTGTATAGTATATGTAATATACACACACATTATACATTTATTGTATCCACTTTTGGCTACTGGTCGATATTTCATAGTACATGATTATGGTTGTGAAAGTGTTTTGCATGATTCAAGTACCACCTGTTTTGTTGAATACCTACTTTTGCACATAAGTGTGTCCCTGGGGAGTCCTTACTTATGCTGTGTAAATCGTTTTATTTTTAAATTTGGAATTGGGATTCAGGATACATGAAAATTTAAAAATCTAGGAACAAGTTGTCCTTTAAGAGCAACTGTGCTTAGAGAAACAGATTACTGTCACACTGCTGACAGAGGAAGAGTCAAGAGGTGGATGTGCAGAGAGAACCCATGAGCCAAGGCTTGTGGGAAGCAAGTGAGTTGTAGGTTTCAAACTTCCACCCCACCAGGCTGGCCTCTGTTTTCTGCTCTTGACTTTCAAAAGTGACTGGGAATCCTACAGATAAATATTGCTCTTTCAAGATATATATGTTCTTGTTTTAGTCTAAATGATACCACACAGAATAATTACATTTTGGAAAAATGTTTGTTTTAAAGAATAATAAAAGACATACAAAAAAGAATTCCTCTTGCTAGTAATTTCAAGATATTCCACATCATTTAAAACTATTTTGACAAAAGGTTAAATAACATGCCTAAATATATATTGGGGATTTCTCTTCACTAATTAAGAAAAGTAATGGGTATTTTTCACTTTTAAAATATTTTATCATTTATAAAACACATAATGAATGGTAATCTCATCAATTTGGGGAGTGGATTTTAAAGGAGTATAATTAATATTATTATCATTATTATTTATTTTTTATTTTGAGTTTTTGGTACTGGGGATTGAATTCAGGGGCACTCAACCACTGAACCGCATCCCAGGCCCTATTTTATATTTTATTTAGAGACAGGGTCTCACTGAGTTGCTTAGCACCTTGCTTTTGCTAACTCTGGTTTTAAAATCACGATCCTCTTGCCTCAGCCTCCCAAGCCACTAGGATTACAGCCATGTGCCCCAGTGCCTGGCTTAATTAATATTATTTTTAAGTGTAAGAAATCATGTATCATAAGGAAAGTCCAGTATATAAGATATATAAAAATATATCCTTTTAAATCGTTTCTTTAAAATGTAATTTTTACACATCTTATTGTACATTTAAGAATTTGACAAAATTTACTCGCTCTATTGTGACCTTTCTTTTCTTCTCTTTCCCTCCCTCCATTTCTTCCTTTCTTTTCTTTCTTTTTTCCCAGTGCTGAGCCCTGGCTAAGAAAGCACTCTATCACTGAACTATCTCTAACCCCTGTTCTTTTATTTTCATACAAGCAACATACATTCATTATAAAAAATTTAGGAAAATATATTAAAATACTAAATTAAATGGAAGTCATCTGCATACCTTTCAAAGAGACATTTTAATCATTTAATGTGTTTTCCTTATGCTTTTATGTCTATTTAATAAATATTTGGTCATGTCAAAATAATTTTAATCATGCTTTTTAATTAATATAAGAATAGTATTTGTAAATATATATATATATTTTTTTTTTCAAAATCACATACATTTTCAAGATTCTTTGCTACAAATGCCCACAGTATTGCATACTAATCTGGCCTGTAGTTTCAATGTTGAAGTAAACATCATTTTACATGAAAAACTACCAGCATAAGATGTTTTGCTTTTAACTATTTTCACGTAGTTTTGTTCTAGTAAGTTTTTGTTTTGCTACAAATTGAAAATATGTGCATCAAAATTCTTTGTCTTGTATCTTTTAATACTATACATAATTTATATCTCCCTTAGATCACTTTTATGTTTAACACTGTTTTGCAAGTCACATCATACTGATATTAGCAGAATTTGACATACATTTATACTCATTTTTATATTTTAAAATATGTTTATTCCTTTGCTGATAAGTGTCAAATGCTATACATGCTGTAATTTCCAGGTAGCCTTTAAGATCCTATGGAATAGAGGGAAGGAAGATGGCGGATTAGAGGAAAAACCCACCTCATGGCAGTCCCTCAGCACTGGACTCACAAAGCAAGAAGGCTTCCTAGAGAGGTGGGTAACAAAAGGGAACTCACTGAAACTTAATACTGCACTGTTAAAAAAATAAATAAAATTATAGAGACGCACAAAGTCAGAAACTTGAATGTAAGAAATAGTTAAGTAAATAAGCGCCAGCCTGGGCTCCAGGAAAGGGACCAAGGGGAGGAACAGTGCAGCTCAACGGACACAGCATGGCCGGTGGATAAAAGAAACCAAAAACAAACCAACCTAAAAAAGAAACAAATTGGCTTGGCAAAACCCCTGTGTTAGAGAGGAAGTGATTTCAATGGATACATAGACGGCAGGGGAAGCGGCTTAGTGTAAGGAAATCCAGTTAGTTCTCTCGGATTAGGAAATACTCCAGGTGTGGAAATTGTACCTGGGCAGGGAAAAAGGATATGTTATTTCTAGCCCTAGGTATGAAAGGCAGCGCTGTCTGCTAGCCAGGTAAGGAAAGCACCTTCTGCGTAAATATGCTCTGCATGATCCCCTCAACAGGGAAATCCACCGCCAGCACTACTACCACCGTGGTCTGCGCATGCCTGCGAGGAAAGGCCACTGGGGCCCTGAGCCTTGTGTGTGGCCAAGCAGAAAAAGGTCTCACTGCATGGCTGAAAAGGCACAGCTACTGTGGTCTGTGTGAATCCCAGATGGGAAAAACCCTTTGGTATTGTTGCAGTGCACATGTATGCATGTGTACCACAACTGCTAGCAGTGACAGGAAACTGGGAATACTCATACCCTATTAAAAAAACAAAAACAAAACAAATAACAAACAAACACTAAAAAACCCCCCAAATACCCAGAAGACACCTGAACCAGAGAGACCAAAATAGGCACAAATAAAATTATACCTGGCCCCTGGGGCTCTGGATCTCAAAACAGAAAGCTACTTTTGTTGCTGATGCTATTGCAGATACACAGGGGCATCTGCACTCCAGGTCAAAAATCCAGTATTTCATATGTATTGGCAGTGAGGGTGAAACTTAGGGAGGTTTTATCCCTATGGAATACAGATATCCTGCAGCAACTGGCATCTCCCTAGTAATAGGGAGTATGGATCAGTTCTCTAATTCTCAACCACAGAGTTCCAAAGTTCAGTTGAGACTAACCCTCGGTTACTAGAATCTCCAAATTATAACATCTCACCACTCCCATCACAGAAACACAATGATTTGTTAGCACATAAATTGTGATACTGCACCACATACTGGGAAACTGGAAGCAGAGATCCAATACAAGCTGTGCTTCCCAATCAGGAAGGCGCCTTAGGCAGCAACCCTCTATCCAAAGGCTACAAAGCCAAAAAACAACAATGAAAATTGAAATCCAATGCCTGCCAACAGTTTTGACCACCTCAGAAAAACAATCTCCTTATTTCTCAGCAAGATTTTTTCTATTTAAATTTGCTTTTTATTTTTTCTTTTGTTGTTATTTGTTTTTCCTTTTATCTGTACTCTCATTTTATTCTTATATTTTAAAAAAATTTATTTTATATTTTTTCCAAACATCATTTCATCATATTGTATTATTCCTCCTTCTTTACAAATGACATTTACTACCTACCTCCTGCTTTTTCTCTGATTGCTTTTTAAAATATATTTCAAACTTTGTCCCACTGTCCCATTCTATTTTTTATTTACTTAAGAAAATTTAATCCCACTGAATAATAGAATTATGTAGCTTATGCAGCTCATACCCCACTAATGTTGAGGTGATTACTAATACAGTTGACAACATAATAGACACTTGATGTTGAATGCTGGATCTAGTTCTCAGTTTTGTACTGCTGGTACTGGTATTAATTGTTGGCCCCATCATTCTTATATGGGTGGTAATTAATGATACAGTTGTAAAAGTTGGCTCTGGACATTTATTTCTATATATCAATTACTGATATTAGTGCTACTTCTAGTTCCCTCCTGCTTCTAAGAGGGGCTACAAAACAACTGGGACACTCCAAAATTACAGAGTAGAGAACCTGTTATGAAGAAATTCTTACAATATAGCCAAACAACAGTGAATCTCACACCACACAAGATTTAACCCCACTTGAGCTTAAACATAACTTCAACTAATAGAAGTGGGGGACAGCCTGATGCTGTGGTGCACACCTGTAATCCCAGCAGCTCGGGAGGCTGAGGCAGGAGGATCAAGAGTTCAAAGCCAACCTCAGAAAAAGTGAGGCACTAAGCAGCTCAGTGGGTCCCTGTCTGTAACTAAAATACAAAAAATAGGGCTGGATGTAGCTCAGGGGTTGAGTGCTCCTGGGTTCAATCCCTAATACCAAAAACAAAAATAGAGAAGAAAAAAAAAAAAAGGAAGTGAGGAGAGAAAATACCCCAAATAAAAACCAGGCCCCAAGGAGGGACAACCAGAGGGAAACTTCAGTTTTCCCTTCTCCCTTGACATTTACACGTATATAACAAACAGAGAAATCCTAGGCAGGGAAAAATGAGATACACAGGTAAGGACATGCATGTAAAAGAGGAAAGGAAATCCACCTCAACTGATGCACAAGTCCAGAACCTCTGAATTCATGAGGAAACAGGAAAACAAATCTCCCCAACAAAACTCAGAACCCTCCAACAAAGAATACCACAAATACAGAAGTGTACAAAATTCCAGAGAAAGATTATAAAAATGATTATTAAAATGTTCATTCAAGTAAAAAAATCTAAGGAATGAGTGAAGAAAGAAAACAAGAGGTGAAAGTCGAAGTCAATAAAAAAGAAACATTGAAAAGAAACTGATCAAAACTCCTGGAAATCAAAGATACAATGAGTCAAATTAAAAATTCACTCAAACACTTTATCAACAGATTATATTATAAAGAAAATAGAACTTCAACTCTTGAAGACAGAATCTCAAGGTCTTGAAGACAGGATACATGAATTTGTAAACACAGAATGGAATAAAGGTAAAAAAAAATAGAACATGGTAAGAATATACAAAATATCTGGACTAACATCAAGATACCAAACCTGAGAATCATGGGATAGAAGAGAACATGGAGATATAAGCTAAAGACATTAAGAACATCTTCAATGAGATAGTCACTAGGAACTTTCCCCATTTCAGAAATGAGACAGACAGACATTTACAACACATATAGTACCCCAAATAGATCTGACCAAAAGAGAAGTTCTCCAAGACACCTCATAATCAAAATGCCTAAAAATATTAAAAGAAAGAATATTAAAAGCTTCAGGAGAGACATATCAGGTCATATTTACAAACCAATAAGGCTGACTTCTGACTTCTCACTGCAGGCACTAAAATCGAGGGAGGCCTGGAATGAGATATTCCTAGCTCTAAAAGAAAACAATTGCCAACAAAGATTGCTATGTCCAGCAAAAATCTCCTTCATATTTTGATGGGGAAATAAAAACTTTCCTGGACAAAGATAAATTAAAAGAATACATGACAACTAAGCCAGCATTACAAATAATTCTCAAACATGAGTTGCAAAGAGGAATCCAAAACCCAAATCCCAAACTCTCAAGTGAAGATCAGCAGAGGACTATTTAGGTAAATGAGAATCAAGACAGAATTAAATATAACAGAAAGTCAAAATGGGAGCATTCCAAAAACACATATCTATGATAAACAGAATTTAAATGGTCTCAACTCCCCAATTAAAACACAGAATAGCAGAATGAATCAAAAAACAAGATCCAACTATATGCTGTTTGCAAAAGACTCATAGGCAAAGACACCCACTGACTGAAGATAAAAGGATGGAAAAATATATTCCATGCAAATAGAGTTCAAAATCAAGCGAGCATAGCTATCCTCATATCTGCAAAAGATGATTTCACATAAAAATTAATCATAAGAAACAAAGAAGGGCATTACATCCTGGTAAAGACAATTCATCAAGAAGATACAACAATAGTAAATATGTTAATTTAAAAAAATACTTCTTGAACATTAAATCCCAGATAGACCCCAACACAATAATACGGAGTGATTTCAACACTTGCTTATCATAAGTAGACCATCAAAGCATACAATCAATAAAGATATATTCAACCTAAAAATATCATAAATCAAAGGGACCTAAGTGATATTTACAGAATATTTCATCCCCAAACAGCTGAATTCATTTTCTTCTCAGTAGTTCGTGGAACCTTTTCCAAAATAGATCAGATTCTAGGTGACAATATAAGTCTTAGTGTAATGCCCAGATTCGAGACCACCAGAGACCACCAGGAGTCCGATTCCGATGTAATCACAAAAGGGTCTTTAACTCAAACTCGAGTAGGGTCCGCCAACCCACACCGACGCAGCAGGTCGCGTCGGAAGCGCGGCCCGAGTCTAGGGGAGCAGGGACTTTTATGGGTTACAATCGCAAGCAGGGGAGCACATGCCTTGGCGTTACATGACTGGGTAAGGGAAAACGCGCGCAGGGGGAACTGCAGTAGGATTGGATGGGGATGGGTGAAGTCACTGGGTGGTCAGTGGGCCTTTAGACTCATAGGTCTGGCTACCATGGGCCCAGTTGACCTTTAGGTTATTGATAGGTCTGGCTACAGTGAGCTCATTGCCTGGCCTTCAGATTAGCTGACTCAAGTTGCAGAACCACTTTTTGGCGCCAGGGAGGGGTGCCGTTGTGTTGCAACTTCCAGTAACTGGGTGGGGGACCTAGGGCTCTGGACAAGAGGCCTAGAGTCACAAAATGGCTTTAGTCTGGTCCTTTCATTAGCAAATACAAAAATGTTAATATAATCCCATAAATTCTATTGGAACATAATAAAACTAGAAATCGGCATCAAGAAAAATAATAGAAACCATATAAATACATGGAAATTAAGCAGTATTTTAAATGAATAAATCAAACAAGAAATGAGAAGAAAAAACACAAGGAATTCCTAAAAACAAATATAATCAAAGATACACCATACAAAAATCTTTGGAACATTATAAAAGCAGTACTAAGAGAAAAATTCACTGCATTGAGTGCCTACGTTTAAAAAAATAGAGATTTTGCAAATAAACTTATGTTCTATCTCAATGTCTTAGGAAAAAAAGAACAAAATTACTACAACGCCAGTAGAGGACAAGAAAAATCAGAACTGAAATTAATAAAATTGAGAATTAAAAACCAATACGTTGAATCAATAAAACAAATTTATTTCCTCAAAAAGATAAATAAGGTGGGTAAACCTTTAGCCAAACAAACAAAAAAGAGAGAAGACCTAAATCAACACGATTAGAGATGAAAAAGGAGATATTAACACATATGCTTCTGAAATCCAGAGGCTTATTAGAAACTATTTTGAAAACTTAAACTGAAAAATCCAAAAGACATTGACAGATTTGTAGACTTATATGACTTGCCCTAACTGAACCAGGAAGATAGAGAAAACCTAAACAGACCAATATCAAGTAATGAAACTGAAACAGCAATTAAAAGCCTACCAACAAAGAAAAGCTGAGGACCAGATAGATTCTCAGAGTTCTACCAGAACTTTCAAGGAGAACTGACTCCAGTATTTCTCAAATTATTCCCTGAAATTGAAAAGGAAGGGACACTCCCAAACACATTTTATAAAGCCAATATAACCCTGATACCAAAACCAGACAAAGACTCATCCAGGAAAGAAAACTTTAAACCAATATCCCTGATGAACATAGATGTAAAAATCTTTAAATATTTGCAAACTGCTTTCAAAACATATTAGGAAGATAATACAACATAATCATGTGGGCTTCATTCCATGAATGCAAGGCTGTTTCAACATACTCTAATCAATGTGATTCATCACCTAAAGAGAATTAAAAACAAAAATCATACTATCATCTCAGTAGAAGCAGAAATGGCCTTTTATAACATGAAGCAATGACTCATATTAAAAACTGCAAAAACTAGGGATAGAAAGAACTTATCTCAACATTATAAAAGCTCTATATGACAAATTTATAGCCAATATCATACTGAATGGAGAAAAACTGAAAACTTTCCTCTAAAATAAGGAGCAGCTGGGCGTGGTGGTGCACGCCTATAATCACAGTGGCTCCAGAGGCTGAGGCAAGAGGATTGTGAGTTCAAAGCCAGCTTCAGCAACAGCAAGGCACTGAGCAACTCAATGAGACCCTGTATCTAAATAAAATACAAAATAAGGCTGTGGGTGTGGCTCAGGGGTTGAGTGCTCTGAGTTCAATCCCCAGTACCAAAGGAAAAAAAAAAGCAAGACAAGGATGTCCACTCTCACCACTTCTATTCAATGCAGTTCTTATAGTTCTTAAAGGTCTATCCAGGGAAAGAAAAAAAATTAATACAAATGGAAAAGAAGTCAAACTATTACTGTTTGCTGCTTTATATGATCCTATATATATAAGACTCAAAAAATTCCACCAGAGGACTTCTAGAGCTGACAAATGATTTTAGCAAAATAGCAGGATACAAGATCAACATTCATAAATCAATAGCTTTTGTATACTCCAATAGTGATTCGGTTGAGAAAGAAATTAGGAAAACCATCCCCTTTATAATAATCTCAAACAAAAACAAACAAACAAACAAACCTGGGAATTAATCTAACCAATGATCTCTACTACAAAGAAAAATATTGAAGAGGACCTCAGAAGTTGGAAAGGTCTCCCATGTTCTTGGATACCAAAATAAATATTCTCAAAATGGCCATACTACCAAAATCAATATACACACTCAATGCAATCCCTATAAATATATCAATGATATTCTTCACAAAACTAGAAAAAAATGTCCTATATTCATTTGGAAGAATAAGAGACCTAAAATAGCCAAACAAATTCTGAACAAGAAAAGTGATGCTGGAGGCATCACTTTACCTGATCTCAAATTATATTATAGAGCTATAGTAGCAAAAATAGCATGGTACTGGCCTCCAAATAGACATAAAGATCAATGGAATAGAATAGAAGGCAAGATGCAAACTCAAATTTTTACAGTCATCTGATACTTGACAATGTTGCCAAAATATATGTCACAGAAAAGACAGTGATGATAGTGATGATAAATGATGCTAGTAAAAATGGATCTCCACAGGTAGAAGAATGAACTTAAATCCCTGTCTTTCACCCTGCATAAAAGTCAAATCAATATAGATAAAAAACAGAATTTAGACCAGAAACTTGCAACTGCTAGAAGAAAACATAGGCTCAACACTCCATCGTATTGGTGCAGGAACAGACTTCTTTAACAAGACCCCTAAACCTCAACAAATAAAACCAAGAATCAATAAGCTGGATGCCATCAAATTAAAAAGTTTCTGTATAACACAGGAAATAAGAGTGAAGAGAGAGCCTGCATAATGGGAGAAAATCTTTGTCAGCTACTCATCTGATAGGAATTAATATTCAGAATATATAAAAAAATTTTAAAATATCAATGCCAAGAAAATCCAAAACCAAAAACCAAATAGCCCAATCGATAAATGGGAAAAAGAACTAAACAAAAATTTCTTGAGAGAAAAAACACAAATGGCCAATAAATATATGAAAATTGTTCAGCATCTCTATTAATTAGGGAAATGCAAATCAAAATTACACTAAGATTTTATCTAAGTTTAGTCAGAATGGCAATTATCGAGAACATGAGCAATAATAAATGCTGGAGAGTCTGTGGAAAAAAATGTACACTCTTACATTGTTGGGACTGCAAATTATTATAACAATTTTGGAAAGCAATGTGGAGTCTCCTAAAAAAAACTAGGAATGGGATCATCATATGACCCAGCTATCCTACTCCTTGGCTTTTATCCAAAAGATCTAAAATCAGCATATTATAGTGATGCAGACACCTCAACATTTACAGTAGCACCATTCACAATAGCTAAATTATGGAATTGACCCACTTCTCCATCAATGGTTGAACGGATTAAGAAAATGTGATATATACACAATAGAGTTTTACTCAGCCACAAAAAGAATGAAATAATGGCATTTTCCTGCAAATGGATGGAAATGGAGAAAATCATGCTAAGTGAAATAAGCTGAAGATCAAGAAGGTAATCAGAAGATCAAGAGTCAAATATTTTCTCTCATGTGGAAGCTAGAACAAAACAAAGGAAAGAAACCAGTTGTAAGTAATGGAGTGAATTTAACAAAATCCTGTTACATTCATACACAAAGATACCAAAGGGAATTTCACCTTTATATGTAGAAGGATGTTTAGAAGAGTAAAGGAGGGAGAATAGGGGAAGAGAGGAAGGGAGGAAAAGCAAGGAAAGGGGAGTGGGATTAAATCAGATTCCTTGCATGTAAGATTTTGTCAAAATAAACTCAAGTACTATGTATAATTACAATGCTCTAAAAATCATATGGAATAGATACACTAATGTTTACAAAGTAAAAAGTATTAAGTTGAATCAGGCAACCATTCACTATAATTGAAGAGAATCTTTGCCCACATAAGATTCTATAAAACATCATTTCAAACATATAGGTATCAGAGTACATCTGATCCAGCCAATTACATTTTCCACGTGAAACTGTATATGTGTGATATTGTGATTTAGAATAAGAAACAGATTTGGTCTGTTTTTTGCTTTGGCACAGGTCTTTTAAAACCCTTGGGATTTCCTAAGTAATAAAATCCACAAAAATATAGGAAAGATCTTTTGTTTTTCATAATGTACCCATTTCAAGCACACCTGAGTTTATGTTAACAAGGTGAATTTTGGAAGACCTTTCCGAATGGAGGCACCTGGTTGCTGGGGTAGTTAGAGAGCTGGGACTTTGGAGGATAGGCAAGCCAGTCTTTGAGTAGCGGAAGAGGGTCTCAAGATTAAGTCAATCATTGATTTCATCCCTCATACCTACATACTGAAGCTCCGTTAAAACCCAAAAGGAAAGAAAGAGTTTGGAGGTGTTCCAGGTAGGCAAGTGAAGCATCCCTGTGATGGCGGATGGTGTGCCTCCACACTACAAGGCTGAACCTTGGCTTTTATATTTCTTCATCTGCCTGTTCATTTGTATCTTTTAAAATACCCTTTGTCATGTATCAGCAATAGAAGCCAAGCAATTTTCCTGAGTTCTGTGAGCTATGCTAACACATTATTGAACCTGAGAAGGAGGTGTGTGAGCTTTAAATTTGTAATCGCGTTGAACAGAAGTTGTTGCTAACCTGGGGACCACTACTTGTGTTTGACCTTGGCAGAGTGAGCAGTCTTGTGTCCCCCATTGAGCCCTTCAGCTGTGGGATTGGAGGCTGTTTTTGGGTAGTGTCAGGAGAATTACTTGTTGTGGGAAAAACTCTCACATCTTGGTGACCAGAAGTGAGTGAGAGAATATTGATAGTGATGTGGATATGAAGCCAGAATTAAAGAGAGAGAGAAAGGAGGCAATTTGGGTCTGGGAAGTTGGAGAGGGATTGAAATGCTAATGCCTTTAGCGCCCTTCCTCTACCCATATCAAGATAACCTGGCCCTTCTCCAAACTGTTGCCCAGATAACCTGTCCCAGGGATTGTCCCTCCCTACAGGGAGTTATAAAAGTTGTCAATCACACTCCCTTCCTGCCTAGATCACTCCACCTTGGCCACTCCAGTCCATCAGCTTTTCACCTTTTGGCCATCCTAAGGAGCATCTCCTGGGCCTAGACAGCAGGAGAACAAAGGAAGCCTAGGACACATAAAAAAGGCAGGACACCCTCACTTCTTGTGATACCAGAATATTAGCTACGGTCCCCTTTTTCCTCCTGGGAGAAGTCTATGTTACCCCTTTGAAATAAACCAGCACTTTGGGAGGCTGAGACAGGAGAATCACCATTTCAAAGCCAGCCTTAGCAACTGTGAGGCGCTAAGCAGCTCAGTGAGACCCTGTCTCTAAATAAAACGCAAAATAAGGCTGGGGATGTGGCTCAGTGGTCGAGTGCTCCTGAGTTTAATTCCCGATACCAAAAATAAATAAATAAATAAACAAATAAATAAATAAATAGATAAATAACTAAGCCCTGCTATGTGCTTGCCTTGGCGTGCTTCTCTAATGTTATACTTCAACATGTGGAGAAGAAGGACTCTTCATGGTTAACCTGCGGTATGATACAGGAAGGAAAAATGTTTATTTTTCTCTGATTCAACAGGATAATAAAATAACTTGTCAGACTGAAAATAAAATTGCTATTAGATTCCTAGTGACTAAGTATGTCATATTTTCCTTGTAATTTCTTAGGGAAAAAAAAATCATACAATCAAATACATTTTATGGTATCCTTATGACACCCCCAGTTGCTGGTTTTGTTGACAAGTCCTGCTTCCCCAAATGTTGAAATGTAACACCAGAGAAGCACGCTGAGGCAAGCATAGAGTAGAAAGTAAGAAGCTTTATTTAAAGGATAGTAGAACAGATTTCTCCCTGGAGGAAAAAGGGGACCCAAAATGAGGAATCTGTGGGATGAGGAAGTCCCATCCCTTTTATGCAGATAAAATTTCCTTTGTTCTTTTGCATTCTTCTCTTTTATCTTGTTCATTTCCGCTCATCCTGTATAGGTGATCAGGAGATGCCACTGGGGAGGCCAAAAGGTGGGAAACAGGTGGGCTTGAGCCACCAGGGTGGAGTCATCCAGGCAGGAAGAGGGGCCCAGGGTGAATTCATTAGTTCCCTGTCTGCTCAGGAGTTGCTTCATTAACAGTTCTTTAGGAGGGACAGTGTAGGCCCAGGTCTGGGGACACTAACATTTCAATCTCACATAGTGCAGTCTCCAACTTTCTGGACCCAAACTAGTCTGGTCTGTTTTCTTCAATATGGCCCTATTTATCTATCTATGATGACTACCTATTTTTTTAATTTTGACTTCACTTACAAATGGAATGTCTTGAATTTAATTATTATGTAGGTTACATGTGGAAGGTTTATTAACTGTCAAAACGTATATTTTTGATCAAAATTGGAATCTGAGGAATGCCTATGTTTACATTTTAAATAATTTAAGTACTATTTTATAAAAGATTATTTGTGGGACACTCAATATTGGGAAAGGATTAGACAATATTATAGGTGAATACTGGAACTAGGAAAGAATTGATGGCATTATTTGTCAGAAGTACTATGGCGCTGCAAAATGGTTAATTTACTTTTGAACATGTGCTACAGTTTGAATGTTTTCCCTTAGAGTTCATGTGTTGGAAACATGTTAATTTTATTTGGAGGTGGGACTTTGTAGGATGATTGGGTCATGAGGACTCCACCATTCCTGGATACATGGATTATTTTTTGAGTGGCTATGTTATAGAATCAACTTCTCTCCAGAAGCTTGTTCTAACTTATTCGATGCCTCATGCTGCATCTGGGTCCTACAGAATCCTCTCCTAGCAAGAAGGAACTCACCAGTTGCCTCTTGACCTTGGACTTGCCAGCCTCCAGAATTGCAAAGAATAAATTTCCTTTCTTATAAATTTTAAAGTCTCAGAATTTATTCTGTTATAGCAACAGAAACAGACCAAGACAATTTAGAACTGAAGTCGAAGGGAATATTCCACAAAAAAAAGACTTTGAAATTATTTATTCATACTACTCCATGTTGAATTGTTGACCAGTGATTACTCAGGATAGACAGAAAGGGCTATGGTATTATGGAAATAGTCCTGGTAAGAAATAAAGCAAGTGTCTAGCAATTCATGAAAGGCTAGAAAACAGCAGAATGTTCATGTATTTCAGTTTGTAAAGATCCATGAAATAAGCTGACAGAAGACTGAATTTAGCAACTGGGCTCACAATAGCTGATATCTAATTATAAAACAGAAGAGCAAAGCAGTACTGTGGATACTTTGCAAATAAGCACCAAAATTAAGGCAAAGAACAATGACAAAGAGCTTAAATTGAACTAAAGGAAAGAACTCTGATCCTCTGTGCTTAAGAACTTCCATCCAGTTAATGGTAAAGAACAATAGAAGTTTATACCAAAGCTACATTTAAAAATGTTATACCAAATTATATTAATTAAATAGACTTGAAGATGAATAGTTTTATAAAATATTTATGAACAGATACATTGTGTAATGCAACACACAGTGCTCCATAATTTCTTTTGCTTAAAAAATAAAATTTATAAATCCAGAGTATTATTTTATTCATTCACAAGAAGTCTAAGTTAATGAAATACATCATGGTTCATTGTATTTAAAAATTAAATTGCTTGGGACCCAGTTTAATAAGAAAATCAAGATTCTAATGACCACAATGAGCAAAAGTCCATAAGCTGCACTGTGTTAAAAATGTTGTGTTATGGCTATTTACTCCTTAATCAGAAGTCCATGTTCTATAAAAATGGTAGACATTCATTGTTTTTGGTCAATAATGGCTGTCACTCTTCTTTCAGTAGCAGGATCTCCACTTCATTATAGGAACTTTATTCCACTGTACGAAGTCTGGGCCCTGTTCTCTGATGGACAGCTAATCAAAACCTGAACTAGCAGGGTATGGTGGTGCACGCCTGTAATTCCAGTGACTTGGGAGGCTGAGGTAGGAGTATTGCAAGTCCAAGGCCAACCTTAGCAACTTTGTGAGGCCTTTAACAACATAGCAAAACCCTGTCTCAAAATAAAAAGAGGTGGAAATGTAGCTCAGTGGTCATGTGCTCCTGGTTTGATCCCTGTTACCCAAACAAAACAAAACAAACAAACAAGCAAAACTCTGGACTCTTCTTTGGAGAGACATAATTGTCTGAAAAGGGGGTTGGAACCTATTGGTTCTGAACACAGAGTACAGGAATGTCTGAGGCCTAGACCTCTAGAGCTGTTTTGGTTCTTGCATTTTAACATGCCTCTTCCTTAGCTAATTTTATTCCCAATTGACTAGCAAACTTAGAGACAGTAGATTTCTTTTCTGCTCAATTTAGCCAAGTTTAGTTTCAGTTGCTTGCAATCAAATACCTCAAATTATACATGAATAAACTACTTATTTTTCATAATGTTTGTTTGACACTGAAGATTCTAAACATATTTGCAACACTTGTTTCATCAACAAAACAAAAGGCATTTTTCCCCACCATCACAGTGCATTGAAAGTCTAAAACCCAACACAATCTGATTCCTGGGTGCTCAATCTTGGAATAAATACTCTGACCATCTTCCAATTTTTGCAATCTGCTTTCAATAGCACTGACATAAAAATGTTAGGGAGTAATTATCAGAATTAATGCTTTGTATCAATCTAATGCTAAACATGTACTCATTGCCTGATCATTAATTAGATGGCCTTCAGGAAAATGAATGGTTCAAAGAAGAAAAAAGTAATATTGCAGGAAAAAGGATAGATAATGAACAATTCCCAAATTTTAGGGCACTTAAAAATGTTAAATGTTACCTGCTAATTGACATTTTAGCTCAAGAACACTGGAAGAATGATTATGCAAACAGACGTTCTCAGGTAGTAACTTTTTAAAAAAGTTACTATGTAAGAGGGAAGTCTTTCAAATTCAAATTACTTGTTAATATTAATGATAAATTCAAACAATTTTACTACTCTTATAATTTCAAGTATGTTCTTTTATAAAAGAATTTCCTCAGTATCTATTATGTTAACTTTCTGTTTGTGGTAACATTAAAAATTTGAAAAATATTCTTTTTCCTGCTGATCATGTTCACAAGTTATTATATCCAATTCTCTATAAAAAAGACCTAAAATAATACTTACCTGGCATTCTTATTTGAAGTTTTGATGGCCATCAGGGATGTGGGGAGGGAAGGAAGATTTGCCAACTGATTCCTCAAGTTTCTGCAGCATTGGCTTCATATACACTGTCTTTTTGCCATCTGATATGAAATGAAGGGTGTTCCACATTTAGAATATCAAATTCAAAATCAAGCTTACTGACTTCAGCATTGTGACACTCCAGCACAATCTTTCATTTAATTCCAGCAGTAGATTCTTCAACTGCACTGTGACCTTCAGTCCCTGGCTGCTTCTATATGATCATTTATTCTATTACAAATCTCTGTTGAACACCTACTCTGAGCCAGGTTCAAGTCTGGCTAAATAAAATAATTCAAGATGCTAAATAAAGCCTGCCTTAAGGACATTAAAGTTTTAGAAAAGGAGACTGATTTAAGAAGTATGTATTTTAATTGGGCGTAGAAATAAATAATATAACAACAGTAGAAAAAGATATACAAAAGTGATGGATGTGTGTCTTTTAAATAGAGTATAATAATTAGCTCTAGCATAATATTGCTGCAAACTAAAGTCAAAATTTCAGTGTCTTGCAACACAAGTATCCTCAGACTGGCTGGAGTTAAGTGGCTTCCTCTGGCCTTGGTTCCTGCTACAAGTGGAGTTCTGTTCTTCACGTCTTTCAGTCCTCTTCAATCAGCTACTACCCATACATGCATGCATGATCCTTTTCTGGAAAAAGAAACAGAAGGGAAAGACTAATTGGGTAGCAACAGTTTGAGTCTTTGTTTACCATTCTAGTGGTCACAGAAAGTCACATAGCCAGACCCCAAATCAAGGGGCAAAGAAGTATTTTGTGTCTACTGTAAGGCCATGAAAAGTTGGAAATATAAAATACAGAGGAATGAAAAGTTGTAACCACTTATTCAATCTACTGCTTTGCATTACAGGGGGGAATCTCATTAAAATTCTGCTCAAAACCTGTAGTAGGCCAATGAATTATTATAACTAATATAATATTATAAATAAATAAATAATTATTTATATAATTATTATAAATAAATTATATAAATAACCGAGAGCAGAACTTCCCAGGAAGTGGGAATAGCAAGCATAAAAACTTACATAGAGACAAGTTAGAGAAACAAATTTGGTGTGCTAGAAAAAGGGTGAGGGAAAAGAATAGTAGTCGAAGATGAAGTCAATAGCGTTTAATGACAAAATCATTGTAGACCTTTAAGAACGTGGAAATAAGTTTTTTTTTTTTATAAGTGCATTTGGAAGCTTTTGAAAAGTTCTCAGCACGAAATATATGTACCAAATTTCTCTGTGAAATTTTACATGTAGTGATGTCAAGAATTGACTGTATAGGGTAAAGATGGAAAGACAGAAAATGAAGAGATTTTGCAGAAATTTTAAGATGAGAAGATAATTAGCCACACTAGGGTGTTAGTGATAGATGTGAAGAGAAGTAGAATTCTGAGTACCTGTTTTTGGCAGAACTGATCTTATGTGATGATGGTTTGAATCTGAAATGTGAGAGACAGAGAGGAATCAAAGATGACTGCTAAGTTTTTAGTCTGAGCAACTCGAAAATTGTTGTGCCATTTATTAAGTGGAACTGGTGGTAAAGATGGAAAGTTTGTGTCATATAAGCTAAGTTTGAGATATTTTGGGGACGTCCAAATAGAGATAGTAAAGTGTTAGAAGAGTAGGAATGGAAGAAATTGATGTTAAAGATACACATTTTGGAGTTATCAGAAAGCAAAATGGGGTTTAAAACCTTGTGACTGGATAAGATCAAGGGAATAAGAAAGAAGTTTAATAATTCAATTCTGGGTAACTCTCCGTTCTACCAAAATTCAAAAAGAAAAGAGAGAGAAGAAAGGGAAACTAAGGATAGGCTGGTAATGTAGGAGTGGGTCTATAGACCTGTGGCCTAGAACTCAGGTAAAAAAAAATGAACTTCAGGAAAGAGAGACTGATCTATTGTGCCAGATGCTGCTGCTGAAGGATCAAGGGAAATAAGGACTGAGAATTATTCATTTATACTTGGCCAAAAGAAAATGAGTATCTTTCACGGGAACAAAATTTTATGGAGTGTTAGGGGTGAAACCTTATTGCAATAGTTAAAAAGAGGGAATGAGAGATAAAATAAGCCAGAACATCCAGTTTTCTGGAATTCTGACAGCCTTCTATCTTTGCCACTGCTATCTTTATTTCTCATTCATACTGGATTGTATAATTACAATTTCTAATTAATTTAATTCACTTGCTAGTTTGTTTTTTTACTTGAATACCCAACAAAACTCCAAATCTTTTTTGTTTGTTTTGTGTTGTTTTGTTTGAGGGCCTGGGGATTGAACCCAGAGCCTGTGCATGCTAAGCATGTACTCATCACTGAACTATACCCCCAGCATCAAAACTCCAAATCTTAAGCCATATAACTACCACCTTTATATCACTGTATTTGAACTTTTGAGCACTTAGAACAAAATAAATCACAGGCTAATAGAGTGGTGCCTTGAAAAATTAATATCATCAATACCTATTTATCATTCTTCCTGTGTTCTCCTAGTTATTTGTCTCTCCTATTTTACATATCTACAATTTACTTGGTCGACATATATTCTTCCTTTTACAATCTTCTCATGAATTAGAAGTGCCTTTCTTATAACTTATCTCAGACTTAGTCATTTTCCCTTTAGTAGTCCTGTTCCAGCAGTTCCTTTGCATTGCTCTTTTGTATATGCATTTAGTGTTTGCAGTTACTTTCCATGATAAACTCAATATTTCCTCATCTCTTTTCTACTCCAATCATTCACTCTTTGCCCATAGCCAAATTTCTTTAAAGAACTATCTCTGCTCATTGTGGTGATGCTTTGCCTCCCATTTCCTATTTAGATTTATGTGGTCTGAATCCCATTTCACCTTTATTCCTCCACTTCGACTTTCTTGTGATTGTAACTAGCAACTTTGCTAAATATCGCATGCACTTTGTAAACCTAAGCTAATCTGATTTTTTTCCCCTATAAGTTGACATTGTTGCACAGTTGTCCTTATGGAATTATTATTATTTATTGTTGTTGTTAACCAGGAATTGAACCCAGGGGCACTTTAACCACCAAGACACATCCCCGGCCCTTGTTTTTTTTTTTTTTTTTTTTTCTTTTTTTAAGTATATTTTTAGTTGTTGATAGATCTTTATTTTATTTATTTACTTTTACATGGTGCCGAGGGTTGTACCCAGTGACTCACACATGCGAGGCAAGTGCTCTACCACTGACCTACAGCCCCAGCCCCCCTTTTTTGTTTTTTATTTCGAGATAATGTCTTGCTAAGTTGTTCAGGGCCTTGCTAAGTTGCTGAGGCTGACTTTGAACTTGTGATCCTACTGCCTCTCTCCACCAAGTTGCTGGGATTACAGGCATGTGCCACTGTGCCTGGCAGAAATGTTCTATTTTGAAATGAAACCAGTGTATGAAAGAGATACCTATACTACTATGTTTATTGTATTTAAATATAACAATAAGCAATATATGGAATCAAGTGTGGTATCCATCAGTGGATAAATGAATAGAGAAAGCTTAGTGTATGTACACAATGCAAGATAACTCACTAACAAGGACATCTGCCATTTGTGGCAATTTGCATGGAACTAGAGGATATTATGTTTACTGAAATAAACAGCTACAGATAAACACATATGTATATTTTATTTAGATATGGAAATTTAAAAAAGTGATCTGACAGTGGTCACTAGGGACTAAGAATGTTGGAGATGGGAGGAGGTAGAGGGAAGTTGGATATTGGGTACCAAAATAGAGTTAGATAGGAGTAAGTTCCTGTGTTCTTTAGCACAGGATGACTATAGTCTACAACAGTATATTATGTATTTTATAAATGACTCAAAGAGAGGATTTTGAAAGTTTCCAGCACAAAGAAATGATAAATATGTAAGGAGATAGAAGTACCAATTACCTTGATTTGATTACTACACATTATATACATATATCTAATTATTATTCAATCTCATAAATATATACAATTATGTGTCAAACAATGGTAAAAGAAAAACAGTCAATATTCCTCTTGTTGACTCTGATTAGTTTTACATTTGGTTTGTTTTCCTCAAAATAAATGTCAGAGTTGGCTCAATTTCCTTTCAATGCATTACTTATTTGTGTTTCATAGGATTTCATCTGAGGTTTTACTTGTTTCCCTTTGTGTACTGTTTCTGCATGATTGCATTCACTCCATGTGCTTATTTATAACCTACATTCTGTTGACTCAGAAATGTGTCTACTCCTCTGCTCCTAAGCACATACATCCAGTAGCTCCCTGGGTCCCTCTACTTGGTGTTCTTCTGCCAACTTATATTCAACTGGAACATTATCTTCTCTACCAAAACCTGACTCTTCTCCAAAATCTTTTTAGCCAGTGACTGGAGCCATCATGCACCTGATAATAAGGAAAATTATATAAAAATTATAATCCTGCTTCTTCCATGATGTTTTGCCTCACTTCAGCCCCAGAGCAATGGAGTTGGCCAACTATGCCCTGCCTGAGACCTCTGAAATCACATATGACGGAGGAAATGACCTCCACAGCCCATTCAACAGCCCCAGTGTCAGAGGTCCCAGGAGAGTTATTAAACTGGCCACATGATACTTTAACTGTAACTTTTGCCTTGATTCTTCTTGGTGCCTACAATGGAAAAAAAAAAATTGAAAGAGAAACCTATTAAATTCTTAACTCCAGACTAAACCCTGACAAATAATAATTGGAGAAAATAAATGGCAAAAGATCATTTCCTCAGACCAGGTGGAATTACTTACATTTTAAAGATTGAAAATACCAATTTGGAGTGGTGGAGTAGAAAAGTGATCCAATTTTATTGGATCCAAATATATCCAAATATTTTTTTATCTATGACACAAAATCTTAGAATATTATCAAGTGCACTGTTTCCCATTTTTTGTTGCTACATTTTTTCATTTGTAGTCAAACTTGGCTCTAAATTAACTTCACAAATTGAAATATATGTTTTTCAACTGCCAATCAAGACTTGGAGGCTCGACTACCTCAACATTGGAGACATCACTTGCCAATGTCCATACTTGTTATATGCAGATGTGCATTTCTTACATAAGCTACACTTCTGTGTGCAATTGTAAACAGAAATTGCAATATGGATATTTCTTTGTATTATACAATTTTTCTGCTCTTAAAAAATTACACTCTTTGTTCATCCTTTCACATAATTCACTGGTCCTATCAATTGTATAGCACCTTTAAATCTCTTTATTAAATTCCGTCTATCCCTACTCAAGTTTATTAACATTTTCATCTCTCTCCTCAGTTCCCGTTTTTATTTCTGAATGCTTTCATTTATTTATAATACAAAAATAATAATACTATTATGTTTTTGTTTTTGTTTTTACTTTAAAAGTCTTCGAACTTTTTTTTGTTTGTTTTTGGTTGATTTCAGATATCTTTGGGCTGTGTTCATACTAAGTTTTTTTTGGAGCATCCTTCTCCATTCATTGCATTCCAGAATCTAGCTATATCCTACTAATCCTTGAGTTTTTACTATTTCCTAAATATTTCTTACTTTTCAAATAATATTTGAATATTTCTTAATATTTGAATATTACTTACTTTTCAAATTCTTATCCCCTCTTTAGCATATATTCTATTAAATTCATAATTTTCATATAAATAGTGTCTTTAGTCTATATATAAAATTACCTTCATATTGACATTAATGAACTTTTCCTGTTTTTGTGAGCACTTGTACCCATAGGAACTCTAATGTCCCTTCTCCCATCAATATTTTCAAAAATCTTTGAAATAAGCCAGGGAATTTTTTGGCAAATACTGTTTTGGAGGGGCCTATTATGATGCCAGGCAATACTTTAAATGTTAGAAATTGAAAAACGGAAAAGAGGAAATGTCCAAAGGATTATGAACCCTTCAATAAACACATAAACACATGCATAATTTAAGATGCAGATAAGTGCTAAATGCCACCAAGCAAGAAAATCTGGCAGATTAAACAGACAAGATGTTGAGAAGGGAGAGTGGCAAGGAAAGGGCATCAAGTTAGTTTAGGGAATGACAACTTGACCTAAATGTTGAGAATGCAGCCATGCAATCACCTGGAAAAGAGAATCCTAAGCCACAAAAACATTGTAAAATCTTTATATAAGATCACACTTGCCATGTTAAAAGACATGTGAAGCTCTTCTGCTAGCAACATTAGTTGGACAGATGAAGATTGATTAGAGAGGTGTCCGAGGTGTCATGGAAGAAGTCTGGATTTTATTTGGAGTTGCTGTGGGAATTGAAGGGTTTGAGCAGTATCGTGATCTCGCTTGATCTTTCGTTCCTTAGTTTCTGTTAAGTTAGGGGACACACATGTTCTCACAAATTAACCTTTGCATATAGTCAACTGTGCCTAAAACTTTGTCTTTCAGAGTCTTAAATAGTGAAACACTAAAATACAAATTTTTAAATTTCTGTTTGCCTTTTAAGGACTGACTGAAGTGTTATTATCTTATCAGGATATTATCTTATCAGGGGCAAATACCCAGTAAGGGCACTGAGAAATTCTCTGTTCTTACAAGTGTAGTCTAGAGCTCTGTCACCAGCCATCATTTCTTCAAAGTTGAAATTGCAAATTCACTGCCTGGCCTACCTCAGTACCTAAACAGGACTCAATTCCTGTTTGTTGGAGGAAGGCAATATATATGGAAGCAGAATAGAGAACTTTTAACATCCTCTCCATGTATTGATTTGAATGAAGAGATCTTCATGGGGTCAACTTGGGAGCCCCAGTGGGCTTCCCTGAAAGAGTGGCTCACTGTAGTCTCTCCACATTCTGAACAAATGACCAGGTCTCCTTGGAAATTTTGAATTTTTATTCCTTGAACAGTGACTAGATAGGAACTCTGTATTTCTTGCATTTTCTTGATTCCTCATTAGTGAATCAAACAAAATCAACAAAAATCCTAATAAGAGTGATTTTGAAGAATTGAGTTGAAAAGACATATATGTTTTTTTCTTTTTTTCATTTGAATTTACAAATTCAAAAGATAGGAAGGAGAGTTCTAAGATAAGATGGTGATTGACAGTAATGAGTAACAATTCTGAAAAAAGAGATATATTGCTAGAGTCTCAAAACCTCTAATGCCCCAAACATTTCCCCTCTTTTAAAAATTGGCCCTTTTTGCATTATCTTCTTTTTGTCAGAAAACTTGTAGCTGCCATTCTTAGCTCAGTTTCTTTTGCATTCATGCTCATGAAAAGCAAAACTGCAGACCACAAGAACTCTTCATTTTTATGTTCAGATGAAAGGCTGAAATCCTCAACACAGAAAGATATTGACAGCTCTGACAGATCCATCTCTGACTTTAACAGTCAAAGATGGTTGCATGGAAACACTGTAAAAATAACTCCTTTTGTTACAGAAAAAAAAAAAAAAGAAAGAAAGAAAAGATGAGGAGGAGATTAATTGAAAAGCTTTGGGACCCAACTGAGTATCACAAAGATCACAAAGATTGTTCTCAAGTTTTGGACCTGACATTTTGCCTATTAATTCTCATTCTAAAAATTTTAAAATGAGCTTCTAAGAAATTTGCGACAGAGGTTGATGATGTGAGCTTAGAATAGAAAGCTGTGACTTTCTCGCAATGGCACTTAAAAACATTTCATTGCAATCTTTCCTACTGGGACTGATATTCTGGGCCTTAGCTCTGTCACTGCTTTCCTTGAAGCAGTGGTTAGAGCCCCAGTTCCGTTTCTGAGTTTCACTTTCTCCACTCCATCTCCACCATTGTCATGTGCAGACCATTCCCAAAATAGAGCTCTCATTTTTTTCCAGTGTTATTTCATGCCATAGTTTGACAAAAACAGAAAGTAAGAGGGCTAAGAACTTACAGGTGATTTTTAAGATCCAGGAAAAAGACAGTTATAGTTCTGTGACACCATCCAAGTGGCTATTTAGGAAGGATTTTCAAAAGTGGTTGTTTGATGGGATTTTTCATGTTCTAGTGTGATATATTGGCATCTTATACCAAGTCTTATTTCTTAAAAAGTTTGACTTGTTTAAAAAATGGACATTGTAATAGTTTAAGAAGGATTGAAATTCAGCTGAACTCATTTTCCCATATCTATAAATAACTGTTTATTGAAATTTACACTCTCACGAATTCCATTTCCTTTCTCCTTAGAAAACTCTGCTTGGAAAGTGCCCATCTCTCATTAATATTCATTGGAATTATTTAGAACCCTAATTTTTTCTCCCCTTTTTCTCTGTTCTCCAAACATACCATTGCACCTTGGGGGAATTAAGAGCCATTAATTTTTGAACCACTTTTGAAGTTTAAGCTGCTTTGTGCATTTTTACCAAAATGATTCTCTGACTTGCATATTTCCAGCTCAGACTGAACTTACTTTAATAGAAGACAACAGATTAGTGATGCTGTTTGGTTTATAAGTTGGTATTTCACAAGGTAAACAGAAGTGAGATCTTATATTCCCTTTTTATCCTTACAAAAAAGCCATCATTTTTCATAGTTTACTAAACTCCTTTTAAAATGTAACAAAGCACTGTGGTATAACTTTCAAATTAATAAATATAAATCTGCATTCTGTTTTCAACACTAATTATTGCAACCTGTGATACATTTACTCAGTTTCCCTGAACTAGGTCGGTGAGTCAGATTAGAAATATTAAAAGTCTGAGAAATTTAAGAAATAAAAGCAAGACATGGAAATAAGTGAAAAATCAGGGGCATGGTGGGATGATCTTGCTGTAATGGAGACTAGCTCTAACAACAAAATGGAGACCCTGCACTTTATTTAAATGGGCAGGAACACCGATGGGATTCAGTGTAAAGGACTTCCTTAGGAAAACAGGATAAGACAACAAAAAACACTTGGTTGGGGTTTAGCAGGTTACACCCACCTCCTCTACTTCCGGGCTGTTGCATTTGAACGTAGGGCTGTCTGAGCCAATGGGTAAGGTGTCAGCACAACTTGAGCAGTCTCAAATTGGTGGGATTTCACCAAGAGTTCTCAGAAGAGCAATGCCTGTTCCTTGAGATGGCTCAAAAAAACCCATAATTCATTCATGGCCCTCCACACCTCTTTATCGAATGTTAACTTTATTGATTCTAACACTTGCAGGAGTATGAAGAGTTCCCTAATATCCTTCCTTCAATTTTCTCTCCCCTGCTAACATAATATTCCTTACTCTGATGTGAAAGGCATAGCTCAGTAGAAACAACGAAAGTAATATCAAAGGAGAACACTGAATTTCTCAACCTGACTGTATTGGTTGCTATTGCAACTGGGTGGTGGAGTGTTGTTCCCCAAAACGTGGCTTCTGCAGTGTTCTGCGTCTGCATTTAGGCTTTGCCATGGACTACCTAGGTGACCTTGGGATAATGACAACTTTTCTTTGTGCCCTAGTTCCTCATGAGTAAAGCAGCGTGTAATTATAGAAACTACACCCTAGATCTAGGGCCATGCTGCCCTGAAAGTGCCCTGCTAAGCAGGGTCTGGATCTGCTTAGTACTTGGATATGAGAAACTACCTCTTAGGGTCTTTGTGAAGATTAATCAAATCATACATGTAAAAACACTCTTAATGATGCCTGTTGCATACCTATTCTGTCTTCATAGTGTTAATTATAATGTTCCTTTTGATATTTAGTTTATTATACTATTTAAAAACATTCCATTAACATATTATTTATATCCATGACTGGGTTTTTTGGCTCTCCCTTAAATTTTGCATCTGAGCTGGGTGTCTCTCATGTTTTATCCTAATCCTAGCCCCATCTATAAATCATCATCATTACTATTTCTTGATGCAACTGGCTAAATTAAAAAAAAATGCATCTTTTGTTTTAACCATTTTAATTGTGAAATATATAGTGCATATAGAAAACACATTTGCAAAAGACATGTATCTTGAGGTTTTAATACAAAGCAAATAAATGTTCTGTAAGCACAACCCATATTAAGAAATGGAACATACTCCATCTCCTTTCCCCTCCTAGTAACAATTCTTTCTCCCTCAAGGTTGACTTTTTTTCTTGAATTTATGTTAATTACTTCCATGGTTTACTGGATTATTGTCCATCAAATCACACATTTTCAAATATTGTATCATCTGGCCTGGTTAGTCAGTTTTTCACTGCTGTGACCAAAATATCTGAAAAGAAGAGTTTTAGGGAAGGAAAAGCTTATTTGGGGCTCACAGTTTCAGAGGTCTCAGTCCATAGATGTCTGACTCCATTCCTCAGTACCTGGGTAAAGGAGGATATCATGATGGAAGAGTGGTAGAGAAAAGAGGCTCAGGATATGGCCAATGAGAAGCAGAGAGAGCCCCTCTCATCACAGATAAAATGTAAACTCCAAGGGCATACTCCCTACAAACCTTCTACTCCAGCCACATCGTACCTGTCTACAGTTACTACCCAGTTAATCCTTTGCAATGGATTAATATAATGATAATGTTAAGGTTCTCATAATGCAATCATTTCACATCTAAACTTCCTTGCATTGTTACAGACATGAGCTTTTGGGGGACTCCTAATATCTAAATCATAATGTGGCCTATTTTTAAAACGTATGTAAATGGAATGCTGTCCACATGATACATACTATTTTGTATCATGTTTCATTTACTCAGCATTCAACTTGTCAGATTTACCCACATTGTTGTACGTAGTGGTAATTTGTTCTACTTACTAAATAATAGTCCAGTGTATTGTGATACCAGAATTTTATACATTATTTCATTCTTCATGAATATGTTTTATCTTTTTGTTTTTGGCTATTATTAATAATGCTACATCCAATCTTATATAAATCTCATGGTACACATATGGTACATGTGATTGCATTTATATTAGGTATAGGCTTGAGAGTGGAATTTCTATCAATGCTAGTTTTCCAGAGTGTTTTTACCAGTTTTTAACCCATTAATCTGATTTGCTTATTTTAAGAGTTTATCTAAAGATGATTTTCTACCTCTTATATGCATAATCATGTGAACTATGGCTAATAATATTTGGATTTTTACTTTCAAGTGTTTCAACATTTTATTATTTATTTCCTTATTGCAATAAGACCATCATCAGCAGTGGAGTGTTGAATAGATATGTATATTTAATTACAGTTTCAGAAGGAAAACTTTCAAAATTTCATAATTAGATGAGTTGTTTGCTGAAAGTTCTGCAGGAGGGCCATGTGTCAGATTAAGAAAATCCTTAATATTTATAGACATATATGCATCAAATAATATTTTATTATATCCATTAAAGTTTTACATCTGTTGAAATGTGATTTTTCTCCCTTACTTGATTAATGTGATGAATTATATTAATGATTTTCTAATGTTAAGCTGAACTTTCAATCCTGGACATTGGATGAAGCAACAAAGCTGAAAGATACTTTTTCCTTATAATGTCAGGGTGCTTTAGATTTCAGAAGCAAGCATCAGAAAGCAAAGACCCTCTCTCTAACCTTCTGACCTCCTTTCACCTGCTCCTTTATCTTCCCAAGGCAAGCCAGAGAAACTACTGACCTTTAACTCAGTCTGATAGCATTAGATCATACCATTCTTTTTGTACATTGTTATCCATGCTTTAATTAATAATGTTATCCATGCATTCACAATGGGGTCTCCATAAAAAAAAATGGACATGGTTTGGAATGCTTCTAAACAGTTGAATATGTGAAAGCTTATAGGAAAGTGAACAAGTCTTCCACACGGTGGGAGGGGAGAATAACCCAACTCCGAGGGGACAGAAACTCCTGTATTTGGGGTGCTTCCAGACCTTTACCTATGTGTCTCTTCATCTGCCTATTTATTTGTATCCTTATTCTTTCTAATAAACCAGTATATGCATTTCTGTAAGTACTGTGAACAATCCTAGCAAATTAATCAAGCCTATAGATGGGGTTATAGACAGTCTGTTGGGGTTTCAGAGTTTGGAACTTGAGACTGGCATCTGAGGTGGGGCAGTGTGGTGGGATGGGACTAAGCCCTAACATGTGACATCTGTCAGTACATCAAGGTAGATAGGGTCAGAAATGAATTCAATTAGAGAACACACAGTCAGTGTTTGCTACAGAATTACCTTCTTTCTAATGGAAAAAATCATCACACATTTTGGGATCATAGAGGTGATCTGTGTTTTAACTGTTTAATAGGAGAAACTGAGTTTATTTTTCTTCTTTATCTTCAGGCCAGGTATTTTAGAGAAAGAGCTTTTCAAAATTATCTTACTACAATTTTAGGATTAAATAGGACTGAGGAACAGCTATTGTGAGGACCTACTTTTTGTTGTTGTTGTTGTTTTTCTTTTATGTATTTTAGGTATACAGTGGTATGTTTCAATATATTTACTTTGATATGTATACACATGTATATGTGTGTGTATATATATACATATACATATATGATTACCATTGCCAAATAAATTCCCATCATCTCACATATGACAAATTGCCAAAGTACAATACAGTATATTTAGCTATAATACTCATGTTGTACTTTAGATCTTTAGACTTATTAGTCCTACATAATTACAGTTTTATAGTCTTAAATCTACATCTTCTCATTCCTCTTAGTTTGTAACCACCGGTTTATTCTGTTTCCATGTATTTGATTTTTTTCTTTTTATTAGATTCCACACAGAAGTGAGATCATGCATTATTTTATTTCTGCATCTGGCTTATTTACTTAATGTCCTTTAGGTTCATCCAGGTTGCCAATAACAGGACTGCCTTCTCTTTTAAGACTGAATAATGTTCTATTGTATAAATACACCACACTTTCTTTATCCAATAATTGATCAATGGACATTTCAGTTGTTTCCATATTTTGGGAGCCAGTCTATTTTGGATGCCCCCTTCAATGCCAGGGTATATTGTTTTAGTGAGGAGTGTTCAGAAGGTACATTTTCTTTAGCAAAGATATATGCTGTGTTCCAAATCCCTGTTCTAGTGCATGAAGGTTGTCAGAAGTATAGCTCAGCCTTTCAACTGCTAGTTGTCTCTTCTGAAATATCAAATAACAGTTATTAACCTGTGTCTCCATTTTCCTGGGATCATGGCTTATTAACTTTTATTGTTTTATTAGTTCTAAAATACAGACCTTTAAACATGTTTTGTCTTTGTTATCCAAATTTTTTTTTTTTTTTGTCTTTGGTGGGAGAATTTATACAAATTACCTAATCTGACATTACTAGAGGTGGAATTACTTTTTCCATATAAACCCATTATACTAGATTAAAAAACATCCACATAGTTTTAAGCTACTAAAACAAAGTTTGATTTCTTGAGGCCTGTTTGCTTAACATAAAAATTCTGTGAAGAAAGCCTTTTTACAACATAAAATCCATTCAAAACTATCTGGTCTTAAGAGTTCAGACAAATATTGGGAAAGAAGTCATTTAAAGCTGTTTTTTTTTTTTTTTAAACCCAAGTTCATTTTCAGTCTTATTTCAATATCTACATTATTACTGTTATAACTCATGTCAGGGTCTGGCACAGTATCACCGTATGGGCAAGAGAGACAAGGCTTTTGCTCTAAGAACTTTAGTGAGAAGTAAGGAAGACGCTTAGGATTAAATGAGGTAATCAGTGAAGATTTCCTAGTGCAGTTCCTGGTGTGCAGTCCATGCTCAGTTTCTATTAATGTGCATGGTTGTTTCCAAATAGCTCCCAACTCCTGAGTCCCTGTGTGCCTGTGCCTCCTACTTGGTAGATTTATGGAGGTGGACCCTGGTGTGCAAACAAGTTAGGCAATGGGGATTCCACATATGGTCACATATTTCGATTGTAGAAATTTAACTTTTTCTTCTTGGTTCAATTTACATGCTGTGGTCTAAATGTTTGTGTCTCCTTAAAATTCATATGTTGAAATCTAAAACACTAACTTGATGGAGGGGCCTTTTGGAATGAGATTAGGTCTAAGAAGGCAGAGCCTGTGTAAATGGAATTGGCACCTTATAAAAGATACCCCAGAACCCTCCTTTGCCCTTTCTACCATGTGGAGATTCAGTGAGAAAGTGTTACCCATGGACGAGGTTCTTACTGGACAGTAATCTGTTGACTCCTAGGTCTTGGACTTCCCAGCCTCCAGAATTGAGAGAAAGAACTTTCTAATGTTTTATAAGTCCCCACTTCATAATATTTTGTTTTGATGAGCCTAAATAGACTAAAACAATATGAGAGGATATTTTGGTATGTGTGTAAATGGGCACAAGTCTTTCTTTTACCTGGCATTCTAATATGACTCTGCTTAGCACTTACATGTATCCTTAACAGAAATAGAATATGGAGAATTTCCAACAAATGTGGGAACTTTCTAGGGTATAAAAAGATGACAATGACAAGAAGGCACATAGTAAATGAATATATTGAAAAGAGAGGAAGAATCTTTTGGAAAAGATAATAAAAAGTAAGGCACCAAAAACACCATCAGGTGCTGAGGCATAAGGGAACATATTGCTGGCCTGATCAGGTTGCAAGAGAAAAGGTGTCCGAAAAGAATCTTCAATCCTCAGGAAAAGTGCAGAGATGGTGGGAATTTTACTGAAAAGAGACTCTGATTTCAAGATGGTACTGTGGCACCTTTCAAATATAATTTTGGAGAAAATGGACAACAAATCAGTCCTTTCTCCATTTTAAGCTATATATGATATACTGAACCAGGGGCAACTACATGTTACTTCTGTTTTTTTCATTTTAAAGATATGATTCTCTCTCTCTCTCTAATTATGTATTGAATAGAGATTTTTTTTAATTTACCATTTAACTCTAGATTAAGGATTATTTAAAAAAAATACCTAGGTCAGTTACAGAGAGATCAGTCAACTGACTTAATCCTGCTTATAGGTCATTTGGGGAGGAGGTGTGTTTTCACTTACATGTGGAACAGTTATGTTCGTAGGACAAGACACTGCACACACATGCGTGGGAAGAAGGATGGACAATGGCATTTGTGTGAATAGGCCACCAAGAGGGGACATCTGTTCTGTAGGCTTAATACTTCTTTTCAGTATATTCTACCAATAACATTCTTCTCTTTGCACAACTGTGCTTCATCCCCATCACTAGCCTGGGTGCATCTAGTGAAGATGCCCCCAATCATTGTTCTGAGCCTTTCAGGCCATGGGATTTTTGACTTGGGCAAACAAGTGTCCCGTTCTCCTGGCTTAAAGATTAATTAGATCATGTACATATAATTTAATTCGGATCAATTACAGTCTATTTCTATATTTTTAGTTTGAGACATTGTATTATAATTTTGATCCAGCTAAATGAATGTGGGTCTTCCATAATCATTTCCAAAATTTGTTCCACCACATGGAGAATGTCTTTGTAAACTGGAAGAGAATGAAGCAAATATATAGATTGGAATAAAGTTAGATAATGAAGAAAGTATTGGTATTAATCACATTCCTGGTTTCAAAAATACATAAAATCACCCACTTCTTCTTAGGATTCAGAGTAGACAGAAGGGGATTGGGATTTATGTTAAATCGGTTCTTTTTCAAATTCAGAAAATTGGATAAGAGGGAAGAAAACTAACAAGGAGTAATGTAAAGAGCACTGGGCTAAGATCCTAGTTCCAGCTGTTCAATAATTTATATAAAGATGAGCAAGTCACTCAGCCTTTCCAAGTCTTAGTTCTGTCCTCTATAAAACAATATATTAGCTTTGGCTAGTTCCATGATCCTTAAAAGTGTAAATGTACATGTCCTAGACACCTCTAAACTAATTGCATTTTGAAATAAGTGCCTGACCTGTGAATAGGTAGAAGTTTAATAATTTTTTTGATGATAGCATTTTTTTTCTCTTCTTTTCCTTTGCTTATAAGCTTTCTGCTTAAAAAAAAAGTATGATGCTGCTAGATTAATCCAGTGGAATGTAAATGTAATCAGTGACTAAATCAAACGTGCCTATGGCCCACAACATTTCCAAAGCACAAACAAAATTATGGATCTTTCTAATTTGAACCAGCTGAAGCAACTGCTGATTTTTATACTTCCAATGAAATAGTGAATTGTCAGAATTGATTGTCTCTGCAGATTATAATGCTGAGCACTTTTGCACATAGAGACACAGCAGCACCTACCCTAATTTAGAGGCTCATGAAGTTTGGCATTGTTAATGCCCTTGTTTATCCTTTCAGAGGTCTGGACCGTCTCAATCAGTCCTTATAATCTGTTCTCAGGCTAGGGCACTTGGGTTTATCAAAAGGCCAAATGGGACACACTATAATGGGTACGTGGACTATGTTTTCAGGGACAGTTTCAAGACTATGTCCAGGACAGTGAGAAAGGATGCGTGATTGCAATGTCTGCACAGAGCACAAGCCTGGAAAAGGTGGCTTCTTTGATGGGGTGTGCTGTCCAGTTGCTAACTTAATTTCCTATTCAAATGTTATTTGCCTTTTAATAGAATGCCTTCTATTCAGTTTTTAAATTATGAGATTGGGCCTTTGATTTGTATATAAAGTGCTTCCCTACCAGGAGATCCCTTTGAGGATGAAGGCTCTTTCTACATTCTCCTCCACATCCAACTATCTACTCTCCTTGCTGACCATGCCGAGACAGCATGAATTTATACCCCCAGTGTCTTTCACAACTTCAATTTGTTACCAGCATGAAATACCACTTACATAAATTTGAAATTCTATTCTAAACTTAGAGCCCACGATTTCTGTGTGGGATGTAAAGTTGACAAAACACATCCTTTATTCCTAATGCAAATCCTACATGCATTGACTTGCAGGTAGTCAGGTGACACTGTCGGGGGTGTATAGGACAAAAAATAACTCGTGCTAAATAAACGGGTATGGAGTGAGGAAAAAGGGGTGGATTTATTTTGTTAAGTGGAATTTTTAGAAACAGAGAAAATGGTTTTGTTTTGCTTTGTTTCTTTTTGAGGGAGATTAAGAATAAAAATACATAAAATGAGACTGAATATATATGAGGAGGTGAAGGGCAGCTGACAATCTACCAGGTGTGACAACATTTAATACTATTCAAATTAATTGTAATTTTGAAAATGGAAAATTCTGACTTCAAATGAATAATGAATAGCAAAACCAGACTTGGCTCTGAGGTGAAATGTGATTTTCATGAGGATGGGAACATTTAACATTTATACAGCAGTTCATATTCTCAAAGTCATGTATCAGTGACAACCGTAAAATACATCTTTGATTTGAATTGATGAAAACATTCTTCAGGGGTACATTCAGTTGGTAGTACACGCCCCCCTCCCAATAAAAAGGGAGAAAGAAAGAAGAGATTTTAATAAAGAAATTCTTTAAAACTGTTTATAAAAGTAGAAGTCAAATGCCCAGACATGCAATCATAAGAAATTATTTAATTCTTGGTAGGTATGTCTTTGTTCTTCATTCACATCAATATTCATAGGATGTTACACCTTTTCAGATGTTTAGAAATTAAAGGTTATCCATGTTCTGAATGCAAAACGTCCAATGACAAATAGGTACTGTAATCCTTAGGCACCATCTCAAATGGAAGCCCCTTAAATCATATATTTTCTATGAAGTCTCACATCTGCACTGCTCATTCCTATCCTTGTCTCAATTGAACTTTACCTAACACTTTTCTTGAATGGTACACATGCCTCGGCATTTCAGTGGCACCGTCTACTTCTCTGCTCATATGCTGAACCCATTAACAGCAGCAGAGAACTTAGTCCTGTGGTGGAAGCTAAGTCCTAGTAGGAGGGTTTTCATAGAATGTCACTGCCATCTTACAACTCTGCCCCTTGCATTCATTTTTGCTCTGGGAATCCAGATCTCAACCTGGAGCAGCAGCAATCCATACCACCTCTGAGCTTGATGCATAGATCCTTGCAAACTTTTCTTCCTTCTGCTGGCTGGAGTGGTAATGACAAGAACAATTTTAGAAGTCACATTAAGATTGTAGAATTGTCATTATCCTAAGTCTTTAAATGGTCCTATGGAGAATAGATGAACACTAACCTGAAATATGTCCTGAATTGTTGATGTGAAAGGGGGAAGAGTCTATTTTGTTCCAGAAGTCTATTTGTATGTCTTTCTGGGTTTGCCTTTTTTATTATCCTAATTAGTATGTCTGGATTTGTTACTACACATTTGTGGTCTTTAAGCCCAGCTGACTTTTCACTAGCAGTCTACAATCCTTGGAAAGTTGCCTTTTGCATTACCTCTGCAGCTTTCTGAAACCCTTAAAATTTTCTTCAAGATGTTATCCCCACCTTAACACTTCTTTCTCAGCAAATGCCATTGGCTCATAGAGATAGTACTGCCATCAGGCACAAATTCCTTTAATTTCCCCCTTCACAACTAAAATATTCGTATCTATGCTCTGTCTTTTAACTTTATTAAGAATTTTGTTTATCTTTACAAGTATTCTCTATATGAGCTTTAATTTTACACTTCTATTTACACTCTCTACTTCTTATGTTTCCTCTCTTACATCATTAATTTCTCCTCCTTCATTCCTCTATTCCATCTTTGAAAGAATAAACATGATGAAAATTCTGTTTTTTTTAAAGAAAAATCTCATTTAATTTGTATCCTCTTCTAACCCTTAATTCTTATTGCTTTGCTTTTTCAAAATAACTTCCTTAAGTGTACTTTAGATTCACTCTTTATTGTATAATTCCTCATTTATTCCATGTTCTGTAATCTGGGTTCTATTTCTAAGACTCCACTGAAATTATTTTAGGAAATTCTGTAGATTAGACAAAGGGGAATAAAAGGAAGGGACGGGGGATAGGGAAAATAAAGACAGTGGAATGAATCTGACATAATTTTCTTATGTACATATATGAATACACCACAGTGAATCTCACCATCGTGGACATCCACAAGAATGTGGTTCTAACTAGAATAAGATATATTACATACTTGTATAATTATATCAAAATGGATTCTTCTGTCATGTATTACTAAAAAGTACCAATAAAAACTCCAATGAGAGATTCTTGTTGTATCTAGTTGTTTAGTTAGCTTTTGCTGCTGTGACCAAAAGACCTGACAAGAACAATTTTAGAGGAGGAGAAGTTTATTTGGTGCTTATAGTTTCAGCAGTCTCAGTCCATTTATAGCCAACTCCATTCCTCAGGGTCCCATATGAGGTACGATATCATGACTGAAGAGTGTGGTGGAGAAACAGGCTCAGAACATGGTACCAGGAAGCAGAGAGAGACTCCCCTCACAATGGACAAAATATATATCCCACAGGCACACCCCCAGGGGCCTACCTCCCCCAGCCACATCCTACCTGTCTGCAGTTACCACCTAGTTAATCCCTATCAGAGGACTGATGTACTGATTAAGTTAAAGCTCTTATAACCCAATCATTTCACCTCTAAGCTTTCTTTCATTGTCTCATAGTTAAGCTTATGGGGGACACCTTACATCTAAACCATAACATCAGTCTTTCTACGAGATAAATTTGGTCATTTCATGTTCTTGATTAAAACACTTCAATGTTATCCTAAATTAGGGTTAAATCCAATCACCTTAGTATGACCAAGACACATTTTTTTCTGTCCTTTTTTATTCTCTTGTTTCTTTTTCTGAAGCTTCCTTATAAGTACCTTGTGACCAAATCTTACTGAACTATTTAAAGTTCATAATGTCAAGGGCTATATAATTTCTCTGGAATTGTTTCTTCTGCTTGGAAAATATGTCCTCAATCAACTGTTTTTATAATCAATTTTTTAAACCAGACCCAACTCCCGTATTTCTTTTCTTTTAAAGTCTTTCCTGTTCTGTCAAAATTCTTTTACTGAATGCATTAGTATTTCTTTGGTCTACCCTTATATAATAATGCTTATTCTTCCTCTTTGACTCTTTCACTAGACTTAGTTCCTTGCAGACAAAAGTTGGGCCTTTTTCATCTTTGTATCACCAGAACCTTGCCTAGTGCCCAGAAAAAAAGAGATAATATATTTATTGAGCAATGGGATTAGTAAGTTATTTCCTTACTGATAAATAAAATCCCCAAAATGATGAATCCAGCTGGTGTTCAGTAATGACAAACCAGATGAAAGAGACTGTGCTGCTGATGATGTAAAACATCAAAAATATAAAGAACAAGCTGACATTGTGAATTTTTTAAAAACTAGCAAGTAAAAATATTCATTTAAATCATTAAAAAAGAAAATTGTATCTAAGAGTTGATCAGCAGATATTTTATCTTTTACAAGACATCTAAGGAAATTAAGAAAGCATAAATCATAAATTACCCTTAAAAAGCCAACAGAAATGCACACTGACAGTCATAATGTGACAGATTGCAGAAACAGAAAGCAGTAATCTGAATTATTATGGGCTGCACATGGGCCACCTACTACAGGATACTGCAGATCCCAATAAAGAGGACAGTGGTAGTGAATAGATGCCAGCTCTTCAGAGAATGGCATCTCTAAGAAGGTAGGGGCAAGCACATTGCCTTTGTTAACTGAAGACTCGATTGACGTAGGCAAGTTTCTAAGGGGATGTTTGACAATGTCAGATGCATGTGGGGAGTGAAGCCTGATATTGGAGACTAAGCTATTCATGAGTCAGAGTTAAAAGAGAGGAAAGTTTTTAATTGCCTTAGAATGCCTTCTGAAATTTGAAACTATCTGGATTACACTGCTTCTAAATAATCAGATGGTAAGCCAAACCAATGGAATGACTTCCAACTTTTGATTAAAGAAATGAACACAGGCCTTTGGGAGAAAGTAATGAGAGAAGAATGAGGTTTGCCATGAAACAAATGCAACACAAAGCGACTTAAAATGAAGTGAACAGAAGTATTGAGATGAAGGAAGATTAATGAACTAATAATTCAACTGACTTTTTTCCCCCTGTGGTTCTGAAGGTGAAGTTTATCAAGAGCAAGATTCAGAGGATTTTCTAGATCATATTATAGGATTTCAGGGTCAAATGAAAGCAAATATGATCAAGCAGTTCCCATGTTTACTTCCAGTGTTACAATGTTCCTATTTTCTTCTATGTTTCTTCATTCTAAGGATTAAAAACCCAATATTCATTCTTTCCAAACCGAGATTTCCTTCACCTACAAAGCTAAAAGGAAGACAGTTTTGTATATTTCCCCTGGTAAACTACTTCACCTGAAGCACTAAAATAGTAGTTTACATTGTGTTTGCTCTGAACTGTGAAAGTTTCTTAAATCCTGCCACTCTGACTCCTCAAACTTTTTTCAAATCATTCTGGTTGGGTATTCATTTTTGTATCCTATTAAATTGAACCTGAAAACTTAGGTTCACATACAAGTTATGCCAATTATTAGCTTAAGAGCCAAATAAATGTCACTTTCTATTCTGATCTAATATCCTACTACTATTACTGCTACATGACTACCAACAACAATAATTATAGTCATCCAATAATAATGATCTTGATATACTTGTACTGTTTAAAATATACATGTACTGTTTAAAGTACTCTATTGAGTACAGATTATTACATTATTTCCATTTATCATCAATGCATGTATAGAAACCATTTGTGTCTGTGAACTAAGAAACAGAAGACTTTGAGAAATATCTTTAAAACCCCACTTTCTTTCAAATATTCCCAGTCCTTGAGAAATTAGGGGACTGGCAGCAAGTAGGTATTTATTCACAATTACATCTCTTCTCACCTGTCCATAGACAAAACAAATTGTGTGAGTCAGATAATTCATTATGGTCTTAAAAATGTTTTTTAATTTAATTTAATTTTTTACAAACCAAAATTAAAAAAAAAAAAAACTTCTCTGGCTGCCTTCTGAATAGTTTTAAATTTGAAATTCAGTATGGATGAGAAAAATCTTATAGCCAAATACAGTATAATTCTTACTGATTATTATTTTATGATAATAATAGGAAGAGCAATCTGGTTAAAAAAATTCTCCAAGTAAGAATATTTTTATCTAATAACTTGAGTATATAGAACACCTAATGAAAATCACAAGGGTATAAGATTAGAATAATCAGGTTGGAGGGTCAATCTGGCTTAAATGTACCATTCAACAAAATAAACTTTGACAGGTTATCATTGACTTACATAGACTAGGTCAGTTACTAATGTTCCAGTTTCATAAATGTCCCTATGTGCAAAACTTTGATAAGTCTACATGTGCTGATTGTACAGAAATAGCAATCGAGAGAATACATCAGAAACCATTGCTGAGAAGAGGAAACTTTCACTTCTGGGTCATGTTGGAAGAGCCCAGTGAACTAGTAATAACTCTTTAGAAGAGACACTTTTAAGAATGAAGAAGGGCAAAAGCAATGTAATGCCTTATTCTTTGAGTTACTTGCAAAAGGGTGTATACACTTGGAAGAATGTTAGTTGTTTGATTTTGGAAAGCTTTGCAGAATTCCATCAGGCATCCAAAGATATTGCCTCAACAATTGGGTTTGAAGAAGTTGAAAGAGTTCTAGTATCTTTTCAAAATTAAAAAAATACACTAATTTCTCAATGTCTAACATGTTTCCTCAAATTATCTCACAATGAATTTAAGAGAAACTATTATCCTAGAAGCAAGGTAATTGGCTAGAATTACTTTTTCTCTTCTTTTTTCACTCTCATATATCATGAAATTAGTGATTGAAAACTTAAAAGTTATACCAGTCATTAGGAATTTAGTATTCTTGCTCCATAGTCACATTTTAACTTTTTATTGAATAATCAATTTGAGTTTAAGTTTTTTCCTCTAAGTTAGATAATTTATTTAGGCTCTGACCCATGAAAATTCTTAATGAGTTACACATGGTATGATTCCTTCAGTTAACCACAGTGAAAGACTATGAAAGTGACTGATGACTGGAGATATGAAGAGCTATGTTTTCTTAAAATTGGAAGCACCGGAGCAGAATTGAATGGAGATGTCTGTGCGGACGCAGTGAGGAGATTTCTGCTCTTAGGATACCTCCTCCAGATTAACCCAGGGCTCCAGGATGGTGCTGTTAGGATTGTGCATCTTTCCATTTTGCAGTGACCCCTTTAACCTGCAAACAGAATCTGCAATAAGGTCTCATCTCTTGGGGCAGGTATCAGCCTTATAGTCAATAGCCTCTGGTAGCAGTCCTAGGTGTAACACCTTATCAAAATCAGGAGTCTTACCTGGAATTGTGAGTAGTTACTAATTTATTTATGCACATAATGTCTGAACACTTTCTATTGTACCAGGAATGGGAGCAGTAAACAAAGGCAGAGCCGCTGACATGGAGAATGTCATTATCTGTGCAAATAGCTGTCACAGCACTCTTCTAAGCCTCACATTTTAAAATAACAGATATAGTTTTGCTTTATGAGCTATGAAGTGGTTCTGAAATTCAAGAGGTTCTGACAACCAAAGGCAGCAAGTTAAGGTTAAAAGATAAAACTACAAGCATTTATTAGGTTGAATATGTGAAGAAAATAAAATATAATATAGTCAACCTTTGATTATTCAGGGACTAGTTAGAGTTTATGATTATCAATGCCCTTTGATTCTTCTTCTCCTTCCAAGCACCAACTATTGAATATTTCTCTGCTCATTAACACCTGTCTAGGAGTGAGAAGGTGAAATGCTAATCAGCCAATTTGGCTAATTGTTAGCTGATCCTATGATTCTTCTTTTTAAAGTGGAGCTAGGGAAAAGTCAGGTCTTTTACTGAAATATTATCTGTGGATTTCTAAACTTTGTGTCACCTTGTCTTTCTGTTATTTCATTGATAAACTCAAATAATTTTTTTCTTAAGATATTAAAGAAAAAGTGAGTAAATTCTTTGCTGGTTCTCAAGTAACATGATTTACTTCAGATTACATATTTTTTATAGACTAGTGTTTAGAAATTATTAATGTTGTACATGACTACTTTAGAAGAAAACTTCAGAGTTTCATTGTTGGAATTTTAAGTTTATCCCTAAATAAGTAATTGCACCTGCTAAGTAGATTTGGACCAATAGGGAATTAAGTTTGAGAAAATTGCTTAAGATTTCCCTCCCCTTTGCCTCTGGTAGACAGTACAGGACACTCCCTGAACCAAATAAGGGAGAGAAGAATGTTCTGAACATTAAAGATACTAAGAATAAATCTGAGCAATCACGGATAAGATTACTTTCAACTCTTTATTTCATGTTTTCTGACACAGACCCCAAGATCTGTAATTATCTTAGAGAAACTGTGGGGGCTTAGACAGTACTATTTAGTTCTTTTGGCTTTTTTTTTTCCCCCTTTTTGACCTATCTCTGTTTGGGGCTGGGGAGCTGGTGTGTGTGTGTGTGTGTGTGTGTGTGTGTGTGTGTGTTCTTCTAGAGTGCCAAAAGGGAGAAAAAAAAAGTGCTGAAGAGTCCTAGGGAGATGAAGCTATTTTTGTTCGAAGCTGATACTTCTAGCTGAGCCACAAGTGCTGCTTTGGAAAGGGCTTAGGTTGTTTCCAGGGGGAGAACTCTGCAGAGAAGAGGCAAAGTTCAACAGGACAACAAATCAGCAGCAGAAACAGCCAGAAAAACGAAGAGCCCTCACATTTTAACACAGACCCCTCTACCAGAGTTCTCCAATCCTAAAGTATTCTGCCGAGAACCACTTGACGGACCTTCCACCTGACTCACTTTCCCCGACCACCATGACTGAGATCACTGCTGAAGGTATTGCTACCATCTTCCAATAGAATCTCATAGGGGGGACATGGTATAAATTGACAGTCACGGAGACTGTCAATGTGTCCACTTAAAATGTTGCTTTTAGGTAATTATCTCGTTCAGTGATTTTATACAAGATCTGGGAATTGGATTCAAGGTGAGAAGCTGCCAGATATGTGTGTTGGGGGAATGAGAGAAGATTTCTCTGAAATTTTGCATGTGGTTAACTGTTCTCTGCTACACCAAAAGCCCTACAAGTTAACAGTTGTCATCCACACCTCTATAAATATCTATGGTCATGTAACATCATGGCTGATCTCTCATCTAGCAAAAATTAGAAGGCTTGCTAGGATGGAGACCATGATAAAATATTACATTTAATGTTTAAATATAGAAAGATGATTTTGAGCATTTTTGCTTTTTGGTATTTAAAAATGAAAACCTTAAATTTGCTTTTCCATTTCAACCAGCATATATGAATGTACACACACATAGATGAAATTTATATGAAATTTAAGTTACAAGTGATCTGAAAAAATTGTATCTATTTTTCTACAGATGGGTATGCAAAATTGGAAATTTCACAAACACTAGAAATCAATCCAACTTTAAAAATAAAGCAATTAGTGTTAGACTTCTGATTGTTTTCATAAACTCCTTTGTCTTTCACTCCAAATGGTAAATTATATCTTAATGTTAAAATAAATATTTTGTTTCAATGCTTGTCCTAAAATATTAAATGTTATATATACCTAAAACATAGTTTTATTATTTTGCCATGGTAGTAAATCCACACACACACACACACACACACACACACACGCTTCTTTTTCTATCTTACAATAAAGGAACTCTTAAAAGTAAAGCATTTTGAATACAGACACAGTTTGGTTGTAGTTGGGATTAAAAATTTGAGAGGTGGATCTAAAATCTGCTTTTGACAGCTGTAAGAAAACAAGACAGGTGGTGCTTTTGACAACTTCCCAGTTGAATGCTGTGCTGGTTCCTTTTTAATCAGACAAGTGAAAAGCAAAATATGTGGTTTTGGTATTTTTGGGGTGGAAATTAATGTGGACACAGTAATTTTTGTTGAAGATTTCCAGTCAATATTTGTAAGAATTGCCTTACTCTTTCTTTCCATGGAGAAGTCAGTCTGGCACCTAAATTAATAACAATTACTGAGAGATTTCTATGTATTAGGTATTTTATTTAGAATTTCATGTATTTGTTTATTTAAAGCCCATTTAATTCAATTAAGTAGCATTATTACCTCTTGTTTGGCACATTGAAACTAACTCTGAGGTCTGTGACTTGCTCATGACCACAGCATAGCCAAGATTTGAAGTCAACTTCCTTAATGCTAATTTCTGTTTTCTTTCTGTAGGAGGATATCAGGTTTACAGATTACCAATTTTAGTTCAGAATTTTCTAACTAAATATAAATAGTATTTTTTCCTGTTCCTGAGATATTCTGTGTCATGTGGCCTTTAGTTTGTCTTAAAGAGGGCTATCTATAAAAGGTTCTTGCTTAGCCCTGCACAAGTTATTAAGATGCCTATGAATATGTGTCCCCACCTCCATTTGGGATGTGTACTGCCAGATAATTCAGGAGGTCAGCTGGCCGAACCATTTTTGGTGTGCCTATGAGTTATGATCTATGGTCCTTTGCACCTGACTCAGGAGACTTTTTATGGGAAAATTCCTAAATATGAAATTGAACTTTTGTTTCTTTTTTCCCCCACTGTGGGAGTTAGAGGGGTCATGGAAAGCCTTTTAGAGTGACCCATAAAATAACTGAATTTAATAAATTTAAGAAGAAAAAGCATGCTCTAATTTCTGGGTAATGGACATGTCTCACTCCCTGGTTTTCACAGTTCATAGGATCAATGTCATCTGAACCTCAGTGATGCAGTTATTCCTTCTCTGGAATGATTTATGAACTGTATTTCTCAAATGAAAATTAGATTACCAACTCAGTGAACTTAGCATTTTAAGGTTGGTACCACAGTAATTCTCTGTGGTTATCCAAAGATTTTTGCACGCTGTTCTATTATGTACTTTTCATTTTGTCTTTGTGATTCCAACTTTTTGTGCCATAGCTACAGTGCCCCTTTTCCAGTGTTTTATAATAGGTATGCTTTTGTATAGAACCTTGGTATAAGCCATTATTCCTTCAGCCTGGAATAGTCTTCTCTCAGATGCTATACTTCTGTCACAACCACTTTGGGATACATTATAAGCACTACATTAGAAACCCTGTGTCAACTACCAATTACCCTTCCCATTCATTTATCCCCCCAAAACCAAACACTTAAGGACGTATGAGCTAGAGCAGCACTTTAGAGAGCCCAAGCTCCATATCCTCAATTTCACTGATGAGAAGTACAGGTCACATCAATCCTACCTCTCTCCCATGGTCATTAGTAATTAGGGGAAGTCTGAGGATAAAATCCTGTGGCTTATCCCAGGGCTCATTAAACTATATTATATGGTATAGACTTTACTCAGTTCTTTACATAGATTTCTACTGCATGTTTCAAGTTGGATTATTTCATATGATAAAAGAAAAAAATAACTCTAGATATAGAATTGCATTTCAGATACAGAGCAATAGGAAAATGAGAACTAGGACAAAGTTGAACCTCAAAGGATATTAGAGAAATAACAGCTTTGGTTCTGGCCAGGATAAATTAATAAAGATAATTAAATTAATAAAGACAATTATCAGTGGCAATAATAAAAGCAACTTACATCTATTTTGAAGATGTAAGATTCAATACTGTATTAAGTCTGTTACATGCTCATTTAATCTTCACACAACTAAATGAAATACTCTTGGTATTGCTATTTATAGAACAGGAAGCTGAGGTTTAGAGAGGTTAAGAAATGTGCCTGAATTCACACAGCTATATATGGTTTAACACAGATTCACATCTGTGTCTGACTACAGAGTTAGGTTGAAGATGTCTTCTCACTGTGTGAGACGTTTAGTAAGCTTAATATCATTTCAGTGGCTGTTGGGTGGCTATACTAGGCCCACAGTACACATAGTAGGTTAAACCAGGCTTCAGACTGGATTAGACTCAAACAGTGCTCAGGTTTAATGCTATTTATAGACTTCCACCTTTCTTCCAGAAGCTCAGTTATTCCTAAGCAAGTGCCAAAATTAACTCTTCCTGAGGTTCATGCAGACTTGCAGCTACATGGATAGATGTGCTGCATTGTAACATCTATTTGACAGTATCTATTAACGTGCAGAATGCCTTTTAAATAATTTTTTGTAGTAAAGCAAAGTTTACTTAATTCCTAATAGCTTTGTTGAAAAAATGGTAGAGGTTTTTTTAAAGTTCTTAAAATATGTAATATTTATAAATTTTCTAGTAAATAATATATAGTCATAGTAGGCTTTGTAATAATATTTTTATAATTGTGTTCTCTGGATATAAGAACTTCCAAAATGAAGGAAGATACACATTTTTATATAATGGATTCAAGTTTATGATCCTATTAATAAATAACTTAGCATTTTCTAGAACACTTAGATAAAGGAAATTATTTAAAAGATGAACATATGTCATACTTCCAACTTCTTAGCTGTTGTATAAACTCAGAGTTCAAAGGCAGGTCATTGCACTATATATGGAATTCTTTCCTTATTATTAGCTGAACTTCATTTCACTGCTTCTGAAATAATCAAATCTGTGAGAGGATATTATATTCAAAATTTAAGCAAAGCCGTTTATTTATTTTACATACTGCACTGCTCCAGGAGACTCTGCAGCCCAGGAACTCCATTATTACTTTCAAAAAGAAAGACCAAGTTTCCACAGCAAGACTACTTAACAACTAAGCACACAAGTTATAGCACTTAGAGCAACAGATGATGAAATTAAGAGAAGACCCAAACTGCATACTTTGTGTTTACCTTATGAAAACCAAAAGAGGTGGTTTTACATTAAGTGGAGATCACTTAGGAGTGTGAGAGGCTATAGCCTTGGGTTCAAGGCCCAATCACTTGTGGCTATGTTCTCCATGCTCAAGAAAAACAATAGGCCACATAAAAATATCATTTTTTGTTCTAGGAACACATTCTAAAATGGGCATTGGAAAGCTAGTACATTCAGAAGAAAAGAACCATGATGAGAGACTGTTAAATTAGAAGGTTGTTTATTTTCCTACTATTTGGCATTGGAGGGAAATAAAAAGTTCTATGGATAAAAGTCTGAAAGCCATAAGATGCCAAACTGGCAAAACATAATCAACCAATAAAATAAGAACTAGAATCAACTCCTATGACTCAAAAAAGGAAGGAAGAGGACAAGGAGAAGTAAAAAATAAAGGAAAATGGAGAATAAGAATAGCCTCCACTATGTAAGAATAAGTAGCATATCAAACACCAGGCTGTGGGAATCCTGCAACACAAGTACCAACAACCCAGTTCCTCCAAATAATACCTGGAACAGAGGGATGCCAAGTCAACTCATAGACTAAAAGAAATGTATTAAAAAAGAGCAACTCATCACAATGTGTGGCATTACTAGGTCATTATTCAAACAACCTTAAAAACAATTCTGATGAAATAATTAGAAATTTGACACAGTCTAGATGTTATGTGGTATTACAGAATTATTATTCTGTTTTTAGTGGAATGACCATATGGTGATTATGTTTTAAAACTATTCATTATTTGGAGATACTTACTCAAGTATGTATGGATAAGAAGACATAATGTTTGTGACTTTAAATAATATGCTGAAGGGAATGTCTATTATGTGTAGCAGGGGAAGAATTGAATATGAATGGAATATGTTGGGGCTGATGATGGATACATAGAATTTCATTATAATATTCTGTCTACTTTTGTGAGTATTTTCATTAAAAAATGAGAAAAAATGAGAGTTTATACTTTAGGTAAAATAGATAACTTTTAATAAAATTTTACTTTTCATAAGATCTGTAGGTCAGTGATATTGGCCACTAAATTTGTTTGTAAGTGTAATAATTTGTTATTATTGACATGGAAATGGAAGATGCATGAAATACACAGGAGGGCCTAGAAATATTCTTTATATTTGAAACAATAGACTAGTAAATAATTATTTTAAAAAATAGCCATTGTAATTTCATAATCTAGAGGCTAGTTCCATATCATTTCTCAAAATTATTAGCAATCTTTTCAAAACATTAATTGGCAAAAGTTGATTTTTGAGGGGATTCATAAAAAAATGTGAGAACCACTTAAAAACCTAGATTCAATATGATGCAAGAAAAATAGTTCTAAAATGTGCTAGGCCCAGGAATGTTTTATTTATTGGCACGGCATCAAGTACCAAGCTCTTGAATTTATTTTTAAACTATTACAGAAACTGAAAAGCAGGTACCACATAAACCTGATCAATCTTATTGTAAATTTTTTTTAATCTGCTTTTCTGCTCAAGTTGAATTTCAAAAAAAGATAAAGAAAGCAGTTGTGAGAAACAGTGTTGTATGTTTCATTGAAAACCAGAAGAATTAACAGAGCTGAGAGAAAGCAATATTTTTAAAAATCGAAGGTTTTAACCGTGTAGGTACTAATGGATGGGAGATTGCTTTCCACTTTTTAATGCTGCCTGCTCTCATACATGTAAATATTGTATATCAATCAAAAAATATAAGAAGAATCAAACAAATGAAAGGCAGTGTGGCAAAGTCAGAAATAGAAGTTTAAGCAGTAGTTGGCCATAAATTAGCAGATGAAACTTGGTTACTTGTTAAGAGTATGTTGAAAGGAATTTTTTTCAACTTTTTACAAGATCATGCTATTTGTCTTTTTCATTGGACAGAACATTCATTATGTCAAATCTGTAGTTAAAGTGAACAGAAAATATATCTCTGTGATGTGAGACCTAGCTGGGTTCTACTAAGAAGCTTTATCTTGTAGCTTTTGTTATTTTTTGTAATAGTGATTCTTTTTACTCCCTATTCCACAAGCACACAGTACCATAGAAAACATTCTGTTTACTGGCTTAAATGCTTCTTAATATTTTCTGTTTATATTTGGCCATCATTATGATTGTAATTTTAAAAATTATGCTACTTTTACAATGCAAAAATGAATTGAGGCTATTCAGCTATTACAGTAAAAGTTTAGGAATCCTTAGAGATTTAAAGCCTCCAATGTTATTTACATTAATTTTTAATCACAATATTAAAGAAACATAAAGCAAGGCAATTTAGCAATTTTAAAATAATCTACATTGACCTTTGGCTGAATATATCAATTTGAAAAGATAATACATAAATGGTTAGGATGTTCCAGTTAAGCTATTGGTTTTATAGTTCTGATATTTGTAGTTTATAGTATTAAAATCTTATTTCCTTTTCTTCAAATTTAAAAAATTCCTTCAGGGATATATACTTCATATATAAAAACATGCATATTATCTAATATAACGTATTTAAAGAGAAAAATTTCAGGAAGTTTAGGCTCTTTTTGAATTAAAGTTTTAGGAAGATCAATCAAGGTTAAGTTTTTGCTCTCCCTCATTCCTGCCTGCTCTGGAAATGAGTGACATGCATAGTTTCTGATAGGAAGTGCTTATTTAGTGTCGAATAAACATGCATTGCCCCAAGTGAGAGTTATGCAGAGATAGGTGAACTTCCTTGTCCAAAAAGATAGTCGTTTCCATCTTCAAAGGAAACTAAGTATCCTTGGCAAATGTGTGGTGAATAAAGTCCTGCTCCTTTCTCTCCAAGTTATGCTCTGTGAACATCAAACATCTCCACATCTCTGTGCCTCAAGTCAAGCTGTCAAAGACAGAGTTTACAATTTTGAGAGATCCTTTGGTATGTAAATGAGTTGTTTCCTCATAAACTACAGAGCCCATCTCACAATGTACTTTAAATATTATATTTAAATATATACTATGTAGATTTTTTTTTTAAATTTTGTATCTGTGGCAGGAGCTGGTGCATGTGGTCTTCAGTTTAACAAGGGAAAGATACAATCTTTTAAACTAGGAGAATAAAGATAATTTGCATTTGGCAACCTGCAAATTCAGGGAAAAGCTGGTTTTATTCAGTGGGCATGAGGCTAGAACTCTGTGACAAACTGGCTTTGTGCTAGTCATTTGCTGCATCATTTTGTCCTCCCTGACAGTTTACTGAAATGGAGAGAAAAACAAAGAGGAAAACTCTTAGTATTTCAAGGTTCATTTTAATAATGTCAAGGGAATAGGTGAGTTTATGGATATGAGAGAATCCATTTGCATTTATTTAAACTTTCAAAATACACTTTAGCAAAGTTTCTCTGCAAAAGTTATTGTTGACTTTTAAAATAAAAGCCTCATGTGATTAGCAGAACTTTCTGTTTGAGGTAGACAACTGGATGTAATGTCAAGACAAAAATGATAAACGCTAAGTGGCACTTGTTTGAAATTCAGGGCTAGAGCTATGACTTTTGACAATGGTTATTCTTATTTAACTTATATATAATTGCCTAGAGAAAAAGGAGTGTTCTATAAAATCTATAAGTGACTATAATTTGATAAAATGCCCAGCTTGTGAATTTAAATCTGCAGAAGTATTAGGCATCATGTTTAGAGAAAGGCAAATTACTTCTAAATATAACAAACTTTTAGACTATAGAATTATTGACATAGATGTAGAATTATGCAGCAGTATGTCATGTCAGAGGTTCATTTGTATTCAGAATTTTAGCATCTTTTATGTACCAGGTTGAATGCTTGCCAATGGGAACAGAAAAATAAATAACAGTAGGTCTCTGCCTCTGATGTAGTAGATTGGAATGCAAACAGAAAGGAGCTAAAAAGTGATAAGGATGAAGACTGCACAGATTTAAAAACATATGACTCCAAATTTGAATTATAAATAATGTTATCTAATTTAGTTAAATAATGACATGCTATTCTTAAATCTTAGTAATCACACACTGAAAATTGCTGGACATGGTTTTGGGATGAGTAAATGATGTTCTGCTCTCGATATTGACAATTTACAGTGCTCATGGCATTGTCTGGAAGGTAAGTTGTTTAGCCAAGGAAAAGAGTGTTTGATTAATATAGAGATGAAGGAAACAGAAACAGGAAGCTTATGAGAATTAGTCTGTGGGATGAGGTCCTGGGATGATCAAGGTACAGAATTAACTGGCTAAGAAATTGGGTAACAGTCCTGGTTTAGATACCTTGATTTTGTTCATGCACTCTACTACTAGAATATTGAAAAGGCTGGATGTCTCCTGCTCCTCACTTATTTTGAACTAGTTGTTTATTATGACCCTAGATCTTCCTTCCCCCATGTCCCTGTTCTTACACTATTTGTACCTCCATCACTGCTTCTGAGCCTCACATGTACTACTTTGAGGTTAGCATATGTGTGTTCAGCACCATTTCCAGTTCATGAAGAAATAATGAAATAACACTGTAATAATTCTTTTCGGGTAAACAATGAAAAATCAGCTGTTAAGGAAAAATGGTGGTGAGCATTCTAAGTACGATGAGAACTAGTGGTTCAAGCTAGTGATCTTATCAAGATGTCCTATAAATACATTGCATTAAGCATAGGAGTAAGGCAAGAGCACTTTGAAGACCCTGGGGAAAGGCCTTTCTCAAGAAAAGGGTGATAAGATGTGGTTCATAGAACAAGGCCTGGAAGATGTGAACAGGAAGTATTTAGGGTAGTAGGAATGACTAGATTAAAGCAAGAAGTAGAGGACTCTACTAGAGGCTTTGTTCATAATGACTGAAAGTTATATAAGAAATAATAGTTCTAACAGTTGCCAGAAAAGTATAGCTCTCTCTTGAATTAAATAGACCATGCTTATTTACTCAGTTTTCTGCACTGTCTATATGGATTTGAAATGCCTCACAAGTCTTTGTTGGAATGCTCATTATAACCATCTTCTGGTATGGGTCTTTGTTTTTGAGTGGCATGGACTCTCCATACCCAGGTGTTTTGGAACATAGTGTTTTATCTTTGTCCCTTTATTGTGACACTTACCTGTGGATGGATAGGAGCAAGATTGCTAACACCTTGAATAATATTAACTCTCTTAAACACACACACAAAGTGTGTGTGTGTGTGTGTGTGTGTGTGTGTGTTTAATTGCTTTTGCCAGTTACTATCTAAGTCTGGAGATAAAATATGAAACATGCATAAATCTAGGGCCCAAGAGATGAGATAAGTATATAAAAATCATGTGATATAGGCTGCTAGTTCTAAGTTCTTCAAAAGAAGCACAGATAAAATTAGAGGTAAAAATTGTGAGACAGATTTCCTAAATTCTTATCATTCAAGCTTGAAATATATACCATTTACACATATGAAACAATTAGGAAATAAACCAACATAAAACAAACAAATCAATTTTTATGAGAGAGCTGACTATCAGGGAAATCTGCGGAGCAAGAGGAAAATGGAGCAGGTGGATCAGAGCCTGTCATTAAGGAGTAGAGCGTAAGTTAAAGCCTGAAGTGTATTTCTAAATGGAAGGCTAAGGACTTAAATGCAAAAGCAAAAATTAAATGTCAGTAACATTCCTAAATTGTAAAAGTTCCATGTTTGTTTATTTATCAGACAATTATTTGATATATTTTAGGACTTTAAGAACAAAGCTGTAGGAGACAGGTTCTTGGAGAATTCAAGATAATTAATGCCCAGTAGCAACACTCACCATAAATTCGACTGCACAAAAGTTTTCAAAAATTTTCTTAAGCTGATACTGATCTATGCCCCAGTTAACCACTACCAAGAGCCTAAAAGAAAGATGAGCATAGGTGCTAATTGTAGTTTTGCTAGTGCTAATGGTAATTTTAATACTCAACGTCAAGAAACTCTGAGCTTAGCTATCTTCTAATTTTACACAAAAGATTCTTTTTAGGTTCACATAAGAGATTCAGATTGGTATGAAGGTCGTTTTAGTATTTTCCATTCAGTTACCAATTTAGAATTAGTATACTAAGTAGAGCCATCTAGTTCTATGATTAGCATTACTTGGGGTAGAATGAAATCCTTACTGAAATGTATTTGTCTGCCTTGACTTCCTACTTATAATTCTGTGGGAGAAACAAAAACGCTCACTTTAAGAAGTTATAGGGTAAAGAGATTTACAATTTAAGCTAAAGGGAACGACACACTTCCCCTTTGAGAAAAGTCAGTGAAAGGTGATGGCTCACTTTCTGTGCCCTTGATCTAATGAATTGAAAAGTTATATGAGGAGAGGCACAGGTGGAAGTTGCTCTGACCGGTAAACTGAAAGACAGTGCTTTGCAAATTTTTCTGATACAATTTTATAGAAGCTAAATAACAAAGTTGAGGGTGGATTACATTACTTGACTTAATAGTCACCTTATATGGTGATGTTGAGCTCTACATGCCTGTCTAGAGTAGCTTCGGTGTTTCTTTAATTCTCTGCAGCACTACCACATTGACAAATGTGTTACAAATGTGTTTTCAAAGCACAGAAATTCAACTATAGTTAAGTCACTAGGAAACAGTGAGCTAGAGGCCAAAATGCAGAAGAACTCTATCAACAAATGTAAAAAGAATTAGAAAACTGTGCTGATTGTTGAAATAATACTCCCCCACTTTGTTTCCAAGAGATGTTGTCTCTCATCAGTTCAGGTTTAAAGCAATATTATTAACATAGTTTTAAAAAATGTTTTTCTTTTTCCTTTTTTTTTTTTGGTAACTGAGACAAAAAATTGTAACTGAGATGTAAAAAACGTAAAAAGTTGTATACAATAATGAAGTACCATGCAATGTTGCAATATCTGCATATGTTGTGTGATATTGAAATAAGTCTAAACTTACATGTCTCTGCAAACATTTATCATTTCTTTATGGTTAGAACATTAACAATTCTTCTGAAATTCTTCTATTTGAAAAAATAGACTCTTAAAGGTATGTAAATTGCATGTATGTATTTATTATTTAACAAACAGAAATACGGTTGACGTCCATGTAGGTCAGAAACTAATTCTTGTGCCTCTGAGGCATATTCCTGTTTGTCTGCCCATACACTGACTCTCACATGGTGTCACTTCTCAATCAAGGTTCTTCTTCCTCCAACCCTTCTCTTATGGGAAACAACCATTCCAAATATTTTATAGCAATTTTCTTGCTTTAATTTATATTTTTATGATCTCCATGTATATAAATAATAGAGTTTAATTCTGCCAAGTTTGTTCTTTATATAAATGGAGCCACACAGCAAGTATTTTTCTTTGTTTTGCTACATTAATTCAACACTGTGAGAGCCATCTGTATCTTATGTAGCTGTAGTTAATATTAGTCTTCTTTCTGTACAGTATTCCACTGTGTGAAAGTCACTCTTCCTCAGACATTTTTCCCCCATGGGGAAAATTATGAACAATACTACTATATTCATTCTACCTTTTAGTCTTAATATTCTATGAGTCTATCAGCAAAGTGTATATCTTTCATGGTGCTGTTTCCTGTGATGAAAATGTACATTCAGAGGGAAAAGAGGACACTTCATTTACTCAAATTAAATAGTCTATATAATGTTAAATCCACTTGAAGAACATAGAGAAAGGATGGCCCTAAGGCTATCTACTAGAAATACCTTAGCTTGCTTTTCAGAAGAAATTGACCTAGTTCTATAAGATATAGAAAGTGAGTATTTGGAGGATCAAGGGAGAATGAATAGAATAATAACTTCTCAGATATAAAGAAGTAATCCACTAAAATAGTGACTTTATATAGAGAATCCATAGGCAACTACTCTAAAATTGACTTGTAGAACCAAGCATAAAAATGAGATCACTTAACAAATATCCATTGAAGGCCATGTTTCCTCACTGCCAAGTATTGTGCTTAAAGTTGGACCAACAGAAGCAAACAAACACCCTATTGGTGCAGAGTCCCTCTGCTATTGGAACACATACATGAAGACAAGGATATTTGTCATCAGGTTTTGTACATTCTTTTTCTTTCTACCACCACTGAGTGCAACCAAATTCTTGCTTATTTTACTCTTTTTCTTGTATTCCTTCCTTCTTCTTGTACTATTCGGGGGATATAATCTTTGATATTAGACTTTAATGACATTTTCACATTCAGGCAACACTTACATGAGTTTCTATTCCTACTCATCCTGTTTTTTAGATCAAGACCTCCTATCTTGAACAGGTGAGCACTTCAGAAAATTAACTTTATCAATTTTGTGTCATTTTGCTAATTTGAACTTTCAAAAACTATTCAATTTCCAGTTTAATGGAAGGAAATTTCATTGAGATGGAAAGCCTAACTCTGTCTCAGTGAGAAAAGGATTAAAAGTGAATCTATATCCCCTTGCATTACATCTAAAAGTGAAAATGAGAAAAATTCTGTTTATTGGTGAAAATTGTGAAGATCATGAGTACATTAGACAATTCTTTTGTTTTTAAATTTGGATCAAAATGTAAGAATGTCTATAAGATTTGTAGAATAAAAACCTTGGAAAATTCCAAAAAATTTGCAATCTCCTAAATCACAGATTCGCGAAGTTTGGTCCCCAGATCAACAGCTTCAGCAGCAATTAGGAACTTACTAGAAAAGCAAATACGGTTTGACTTCTGAATCTATGGGTTCCAAATGTGCATATAAAGCCAAAAACAGATGGAAAAATTATTTTAAAAATTATAACTGTACTGAATATGTACAGACTTTTCTCCTTGTCATTATTCCCTGAACATATAGTATTTTAACTATTTACATATAATTTACATTTTATTAGGTATTACAAGTAATCTAGATATGGCTTAAAATATACAGGAGAAAAGTATATATGTAAGTATTTATGTTATAGGCAAATCCTATGATGTTTTGTATAAGGGCCTTGTGCATTCATGGATTTTGGCATCCACGAGGAGAGTAGTGGTTCTAGAATCAATCTCTACTGATAACAAGTGATGATTATATTTTCAATTATATTGGGAATAAAGATCCAAAACATGCATGTGGTATAGTGACTTAAAATTCACCTACAATAACAGAGGATGATTTCCATGATAAATTTATAATTATATACAACAATAAGGTTCTTTTCACGAGCAATGGAAATCTGAAGATGGATATGAAAAAAAATCAAAGTTGGAACTATTTGCCTGGAAGAGAGTGAAGATGTGTAGAGGCCAAAAATTTAACATGTCTGCACTGAAACTCATCAACTTTTCCCCAATCAGCTGTTCCTCTGGGCTTCCAGAGTTCTTTGGCCTGTTAGCTAAGTCTCCAGTCTTTGGATTTCTCATTTCTTGTATCCACATTTTCCTATTTAAACCTATTGTTCTTTTTTGAATTTAAGGTCCTATCATTTCATATTTTGATACCTGTGTGTGGGAAATATTTTTCAAAAGTGGCTGCAGCAAGATTTACCATTCACATTCTCTTCTTATAATGTGGCCTTCATTCTTCTTCCATTAAGAGATGAGGTACATTTTTCTTCCTCTTGATCTCAGAAAGACCTGTGTGCAGCTTCAGAAATAAAATACAATGAAATGACTTCCAAGAATAGATAAAAAATGCAGGCATGTCTATGTTGCTCCCTTGGGATAATTGCTTTTGAAACCATGCTGTAAAAAAGCTTGAGCAGCCTTGGGGGAGCCCTATAATGAGAGGCACAGGACCTTGGCCCATAAATGCAGCTGAGCTTCCAGCCAACAGCTAGCACCAAATTCCAGTCATGTGAATAAGCCATCTTGAAAATGGATCCTCCAGTTCCCAAATGAACCATTTTAAACACCTACAGGACATGCCTGTGGGCTTTTACAGTTAACAATTTCTGAGAAAAATAAATGTTAACAATTTAGGCCACTAAGTACTGGAATGTTTTGTTATACTGCAATAGACAACTGATAGAAACATTCATCTAAACTTCTGACTTCTAATCCATCTTGCACACTACTACCAATTTAAATCTGCAGCACCACATTACTAGATGAATAAAGGTAATTCATTCAGCATCCTGTTCTTTCAGCCAGATACAACATGATGTTAGGCAGTTGTATAGTTGTTAACCTCTCCAATTTCATCATTTATTTATCTACACATTCATTTCTTTATTTTCCAGAAAATATTTAAGAAATATTAATTAGTATAATACAATAATCAAATTACAAGAGTTATATTAATGAAAAGAGAAGAAGGAGGAGGAGGAGGAGATGATTCCTGTTGTTAGAAATAGATTTATCAGGTTAGGGTACCAACCCACTTGGACTTTGTGCAAATCTGAATGAAAATTTTTATGGTTAGTGTGCCTAAAAGATAACATGTTTGTGAGTTGTAGATTTTAAGCAACACTTTGCTCCCTTAAGTAATTCTGAGCCAAATTTCACCTAGGGGAGTGCTCACATGTCTATTGATAAAAAGTCTTGAGAATATTTGTTGTTATATGTGGAATAGTGGCCTACCAAATATCTATGCCCCAATTCTCAAAACCTGTGAATGTTACTTGGCCAAAGGGCATATGCTGATGTGATTATATCAAATACCTAAAATGGAGGGATTAACTGAAATTATCTGGGTAGACACAATCTAGCACATGAGGCCTTAAAAAGATCAAATCTTTCCTGGCTAAGTTCTGAGGGAGATGTAGTAATGTCATCACTCAACCAGCCACTACTGGATAGAAAAGGAAGGAAGAGACCATGAGCCAAAGAATGCAGCAACTAACAGAAGCTGAAAAGTACAACAAAATGAATTTTTCCCTATAGCCTCTAGAAACAAAAGTAGTTTGATTTTATTCTTTGAGTTCCATATTGAAATTCCAAGCCACAAACTGATAAATTCATGTTGTTTTAAGAAGCTCAGTTTGTGATAATTTGTTCACAACAGTAGTAGAAAACTAATATACTAGTGTCTATCTGGTTACTGTCTCTGTCTCTCAGGCATTAAGAGACAAATTTTCAGAGAGTTTATATAAACATGACATAGAAGAATTCCAAATTTTTTTTCTTGAAATATCTTTACACAAATTACTTTTTAAATTTTACTTTTTTTATTGTATATTGACCATTTATACCTGTATACATTTATGAGATAAAAGTGTTATTGTGAATTATTAATATAATGGGGAATAAATAAACCAAATTTGTCTATCCATCCTCAAGTACTTAACATGTTTTGTTGGGAGAATATTTCAAACCTACTGTCTTGGCAATTTTGAAATATAAAATCTTTATTAAATATTTCAACATGCTGTGCAATAGATCTCAAACAAGCAAGCAAGAAAGCAAACCAACCATGTCCCTCCTGTGTCAATGAGATTTTATACCCTTTGACTATCACTACCCATTCTGCTCCTGTTTCCCCAACTAATGTAACCATCATTCCACATTCTGCTTCTTTGAGTTCAACTGTTTTAAAATTCACATACAAGTGAGAATATGTGGAATTTATGTTGACTTATTTCATTGACATAAAAAGAAATTTGAGACTATAAAGCAATCCCTTTCTCAAAACCACAGAGCTCATCATTGGAATAACTAGAAATAGATTCATCATTAATTAGGTCATTCTTTCTGCAGTAGTACATGCTGACTTTCCTTCTAAGAAACTGAGGTTTCTAGTAAGTTAACATTTTCCTTCTAATAAGCAGCAAAATTAGAGTCACTTCATTTTGATTTTTTTATGTTTTTGTTCGTTTATTTGTTTGTTTTTGCAAATGAGTATTTGAAAATCTTAGGAAAGAATGGTTGTACTCTGTGCTGTGTTCATTCCTTCTTAATACCTCTCTGATTAACCCACTTCCATTCAGTGCAACAAATATTTCTGAAACACAACCTGACTGTTCTATAATCAGGGACTTTTGTTTATCATCTGCAGACAATATTTAATAGATATTATCCACACTGTCTGTAGTATTATAATGTGAACTTCTTTAACCACACGCCATCATCACACCATCAGTTCTTAGACCAGGATACCTTGCCCTTCCTTGAAATAGGTATTCTTCATCTTCCTGGGCTTGCACACACCAGGAAGCTGTGTACATTCTCCTCTAAAAAGAGCCTGTCAATTGAAAGCCAGAACTGCTACAGTTAGAAAAATCAGGTCATAGGTTAATTTCATGGAACTCACAGTCATGTCAGCTAAACATAATCTGTTTGAGGTATATGAAGGATGTGTGATCACTCTTCTTGCTGTTCAAACTAAAATAAATCTTTTTAATTCAACCCTGAAAAATTCTTTCCTGTAGGACTTTTAAAGTAGTATTTTTGTGTAAAGTTCTTGTAGATCTTCAATTTCAAATGCAATCTTTATGCTTAAACATCTTCTAAATAAGACCACTTAAGAGAACAAAAGGAGATAAAAGTGTGAGATAAGGGAATGGAGTGAGACTCATTGGTAGAGCTCTTGGCTAGCATGCTCAAGGTCCTGGGTTCAACCCTCAGTATTGCATTAGAAAATAGAAAGAAAAAAGAAAAAAGAGTGAGATATAGGAAGAAGATATGAAAAATGTAGTTAGATATATCTTTATCAAATAAAGTATCAATTTCCAGAATATATAAAGAACTCAAAAAATTTAATGCCAAAAAACCCCCAAACAAACAAAAACAAACAACCCAATCAATAAATGGACTAAGGAACTGAACAGACACTTCATAAAAAAAATATAATCAATAAACAAATATATGAAAAAATGGTCAACATCTCTAACCATTAGAGAAATGCAAATTAAAACTGCACTGAAATTTCATTTCACTCTAGTCAGAATGGCAATCATCAGGAATACAAGCAACGATAAATGTTGATGAGGATTTGGTAAAAGGTACACTCATACATTGCTGATGGGATTGCAAAATGATGCAACCACTATGGAAAGCAGTATGGGGATTCCTCAGAAAACTTGGAATGGAACCACCATTTGACCTAGTTATTCCACTCCTGAGTTTATACCTAAAAGACTTAAAATAAGCATACTACAGTGACACAGCCACATCAAGGTTTATAACAGCTCAATTCACAACAGCTTAACTATGGAAGCAATCTAGGTGCCCTTCAATAGATGAATGGATAAAGAAAATGTGGTATGCATACACAATGGAATATTACTCATCCTTAATGAAGAATGAAATTATGGCATTTGCTGGTAAATGGGTGGAGCTAGAGAATATCATGCTAAGCAACATGAAACAATCCCAAAGAACCCAAGACTGAATGTTTTCTATGATATGCAGATGGTAATTCTTAATAAGGGGACTAGGGAAGAATGGAGGTACTTTGGCTTAAACAGAGGAGAGTGGAGTGAAGTGAAGGGAGGGGATATGGGTGAAGGAAGGATAGTAGAATGAATCAGACATTACCCTAGGAGCATTTATGATTACATGACCAGTGTAATTCTACATTATATACAATGAGAAGAATGAGATGTTATATTCCATTTATGTATGATGTGTCAAAATGCATTCTACTGTCATGAATAACTAATTAGAACAAATAAAAATATATAGTTAGGTAATATTACTGAAATAATAAAAGAAAAAAAAACTTTGAGTAAATAAACACAAAGTTCAATTTGCAGGAAACCTAAATTGCATTTAGTTTGGCCTGAAAATTTTAGGTGTCCATTCAAGGGCAGAATGCAGATAGACATATTTTTGTTGATAAATATTAAATTAAAAAATTCAGAGCAGAAAATTTCATAAACATCACAGCAACATTGTAAATGGTAATAAATTACACATACATACTATTTATACAGTATTTTCACAGTATAAATGCATATGAATAAATATAAAATGTTCATATATTAGATTTGTGATACATAGAATAAAATGTGAAACTAAAAAATTTATCCTAATAAATATTGAGTTGCTATAACATATCACACTGCATGAAACAGTAAGATAAATTATTTGATATTTTTATTTTTGAAACTTACTTTAAAATGTATTTAACCATTCTACAAAATGTTATAATGCTGTTATACAGAGATATTCCTTCTCAAGTGTAATTAAAACATAATTTTTAAAATATTTTTCTTTAAATATGATAGTAACTTAAAGTCAGACGCTAGTAGTAATATTTTAATCTAAAATAATTTGCAAGTATGTCTTATTTTTCTAAATTTATATTTCATATATATTTAAATTAACCTTAAAAGGGATTGGACAAAAAATTGTAAAAAGTGAATACCCAAATATTGTCCCATGGAAACATTCTTTTGTTCTTTGGATGGTGAGAAGTTTAAAGCAAAATGTAAGTATACATACCTAGATGATTGCTTCCTAAACACCAATAGATATCCTATGGTAAAATACAAGAAAGAGAAAGTTCATTAATTGTTATTTTTATTAGACTTTTGAAAGAATATTAGTCTTTTTAAGAAGAAAGTTTCACAATGCTTGGTTACTTGTATACTAACCAATATATAGTCATTTTAAATACATATATATATGTATATATATATATGTGTGTGTATTATATGTATATATATGTATATATATATGTATATATATATGTATATATATATATGTATTATATGTGTATATATATATATATATATAGAGAGAGAGAGAGAGAGAGAAACAGAGAGACTCAAATAATTGCAATTCTACCAAATTTCAAAAAGAATTTTTGATCCTTTAATGGTATTTTTATGATTGTTTATGAAGGCTTAGATTTTAAACATGCATACAAATTATAAAACCTTTTATTTTGTTAATTTTAAACACAAATTGTCAATTATCATCAGTTCACATTTGCTAAAGATGATTAACTTATATTAGGTTTGATACTTTCAAACTAAACAGTACCTATCTTTCTATAATGCTGTCTCTATGCTTAACGTAAAAAATTCAAGCTCTGAATAAATCAGTCTTCAGCAGAATAAAATAATTGACTGTCTAATAATGTTGATGGCATTTAATTGACTACTATTGAAAAGATTATGTTCTTTTCTACTGTAAGAATGATAATCAATTTTGAATTTCTAATAAATAATTAAAAACATAAAAACTTCCAAATATATATTAAAATGTATTTATTCATTAAACTCTTTCCAAATCTGCAAGTTCATTTCAAAGGCATAAACAAAGATTGGGATCTCTGGCATCATCTCTGAGTCAGGAGTCTGTTTCTAGTAGCACGTTATATACATGTTGGCTCACCATGAGTCTTAGACTGTATGAAATTTCCTAATATCTTGGAAAGTGAAAGATGATGCAATTGCCTTCTTCATTTATTTTAGGTAACCATTCACCAAATGTTCCACTTTGCCTTATTGTTCAGTGCATCCAATTTTACTTTTGCTGAATAATCAGCTATTGATTTTATTCCCAAGATGAGAACAAAATAATGATAATAAGATAGGTGAAATTATAGGAAAGCAGAATTAGGCCAAGTTCAAGGTCCTTTTAAGCAATTCATGTTAAAATACAGAAGTGACTCAATATTATAAAATTATGTGCCTGGAAACTACTTCTGTTCTTCTTCCTGTCCCTAAATAGGATTATACTTATTCATTTTCTTTGACATTTTTTACTGTATATCTATGGTATGCTGAAATGTTTCCATGCAAGGGTACCTCCACACTTTCTTTTTGAAAGCTATTTGTGTCTAACAATACTTCTGTCAAGACATCTTCACTTAAATCTCTCCCGTTAACATTCAATACAATTTCCTCTTTTATTTTTAAACTTGGAAATAGCAGGCCACCGTTCTCTTTATGGTGACCTTTTGTCTTCTAGAACACTAATTTTACATCATTCTCACCTTTTCCTTTTACTTGAAAGAGCCAAGACAAAAACATGTTTCTCTATATGCTGTTCATTATTTTTAGCTTCTAGTCATATTAAATTTTTACCTGCAAAATTCAAATAATAGTTTATTTTGAGAATGTGTAGATGTGATATTTCAAAAATTATTAACAAGTAAGGCAAAGGACTGACTGATGAAAAAATTCCCACCAAACCAATTAGAAGGCATGCCAGTCTTGATTCTGGGCTTCTACCTACTGACTAAATAATGGCTCTCTGCATCAAGAAAGTTTGGTAAATCAAACTATAAAAGTTAGTCATAGGTTTAAAACCTGCTCTCCCCTGTACTCACAATGTGATTTACCCACATGATCTTTTTGAAATGCAGGTGCCTTTTCTACAATAAAAGGTTATAATGGCAGTTCACACAGTATGTACATGAAATTACCCAGCACTGTCTGACACATATTAGGGCAACATAAATATTAACTTCTTTCTTTTCTATTATATTGCAAGAACAAAAGGGGTTATAAGAAACACACATTTATGTGGGGTGTGTATGAATCATACATATGATCAATAAAACAAATTATTCTTATTTACTCATATAGTAAAAATTATAATAGTCTTCTAATTTAAACAAAGTAGAGTAGGGCAATTGTTTTATTTATTTTTTTTGTTTTTCTCACATCTTGCAGATGTTATATAACTTTTGTTTTACCCAGTTCTTTTGGTTATACCAAAATTATTAACACTTGCATTTGTCAGATTTAGAATTTATAGTGAACTATTATTTTATACATTTAAATTTCATTTTACAATTTTTTTTCACATGGTAATCTCTTTTTAGTACTTTACAGGAATCATGAAATTTCTAAGTAAATTAATTTTTCCATCTCTAAGAATTTGTATAAATGACGCAGGTAAATAAAGTCTTTCCAATGTTAGTTCAACTTAGTAGACCCTTGCATTATTTCTCTATTATTATATAATATTATTACTACAAATTCATTGCCTTTCAATTACACGTACATACTCTCTTAGTTTCCATGTGTTAGGAAACTGGATATGATTTACATGGGTCTTCTATTTCAGTATCTCTCAAACCCCCAATACATTTTCAAGGTCTGATCTGCTATCTTAGATATATTTATATTCTAGGCATTTCACTTTGGTACTGAAGTGAATTTAATACAGTTTTTTTTATTTTTTTTATTTTTGTAAAGTGCTAGTAAAACCATTAGGGACCAGATTCATTTAACCTTCTTCCCAACAAGTCCCTACACTTGTGTCTGTTATCCAGAGGTCAGGCCTCTCGGAAAACACACCAAGTCTCAGTGATGTCAAATTGGAGAGTCTTTATTAGCAGGTCAGTCCCAGTGATGTCTTTATTAGCTGATAGGTGGCTGTTCCCTACAAAACTCTTCAGGGAACAGCACCAAGCCTGAGCGTTTCAGGGTATTTAAAGGCAAAAACCACATCCTGGTCGCCATAGCTGCAAGCAAGCAGGAGACCAGAAGCTGAATTTAGCTGTTAGCAAAACAATATGTATGAAGCAATGCATACATTCTGTGCATATTAGGTACTTTCCATAATCACTTGTACCAAAAAACTCAGTACTTTCCATGATCATTTATAATTGACAAAGCTCTTGGTTTAGCAGAGGATCATAAGGAACTAAAATGGATGCCTTAGCTAAAATGGAGTCACTCATGCTAACCTAATTTACAACAGAAAGGAGAAGGCACTTGGTGGTCTGGTCCTAAATTCTACTCATCTCTCAGATTTCAGCCCAGTTGTCACTACAATTAAGGCCCATCATTAGCATTTATAGCATGGATGTGTTTTCTTTGTATCATTTATCACATTGTTCATTTAATTAATTAAACAATTATTTAATAAGTATCGGTCACTTACCACTTTTGGCCCTGTGAAAGTAGAGACCTAAGGAAATTTGCTTGCCTTTTGAATTCAAGCACCTAGCACCATGTTCTTTGGCACATGGCACAGTAAATTATGCACCATGAGTGAACATGTGGCACATGGAACAAGAGTTATTAGGAGCTCAAAGCATTTCCTAGGCCACATAAGTGATACTGCCAAGAGACTGGAATAAACAGAAGGGACATTGGTTTAAAATTGGGATTTCTGTTAAGGGAAAATATCATGATGATAGTGGCACGTTGACTATGACTTAGCCATGTTGCTCTTTACTCATGTATTCTTTCCAATTCTTTCATCTCTAACATTTTTTAAGACCATGGCATTTATCAAGGTGTCATTTGAAATAGCACTGGTTAAACTTCAGTGTACTTTTGGAAACCCTTAATCACTATTACATGTAAAGAGTCATTACATTCATTTATAAGGTCAACTGGATAAGTGAAAACTAAAGTCATTTGAAATCAGAGTTTTCATTTAGCACTTTATTCTTAAGTTTGCAACTTCAATTTACTGAGAATTTATTACAGGATTTTTAATGTGGATTTAGTTCTGTATTTCATCCATCCATTGAACAATCATATTCAGAGTGTTTCTTTTTTCACTAGATATAATAAACAGTAGTGATAGAAAATGGGGGAACATGAGTAATTTTAATGCAATATAAGATCTATAAACTTTTTATAAGAATAATTATGGTTTATGCACATAATATCATTGTAGCACATAAGAAGGACATCTGTCAATATCATGGATTAGGAACCCAAATTAAAGTATTCTCAAGAAAGGATTCCATCTAGCTGGGCATGGTGGTGGATAACTCTAATCCCAGTAACTCAGGGGGGTGAAGTAGGAGGATCACAAATTTGAGGCCAGCCTAAGCAATTTAGTAAAATCTTAGACAACTTACTGAGCCTCTCTCAAAATAAAAAATTTTTAAAAAGAAAATCTTCCATTTAGAGGAGATAGATAGTTTATATCTTAAAGAACCAGTGCAAGTCAATTGGGAGAACAAAGGGAGAAGTGATTAATTTCTTGATTTTACTCCATCTGTGTTTTGCCAAATTTTATCTAATCTTCTAATGTAATTAGTGGTCCAAGTGATCATCAACCAGTTTCTATGAGATTATTATTTTCCAGTTTGCAACTTAACTGGATTTCTTTTCTTTTAAATAAGTAAGTAAGCCAGGAGTGGTGGTTCAATCCCCATTACCAATAAATATAAATAAGCAAATTAATACACAAGTAACATATGTTTGAGTAAAAGTAAGAAAGTACAGAGAGAATCAAAACAGATATCCACAATCTCATCACTTTTTTATAAGCATATTATATTAATTTATTTTAATATATATGACAATTATATAATTTTACAAGAAATGAAATTATGCTTGAGTAACGTTTTATTAGATTTTCATCAAAAATATCTTGAACATTTTTATCAGTAAATATAAATTTCTGAGTGTCTTATGGCTATATTATATTTTATTATATTATTCAATTTTCCAGTCTTTATAATGAGTGTTTATATTGTTCCTATTTTTCCCTTAGTATAAATTATATGAAAATGATTACAACTTTACTTACTGTGATTAGTTCCCTCATAAAAATTTTAAATGCCAATTCAAAGATACACGGTTTTAAACAATATATATGTATATGTGTGTATACATATATATATGTGTGTGTATATATATACATATATATACACACACACATACATACACACATTGAAAAATTTTCTTTGGAAAATATATCCAAGTTTTAATAACCACATTTGATATATGTTATTTTTTTCATTCCTTTTCCAATACCTTGTATGTACTTCTGAATGTTTTCCAAGTAGATATTGAAAAACACATAATTTATTTCAAAGTTTCCCATATTATATACGATTAAAGTTTCTCATTTATTAATCAATTGTTTCTTTTGTGAATTGTCTACATGTTCCACAATAAATTTTGTCCAATTCAATGCATTTATATTTATTTGAAACACAGACTCTCCCTTAGTTTTTACTCAGTCATTTTTTTATTAAAGACATTTATGACAAACACAACCTTTGTGAAAGTGTTTCAGGAGGGCAAAAGTAAAATTGACAATGAGATAATTAACACTTAGGAAGAGCATACTGGGAGCCAGATAGGTTTCCAAGTGCTTGAAAGTATTCTTTCACTAAATTATTTAACTGCCCTAGATGATAGATTGTATTAATAATCACATTTAAAGATAAGAACCCTGAAGTACAGAGAGATTAACTAATTCTGAGTCAAACAATGGTAAGATGGAGAGAAGAGAATCGAACACATGTTGTTGAAATTCACATACACTGTATGCTGAGTCTGAATCATAAAAGTCCTTTTTTGCTCAGAGCTTCTCTTTCTGTTAACAAATGGCTCTACATTTATTTTCCTGTATTGACTCTTTCACAGGCTGTGTGATCTTGAACACTTTACTTAATGTCTTTGTTCTTCAATTTCCTCATGTATGAAATGAGGTTAGTATTTATAACTACCCCACAGGCTGCAGTGAGGATTGAGTGGGAAACTATTTCGAAAGCACCTGACATAGGGCTTGAGGGCTTGGCGCATCATAAGCCCATAATAAAAATTACATACATACACATCACATGTAACATAAAAAAACTGGTTACCTATACATTAAATACACATTAATGTCTAACTACATAGTCAGTTATATGTATGGAAAGGGGGACCCTACAGAACTGAATACACTCCCTTTATCTCTGATCTGTATAGAATGATGGAAATTCTTTCCATGTCTTCTACAAAAGGAATAATTTCTTTCATATTTTCCCCAAAGCTTACTACCCTGGAGATATTTTTGAGATTCTGCAAAGCTATTCAAATTTGTCTGTTTTAGAAACTGTATTTTTAACACTTCATTTTTCTTTGATAATCTAGTAAACTAGATATAAACTGTGTTGAGAAAGATGAGTAGTAGAAATAACTGCTCATATATCTCTGAACAATTGTCCTCTATGAATAATATTTAGCATTGGAGAAAAAGAAGTACAGGGAGCTTACTGTCCACTAAATACTTGGACCACAAATGGGCCTGGTGCCTCCTAATCTGAAGGGTAGTCAAGGCAGTATTCTCTCAGTGAGATGGCTCACTGATGTGCAGTGATACTGACTCCTTTCTCATACATTTTCAAAAGTCTATTTTTGACACTTGCAGAAAATTAGATAGAATGGGCATTTTTAATCTTTATTTATAGACCAGAAAACTGAGGCTCATATTAGTTGAAAGTCTGACAATAAATAATGATGATAATGATAATACTAATTGAGCACATCTAATGAACTTGCCAATCATTATCTCATTTAATCCTTGTAACAAATCTATGAGGGTAGCTACTATTATCCTCATGAAACACAAGTGCTGGAGATGTGATAGGACTTGCCTGAGCGTGAATGCTCACACTGCTCAGTATTACGTTTAGCTCAGGTTTCTGCATTCTTTTAACATCATTATTTTAACTTATACTTGGTAACCTTGACCACTTTGTTGGACCTTATCTCTTTGTAGTAAAAGCTATTTTGAAAATATAGACCTGATAGTGTCATCAATACAGTTACATGCATAGATTATAGTAGGCTCTGATATCATGGAGCAAGTTAGCAATATTAGGAAAAAGGATTTAGTATTTTCTTTTAAAAAAATGAAGATATCTCCCAGTCGTAAATTAGAATTTATGATATTAAAAATTTATGAAATAAACATCACCCTAAGTTGCCTTTTTGTAATAGGAAGCATTTACTTTTCAAAATCTTGCTGAAACAAGATATCCAGCATGTTGTGAATTCAAACACAAACTGTGCATGGAGTGATTGCAGGCTATCTGAATGTTCAGTTGGGAGCTATCTGAACATTTGCTTGGCCCAGCTGAAAATGTATACTGTTACATAACACTGTATACATGTTAAGGCATAGGAATCTTATAAATTAATTATATGATCAATTTATATGATCAATTTCTAAATCTTTCTTGAGGTTCTTTCTGTTTCTTCATAGGCATATTTCAATGTTTAGAACCTATTTTAGTTTGTAACAATGATGTTGAGTTTATATCCATTTAGCATAGATAACCCTTTTATAATTCTAGTTTAATTTATGAACCATATTTACTTTCTTATTTTCAAATTAGCTGAATTAAAATGTTGAAGACCATGTATCTCACAATAGATGAAGAAACTCATTAAGAAATAATTTATGAGAATGAATCAATAAAGTAATCCCTTATTAATACCATAATCCAATAATAGCATAATTGAATTTGGTTAGTCTTAAAGAACTACTTATGATTGTTTCTGAAAGCTTTCCAATGTTTTCAAATAATTTTGTAAGAGACCCTTGAAGACCCTTCAGTGGGGCAGAGGCAGAAGTATAGACCCACATAGTGCTGTGTGGAGTACTTCCAAGGCACCAGGTTCCTAGGGGTCTTAGTATCTAGTCTAGCATTTTCCAATGTGCAGTACATGTGCCACTAATGGTAAAGATGGTGGAATTTGATATAAAGATGGATGTTTCTATTTTAAAAGTAATGCATTTAGTTGAATGTTTATTAGAAACAACATACTTAGCACATTTAACCCACAATTTATAGATATTTGTAAACTTTATTGGTTAAAATTAATTTATAAATCTAGGGTTAGGGGATGTAGCTCAGTGGTAGAACACTTGACCAGCATGCATGAGGCCCTGGATTCAATGTGTAGCACCAAAAGAAAAAAAAATTATTGGCTAGATGAAGCTGTATTTTTAATAATAATTTTGTAAGTAATATTATATAAATAGTAATTTATGAATTATAATTTTAAATGACATTATAGCTTATATGTTACAAGAGAATATTTCAATTAGGATTAAAATGGGTTATTGAATAAGTAGTTCATGATTATTCTTCCAGGAGAAATTAATGGATATTCTGTTTCTACCATATACAAAATTAAATTCCAGACAAATTAAAGATTTCAGTATAAAAGCAAATCAGTGAAAGTCTTCCTGAAAAAGGAGAAAACTATATGCAATGCCCAGTAATAAAGAACTTCCTGAGACTGACATTCCAGAATCTGTTATTTAAAAACATGGATATTTTCATGTGTGCACATACACACACAAATCAGTAATACAACAAATTATACTATAAAGAAATTATGAGAACCCAAAACTGAACATTCAATAAAATTTTTCTTTGTTCAGATGTATGCATGTACTTATGCAAAATTCCTGTGTGTGGATGAAGTTTGACATTAAATCAAAAAATTTTTACAATATAATAAAAATAATTTGTGGTATTTATTTGGAGAACAATAAAGATTATATTTAAATTATTGGAAAATGTCTTTAAGCTCCTTCTCACTCTACTAAATTATTTCATTTTGTTCTTTATAATTTTATTTAATGTCCTCCTTTCTATCTTGCTTACGCTATAAATATATTTAGGAAATTGTTTTTTCATAGGATACTAGCATATTACTTCAGTTAAGTTACATTGGATAATAACAACTCTTGAAGCATCTACTTTTCAATAATGAACTTCAGCTTTATTTTTTTCAAGGTGATAAAAGAGACCGTTCTGCCCTTGACACTGAAACTAAAACTGAAGGTCTTACTTACTGACATTCACTATAAAAAACAAAATAGGGATCTTAAAACAGATTATGACATAAAAGTTGATTAGGCTATGATTAAAATGTGTAAATATTAACCTATAAATGTTATCTTTGTACTTATTTGGTTTGCGGGGATGGTCATCACTAACAGGTCCTGAATTTCATTAATAGTTTTGTATATCGGATGTGCTCTGTCAACCATTTCATCTCTCCTCTGAATATCAGCTCTTTTCTCTTCAATATGTTCAGAGAAATTTTGTCCAGTCTGGAAAGATTTTAAAATATTTATTAGTAGTGGTTGGGTTTTAGCTCAGTGGCAGAGCACTTCCCTACATGCTCAAGACTCTGCGTTCAGTCCTCGGCTCTGAAAAAAAAAGTTTATTTGTGTAGATTTTATGAAAATGATTCTTAATATCTTATTTTAATAGAGGATTTAGAATGAGATCAGAAAACAATATACTGTCTATCTATTTATTGCTTGAGTCCTGATACAGCCTGATTCTTAAATTAAAAACTTGTTTTGTAAACATATATTTTATGAATATTCAGCAATAATACCTAAATCACTCACACCTTGAAATATATATGTGTGTAAATGTTTGTCTTGTTCATCAATAGTAATAACATGTTAAGAATTAAAGTGTCACAATTATTTTACCCAAATAAGTACAGAGCTATCCTAGAGACAGTAAACTTATTTCCTCAATTTTTTTGTCTTGGTGAAAGATGCCATTCTCCATCTCCTTTCTTACTAGGACTAGAACTTGAAAGCAAACTACTGGCTTTCCTGCTCTCTAAATATGCTACCATTAACTCCCAACTAACTCTCTCTCAATCATGTCATTATCATCATCATCATCAAATCAGCCAAAGCCTATAGATACAGTTTCCTGAATATTTTAAAATTCAGTCTCTTTCCTCATGCTATCCCAGAGTTCAGCCTCTTATCACAGATACCTGGATTTTTGTAAAATTTTCTAACTTAGTTTCTGAATCTTGTCCTGGCTCTTCTGCCTACTGTTTAAATAAACTTTCCAAAATGCAAACAACATCAAGATACTTCCATGTAAAGTTCTACTCTGGCTTACCATGTTATGTGTTAAAAATCCAGCCTCATCATTTCTGCTCTTACAGACAATGCAGATGTAATCTCTGCCTACATCTCTTTAACCTCCTCACCTTGGGTTTTGCTACAAGTGACTTTGCCTCCAGCAAAATGAGCAGAACTGCAACATCTTAAGTACAGCCTCTCATGCTCTGAGCTTTTACACAGGCCTCTCAGCTGGTTTAGTTGTTTCTGTTCCCACAGTAGTGTGTGCTTGATACTGTCACACAATTCACAATGCTGTGATTATGGATCACTTGTCTGGTATCTCCAACAGTCTCTAAATACTTAAGGGCAGGATCAGGTCCTATCTTATTTTTCATCTACAACATAAATTCTTGATATATATTCATCCAATGACTGTAAAGGGCCTAAATATGATAATACTCCTAGGGTTGGCTTTGTTTTAGCAATCTTTTAATAACTGACCAATGCATTTCAGATAGATGCAGTTTTACTCCTTTTGACAACAATATTAATTCTAATCCCATTTTTAAAACAAAATATTAGAGAATAATGTATCCATTATTGCTACTGATGCATTTGAGAAAGGTAAATAGTAGGTATTGAAATGATAACTTAAGTGTTGAAACATTAAGATTTGTGGAAAGATTGACTTTTTAAAAAATGTGGGAAAGCAGATATCCAAGGGAGTTTCTAGTTATGATCTCTGCAAAGGGTTCCAAATCTTTGTAAATAGACAAAGGCAGTAAGTATAAAAGCTCTCAGATCTTTTAAAATTAGAGAGAGCAAAGTCTTAGGTTCATCTTTTCTATTCTCATAACAAAGAAGAGTGCCTAGAATGTGGTATGTAATCAGAAAAGGTTAGATAAATGAATGTGTTAATGAATAAATATATAACTATAGGAGGAAGAATGGAAGGAAGAAATGAATAAATATTGTAGATTTGAATATTAAGCTATGAGGTAATATGACTATTATGATTTGGATCTTAAATAACCCCCAAAAGCCCATGTTTGAAGGTGTAGTGCCAGCCTGTGGGGCTATTGGGAGGTGGTGGAACCTTTAGCAGGTGGGTCCTTCTTGGAGAAAGTTAGGTCCTTGGATATGTGCCTTTGATGGGTACATCGGGCCTCCAGACCTTCATCATCTCTCTCTCTCTTCTTCTGGCTGCTGTGAGGTGAGCAGAGCTCTTCCACCACACACTCCCCACCATGGCATACTGCTTGACCACAGGCCCAAAGGCAATGAGGCCAGTGACCAAGGGCTGAAATCTCTGAAACCATGAGCCAAGATAACCTTCCTTCCCTATCAGTTGATGGTCTCAGGTATAGATGCAAAGCTAACACAATAACCAAGTGTTATAGCAAGATAGTTTAAAAAAATAACTACAGACCTCAATCCGGAAAGAAGACAGGTGTACAAAAAGCAACTTTGGAAGGAAGGGAAATAACTCTCAGCATAATTTACTAAAGTTTCAGTAAAGATAAGATATCCTTGAGTATGGTTGGGAGACAAATTCAAGTGTTTACATTTCTCTAATGACCTCTTCGATAAGACTAAATCAGGCTGCTCATTTCTAGTTCCAATTGTGTTTCTGTGATCTTAGTTTTGATTATGTTTACAATTCATGGAAAACCAAACTTGGACAGAAACAGTATGCATCTTTTCTATAATGCTTTTCTAATTTCTTTTGTGCTGATTACATTGGGAAACTACTATACAGAAAAGAAGTCCAAATGAACAGTGGTGTGGTTGTGATTGGACTTGGGCTTTAACAGCAGCCTGATCTACCCATTTGTTATACACTAGTCTTTGGAATAACAAATATCTGTGTTCTAAATATCTGAAATTTAAATAAGAACTGATAAGAACATTCAAAGCCAAAATTTAATTTGTTGTTTCTGCATAACTTTATAAATCTAAATTGCATACTTATTTTAAATATAACCACTGACTTTTGGCCAAAGCAAAATCATGAAGTCATTGCTATCAGCAAATAACATGATTCAGTTGTTTTGCCTTTGTCGCTGTTTTGAGATTGTGTACCGTGCTGTGGTTGCCAGTCCATAGGCATGTGAATTATGAGAGTTTCATTTCAAGGTGAGCTTTCCAAAGTATTTCACCATAGGTGCAAGGAGAGGGAAGTTCATAACTACTGTGACTTTTATGGAGTTCACTTTCTCTGTTTTCAGTAGTGTCCCCATTCCCTTTCTTTTACTCAGCAATAGAGATAGGGTAACTCTTGGCATCAGCTAGGTTGGGGATATTAAAAAAGGCAAAGCTAAACTTGGATCTCTTCCTAATATTTGAAGTCATCTTCCTAAAAGCAAATGCAAAAGTTTCTCCTCCCTCAGAAGAACATGTACTAAATTCCATGCTTAGAGTAGTGCCTGCACGTAGTGAGCACTCAGTAGGTGTTTGTGATTATTCTTGATGCTCTGATTTCAGCTGATAGAATTGACTTAGTTTATTTCTTTGGGTTCTAGCCTTGGTACCATTATTTCTCAGTGCTTATTACATAATCTCTCAAAAGTAAGGAAATTAGCTGTCATCTTTTCTCAGGAAGATCAGTTGATATAATATATGTGATTTCCATTGCAAATTCTGAAACATTATACAAATGGATGATATTGTTAATCTAATGAAAAAATAAAAGCTTTTGAACTGGTTGTTACTTGCCAACCTACAGTTCTCCAGTCCATGTAGATCAAGACTGGGTGTGCTGTAGCTTGCAAAGGATGCCTGGCTAAGAAGTGAGAAAGTGTGCAAGTCTAGCATGTTTTCTATGCAGCAAACATGGGCTCTGCTGTAGAAGCTCTGACTACTTAGAAGAGTCACTTCTCAATAATGAGCACAAATTAAGCAGTTGGAATAGTGAAACCCAGGTCAAGAACACAACCTGTTGATTCTCCCTTTCACTTGATAAAAGAAATGCAATCCCTGTCATGATGAAACCTGCTTTACAAGGTTCAGACAGAGCTTCTGATTTTTTCTTCTTAAGTCCTCAGGAAATGAGTCAAAGGTGTAAATGATGGCATGGCACACTGGGTTATTTCACACATTTCAAGGTAAAGCATTAGGTAGTTCTTAAAATGCTGATACATTTTAGTCCATAAAATCAGAATTATCAATGACAAAACATTTCGTTACCTGCAAATTGAAAAATTCTGTCTCTGATGTAACCCAGGAAAATATAAAACATTTAATACTGAGATCTTAATTAAAAATTGATATGCAAATATTTAAATTCTATCATCTCAAATTTGATTTAGTATAGCTCAAATAGCCTTTTCTAGACAAGCTTGTATTCTAATGCAAATAAATCATTAAGTATGGTTAGTAGGGGAATTGGGATAAGAGGATAAGGAATTATGTAGGTATAGTAATTTTTATATTCAAAAAAAATGTTTACATTTGGAAAATTTCAATTTACTTCGGTTATTTAACTAAGTACAATATAAATAATAATTTTAGTCTTTTAAACATTTACAAAGAACCATAAATGCATATTAAAACTATTTGATAGATACTGTTGTACAATACCTCTGTCTAAATTAACAATGTAAAGACAGAAAAGGGACAGTAGAGTCAGCCCTATACTTATGAATAACTCCCAAGGATACTTATTATTACCTATGAAACATAAATGGTGAATATTCTCCTTCCTAGGCCTTTTCCTCTACCTCCCACAACTAAAGTTGTTAAGATTTTTTAAATGTGAAATTCAGAATTTTCTTTCTATCCCTGTGTGTCTCTATTAGGGCAAAACTTTAAAATCCAAGCAGGCATGGTGGCAGCATACCTGTAATCCCAGTGGCTGAGGAAGGAGGATCTCAAGTTCAAAGCCTGCCTCAGCAACTTAGCAAAACCCTAAGTAATTTACTGAGACCCTGTCTCTTAATAAAATACAGAAGGTGCTGGGGATGTGGCTCAGTGGTTAAGCACCCCTGGGTGCAATCTGTGGGAATAAAAATCAACAACAAAAAATAATTAAACAAGCTTTAGAACCCAGAAAAACTGAGAACAGCTACCACCACCTCTGTTTCCTCACACTATATCCCCACCTCTTCCTTTTCTCACAGCAATGCCTGGTGCCCCTCTCTTCAGTGCCACTGGTAGGTCTCCACCCATTCACTTCTTTGGAGGTGGGTTCAGCCTCTTTGTCCTCATTTATATCTAAGTCCCTTCCCTCACACAGTCAATCCAGGTGTCAGTCCCAGAAGAGGCTCCCCCGTTTCCAGCACCCTCCTCCTGGAGATCTGATTGCCCAGATTCAGTGGCCTTCCACATGCAGACCCTCTGGCAGTGATGGAAAGGAAGAGCACCCTATTTCTTCACAGGTTAACAAGGCTTCATTCACTGTGATTATCTGGTCTGATAGGGTCAGATACACAAATCTGCTCGTAGGATGACAACCTGGGTCAGATAACACAAAAGGGACAGAGGAGTTTATCTCTAAATGGAGTGCACAATTTTGGACCATCTGTTACAGAAGGAAGCAACAAAAGACATTCAAATAGACAGTGCAGAACACTGCTTCATTAACTTTCACCTTGTGCCAGTCTTTGTGCTGGGTACCAGAAGTACACACATGAAAATCCCAAGCCTCATGGAGCTTACCTTCCAGTGGATGATCCAGAAACATACAACAGGCAATTGAAATGTAGTTGCACAGGTCTAAAATAAATGAACAAAGAAGGTGATTTGGAAGCATCCAGGAGGGACATTTAATTCCCCTTGGAAGCTAAATCCAAGGCTAAGGCTTGAGCTGACTAGGACTTGCTCCAGCCTATTCCTCATGTAAATAATATGCAAACACATTTAAAAGCATGAGGATATCTATAATTTTATTTGTATTACCATTCAACTGCATAATATTAAAAAGATCCTGATAGGCATACTGAGACCATAACCAACCTTCATAACATCCTTTAATTAAAATGGGGGAAATACATTTGTGCCTCAAATAACCACCTTACAAAAAAAATCCTTTGGGACCTAATGCCTATTTACAATAAAGAATAGCACAGAATCGTGAAAGAGATTAACAAAATGACAATGCTGGGCTTTATGTAATCGATGGTAAATGCATTAAAAACACTAGGAGTTTTATATGAATGAAAATGCATAATTTTACCCATTATACATTCTGAACATTGGTTGGAGAAGTGCATTTCTGAATTGTTTCCATCTTTTGGCTTTAATTTAATGGTAGTTATGAATGAGCTGAGCATCAGTTGTGTACTTTGCAATGTAAAATCTCTTCAAAGAAATGAATCTTTAAGCCTCTAGGGCTTACACTCTCAGTTATGTAACCCCAATTATCATAGACATGAAAAAGTGACTTAATCTCAGTGCTTCAGAATTCTATGTACAGAGTAAAAAGAATGAATGGATGGAGTGAAAGTAATTTTCCCCCATAGAGATATTTTTTAAAATCGTATTTATATGAAAGAATATTTATCATTATTATCAATTAATAAGTAGAAGTGGGGAAATTTGATAATAGAGGAAAAAGGAAGAAACAGCCTGACACTTCACTAAATTTTCTAACTATTCCGAAGGTCACCCTCTGAAGTAGTTTTAATCATCTCTGTTTTATAGATAAATACTGCTGAGGAACCTAGCACCATCTCAAGTAGACACTGCTTTTATTTCACTGTACCATATGCCATATCCTCTGTGCCCAATTAATATGCATAAAAAGCTAATTTAAATTATTATTTCCCAAATTTAAGCTTTTTAATGTCATTTTTAAAAAGTTTCTACTGTGCCAATTACTCTCTTAGGCACAAATAGCAGGGATTGGAAAACTTTTTCAATAAAGGGCCAATCAGTAAATATTTCAGTCTCTTTGGTTATGTGGTCTAGGTTGCTAGTGTTCAACTCTGCTACTATAACAGGCAAGCATAGACAATAGACCAAAGATAATATATGAACCAGGGTAGCTATGTTCCAATAAAACTGAGTCCTGAAGAAAGAGCAGCAGGCAGGACAGACAATCAATTCTTAGGCTGCAGACCACCCACATTCACAGAGGAATGAAAGAATGCCATGCATTCCAGGACTCACAGAAATTTTGAGTTTTCCAGAATATATAACTGGAAGGAATGAGTGATGAGAGCCAGGATTGCCAAACACATAGAGTGCAATTCTTTGCACTCCTCTGTTTTTTGTAATTGTTGGAGTGCAGTCTTGCTATAGTACAGAGTATAGTACGGAGCTTCAAATGTGGAGATGGTGATTACAGAATTGCTGGATTTGCATCACCAGCAGGAGAGCATGTCCGTTGCACTTAGGACTTTGATAAACAGAGAATTAACAGCATTTAATAAGCATTACTGTTTTCTGTAAAGAATATAATTTGATTTCATGTTCAGTTGATCTTGGTCGTTATAGGAAGGGAGAGACACTCCCTGATTGACATTTGCAGGAACTCACCAACTTCCACCCCAGACAGCCTTGCTCTCAGCTCCTAGTTTACTGCTTACTCATCCCTAATTTTTGTTATTGAGTCGTGGAATATTATTAATGTCTTTAAAAATAATTTGATAAGAACTTCTGATTACTCTATACTTTCAGAAGAACCAAAGTCAACTTGAAAGATAATAATCCTTGAATGCCTTTTAATTTCTCACTTAAGTTTCCAAGTCTTTTTATGGGAAGTCCACTTAGGAGCTATTCAGTTTTTCATCAGGATCCACTGCAGGGCAAATTGATTTTGTCTGATACACTATTTAAGCTTGCTTTAGGTCACAGTATCTGAGGAGCATGTGACTATTGGAAGTGCCATATAAAGAATAATAAAAATCCTCCTTCATAGGGACACTACAAGAATAATAAGCTTTTGAAATGACTTTTATTCATAAGATCTATGAAAAGTACAAATGAACAATGGAATAAATTAATAAGTGATTTCATTAAAATGTTCTGCTTTACATAATTAAGATTTAGATTTTATAGATTTTTCTCAATTTAAATTTCATGAGAAACAATTTGCAGGACACCAGGAAATGTTTGCTTTCAGTGATGCTATGGATTCCAAGGGTTCAAAAATTGTCTCTTTTGTGCATGAAGAACTTGGCTAGAACCATCCTCTAGGCATATTTTACTTCCTCGTTTGTCTTATTTTTTTTTTGTTTAAATTGTCTGCCTTCCTGTTAGAGAAAGTAATTTATTTCCAAGTCAAATAAACTTGGCTTTTTAATACTGAAGACATGTTATCCAAATAACTAAAAACTATATCTAAAGACTTTTTAAAAAAAAATTCAGATTATACCCTTTTAGCTGTTTCTTATCCCCCAAAAGTCCCCCATGAGTGTGCTGGATTTTGTGGAATAAATTTTCTTAGGATCTATTATCTAACGTTTTATAGCCAAGATTTCATCCTACTTTCTGACGTTACTGCTTTAGGCATTGCTTAAACCTTAGAGAGAGTTTTTATTTTTCTGTGATACATGAAGAGTGGATATCCTATGGGGAAACGTTTATTGTAAATATTTTCATTTAGCATTTTAAAGATGACATTAAGTCATACGAAGGTTACAATCTATGATAAAATTTTCTCTGAAATTATAACATTCATAAATATTGATTTTTTAGCAAAAATGTGGTCTTTATAATATAGGTTAAAGATTCCTAAGGTATAAAATTAGTTAAATAATATCAAATTATTTAAATATTAGTTAACTATTAAATATCTGGTAAAAAGGCTAATTTCAATCTATTAAAATAATGGGTGCTTTGGACAGGTGGCTACATTAAATAATTGACACAATTGTAATTATTATGAAGAGTGGCAATCTCTTTCATTAAAATATGTGGATATCACAGGCCTTGCAAGTCTTTTATGTTTGTGTATGTCATGTGTATGTGTACCTATACCATGCACATATTTAAATACTTAAATTGATACACATATGTATTTTAAATCTAACCAATCTTATTAATACTAGAATGATTTGACAGTATTTATTGATCTTTGAAATTTGGGAATTATAAATTTACTCCTCAATTTAATTAATTTGTCAATAATGGTAATGCCTTGGAATAAATTTAGCTTAATCTTTTACAAGATAATTTTATGGTATGTTGAAGAGCCCATAGGCTATTTTTCATGGGATGAAGTGTCCCCCTGGACTTGTATGTTGAATTCTTAATTCTCAGGACCTTAGAATGTGGACTTATTTGGAAATAGAGGTTTTACTGAAATAATCAAGTTCAATGAGATATTTAAGATGTGACCCAGTCCAAAATGTCTGGTATCTTTATCAAAAGGAATTCTTCACACATAATCCTCAGAGGCAACGCTATCCATACCTTGATTTGAGACTTTTGGCCTCTGGAATTGTGCAACAATCCATTTGCATTGCATAAGTAACCTGTTTGTGGTTCTTTGTCATGGCAGCTCTAACAGAGCAATGTAGTATTTATGTTTTTGCCAATCAACCATTACCCATGGGGAAGTTCCAGTGAACTCTACTCACAGGCCATTCTTCTTTTATTACCCAATTGCTCTTTTTGAGTCACTGTGTTTTCTGAAATGACTCTTTCTCAGGAAGTCATATATACATCCAGAAATCTGGCTTATGTGATGATTTTTAATTTCCCTGAAGCAGAGATGCTATAGCATAAAGCAATATAATTATGATCAGTTTGGGTGCTAGGATATTATCTGTTATGATTTTCTCATAAAAGCTGCCTTAGCAAAACTTTCTTTTATGATCTGGCTATTTTTATGATCTGTAGTCTTTTAAAGGAGGCATATTTAATCAGAAGTAGGATGTGGAAAAGAATTGATGCTATCTTTGAAGAACCTTCTGTAATACTAAACCAATGGACTTAACATTCAAATTTGAATATTTAATGTGTTTCCCTTTTGTTGTAAAATTAAAAAGAAAAGTGATTTTTTATGCAAGTCAAAAAGATCTCTGTACTGTTTCCCATTTTTCCTAATTCTTCTAAGATGGAAACAGACTTCAAATGGGAAACATCTTGCGGTATATAACCATAGGGCTATGTTACTCAAGGGAAGGCTGCTAAGTAGTTTCTAAAAACATGGGCTAAGAGGCAACCATAGTTTTTTAAAGCTTATTTCACTAAATTGGCTATCACTTGGTGATACTAATGTAGCTGTAATGCTTGAATAAGCTTAGTCAACTAAAGCTTATAAAAATGCTCACCCCAAAGAAATAACTGCTCTGAGTGATTTAAGTGTTGGAAATATGAATTTGTCATTTTTTACCTCCAGTAAGATCCTATTCTAGAAGTCATTTGAAACAATATGCTAGAGAATTTTACTCTTCTGTGTGATATGGACAATCCAGCACCTAGAGATGACCATGGGCTCACTCTGAGTAAGGAGGTTCTCTCTCCTAGTCTCTAGCAATAATACAAAGTGGAGTTCCCCTGACTCTAAGCACCACATAGGGCTCTTAGAAGACAAGGACCTGTTTTTCCATTTGATTTTAATTTTACCTTTATAATACTGAGAAAAATGACTGTTCTTCTGCCTAGTAAAAACTGAAAATTTAAATGGTATGAAGGAGCCAGATGGAAAAAGTTCAATCACTCCTCATTTTGTTTAGATCTTTGCTTTGTAAAATAGTTTTGTATCAGAACTATAATTGCCCAGAGAAAAGGCCTTTTATCTGTTGCCAATGAATGGCATTTCTTCCTTACATGAAATTTAAGACTGATTTTAGGTCTTTTTAAACAAACAGAGGATGAAAATGTTGGGGACTAAGCATTATGCACAATACTTTGAAAACTCCAATAATGAATAGACTTCAGAAAACCGGTTCTCTTTAATGCCTTTGTTTCATTTTCCTTTCATATCCAAGAGCACTAGCATATTTCCTCTACTTTCTATATGTGCACCGTTATCAACCTGTTTCTAAAACTCTCTGAGCTCCTTAGAAGAAAGGTGTTGTATAAAGTATTATTTGTGTTTACTTAATTGCTTGCTTTTTTGATATGGGCATGAATAACTTAATGTTCTTTTCATAAATGCATAAAGGAGCTTCACGCTCATTTGAAAGTACTTTGAAAGGCATGGGAAGCTGCTTGCTTTTCCCTATAGATAAAATGATTAAAACACACACACACATACACATACACACACATACACACACACACACACACACACATGCACAGAAGAAATCTCTTTGAATTTTCAGGCTACATTTCTTTCATGCTACATGTGTACTTTTTTCATAAGATATGTGTACTCAATCCAGAAAGATGTAGATTTGGGCTAGAATCTTCTGATATGTTTCAAATTTTTTAATAGCTTAATGAAAATTTTGGTTCTATTGAAAAAACATGTACACAAAATAATATCCTATTACAATGGTGTCTAATTCTAAGTATATATTTTTCTTATAAAATTGTTAAATAATTTTATTTCATTAGATATAAAATAATTTTAATGATGTTTTCATTACAATTATGGCAATAGCATCAATTATAGAATAATTATTGAATATGTTAATTTACATTGAAAAGAATTTCTATTCTGATAAATAAAGATGCATGAAAATAATGTATTGCATCATAATTGTTTTTTCAGAAGCCTCTGGCATATTCAAAATTAGTCATGTCCCTTCTTGTTAATTATACCTTGTTGCTAGTTATATATCTAAAATATGCACATACATGCAGATATGAAAAATATTAAATTATTTAATTATCATTTCCTTTCCAAAAAATGAATAGAAATTTTCTTATAAATAAAATACACAGCTATACTTCTTTTTACAAAAAGAAGTTTCCAGATTGCTTCATGTCATTTGCCTAAAAATTCATCTAGAGAAATAGAACTTGAAATAACTTTTGGTCTTTATTTTTGTGTTTTCTTATACTTTCTCAGAGTAACTTATGGCAATGTGAGGAATTCACCATTTAATATAGGCACAGTTTTAAGTGGAAGCTTTATACAAAGTCTTCATCATCATTACTGAATACATATATATGAAGAAAGTATGAATGTTTGATGCTACTGGGGGGAGGCATACCATACTCTTACTACAAGTAAAGTAGAAGCTATTGTGACACCTTAATGCTGTGATTATGACTCCATGCAGCTAAAAGCAGCAGGAGATGATTAATTCTTAAGGAAGAGTCGATTTCTGTGAAAATGCCCTTAGGAAAGCTAAAAGCAAAAAACACACATTAGAGTCAACAGATCAGGGAAGGCTAATGATTTTGAAGCATTCAGTTCAATATTTTTTTTTTTCCAAATTGAAATAGCATGTCATTATTCAAAGCTTTTCTGTTTCAGTGGGTTTGTAATTCAATGACAATGGGGCAATTTAATAGGAGGACTGCGGGCTCTAGGTAAAAATAGGTTTCATTTATGCAACTTTGGCTGAGAAAGAAAATGTGTCAACTTAGACATAAAATACTAGAAAATTAATTTCCCCAAAGAACTGAATAGAGTTTGTGGATTATATGTTTATTCTATATGAATGATAGTTGCTAAGAAATTACTATTTCCCTCAAACTGAATCCATAGAATTGGGAGCTGTTTTATAGATTCTGTTCCCAAACTTCTAACTCACCAAGTTGGAGGTATCCTGGAAGGACTTCTCTTCTTGTATGAGACTTCCTCTATTCATGAAGTAGACCTGGATTGTCTTCCTAAAGTGAGCATTATTGAATCCATCAAAAATCATTGTCACAAAAAGGTCATCTCATGGGTCCTACTGATTAATTTCATCTCTAAAATGTTCCATTGTACATAGTATCCACTGACATTTTGATGTGGGCTACTTAGGAATGTAGTGATAGTAAGGGTCCCTGGTTATGATTTGTTATATTAATAAAAAAGGTGTGAGTATTATAATTGCTATGCTTTATGCTTAAATATATATTTAATAGTCTCTTATTAATTTTAAAAATTAAAAGAGAAAGATGCATACTATGGATTGAATGGTACCACTCACCCTAATCATATGTTGAGATCCTAATTCCATAATAATGACAGTGTTTGGAGCTGTGGTCCTTTAGAAAGAAGTAATTATGTTTAGGTGAAGCTCTGAAGGTGGGGTCCTTATGATATAATTAGAGCCTTTACAACAATAGAAACCAGATGCTCGCTCACTCTGCCATACTAGAACTCAGTGAGAAAGTAGCCACCTGCCAGCCAGGAAGAAAACCCTTAGCATGAGCCAATCACACCAGCACCCAGACTTCCAGCCTTCAGAATTTTGAAAAAATACGTGACTGTATGTCTAAGTGTATGGTATTTTGTTATGGAAGCCCAAGCAGAATAAGACATTTGTGAATTTATCATCAGCACTTTTATTCATCTTTAAATATACTCTGCCTGATTTGGTTTTAGAAATGACTCCCAGCTATTACCTCTTGGTGGAATTAAAATCTTAATAACATCTGAGATAGGAGCTCTAGATGAGATATAGTTCTTCTATATATCTGAGATATAGTTCTTTATTATAAAGAAGCATCTATGCTTAATGATTGACATTATTAAGTAAAAGCATGCTTCTTTTCAGTGAAAGACCTCGCATATCTTTGTTGGTGGTGTTGTTTCACCTCACCAGTCTTTTACTTTTTTTGTTTGTTTGTTTTTTGGCAATCCTGGGTATTAAACCCAGGCTCACACATTCTAAGTAAGTGCTACACTACTGAGCTCCACTCCAATACACTCTTTAGTCTTTTTCCTCTATTAATTATTTTGACCACCTAAAATTCCCAAGTCTTAGGAGATGGACCTGAACAGACACATATTTACTTTTACTGATAATGTATCTCAACATTTTTATATCATAAAAATATATTTCATTTGTTATTTCATTTATTTCTCTGATAAGAAGCCACTATGTACTGTATACTCTCCTATATGCAGAAATAATGAGGTCAACATTATACCTTTTTAAAAGCTAATTCCCTAAAACAACACTTAGGGTGTTTTTAATATTTAACAAATATTTACTATGGCTTACAGTGTAAAAAGTGCTGTGCTGTGAGTACTGTGAAAAGACAGATGACTTGCTCCCAACCTAGATCCTTGTTGAGGAATAAAGAGCTATAAAAAAGCCAGAATAATTTTATCCACCTCATTGTATTTATCAAAAAATTACTGAAAGCATTACAGATACAAATAGAATTTATGCTAAGAGATCAAGGAAATATAGTTAAGGAGTTGACCTTTATACTTCAAGAAATGAATTCTAGTTATGAACTGATCATTCCATTGAAACTTTAAATTCCAATAACTGGTAGGTCTGGAGACGTACCTGGTATTAAGGACCACAGGTTCCTGAGCCTACCGAGAGATATATGGATCCTAGCTGTCTTTGTCCGGCAGGTGACTGTATAAGTGATGGAATAGAGGCTACTACAGACCCATCCATATCTCATCAGCAGCTCTGCTCTAGCAAGATAAGAAAGTCTCTCAGTTGTTCCACAGAAAAATGTGGGAACACTGACTATCCCGTCCCTTCACAGTCACAAACATGAGGGTGTATTTGGAATGGTCAGGCTTGGTTTATAGGTGCATTCTTATGGCTGGGCATTAGGGGGTGGCTCAAAGTCCAGCCCCATTGCTAGAAAAAATAATTCACTTAAGACTGAAGAGAGTTGGTTGGTAAGAAGGAGTGCAGGATAATATTAAAAATAAAAAGGCATAAATATCTTTATCTCAGAGTGCTTAAATGTCCTCTGAAATTTCATTATCATGATCGTATTTTAAGAATCTGGGGGAAAAGTTGACATATTAGGACTTTCATTGAAATTGGCAGGGAACCAATTTGTTTTGAAATGAAAGCAATATTCATACTTAAAGGAAAATTAATAGTTGTTTATTTAAGTGTTTAGAGTTTATATTCTTCTATAAACACTATAAAATACACTATTTCTACATTAATTAAAATATATGATTATTTTGTTAAAAATCATTTTTGCAAATTGTCATGATTTATCTTTCCTCTCAAAATCTAGTTTCATTCCATTTATATATACTTACAGAAAAATACAATTTGATCTTTACAATTCTCTGTCTATATAATACGTAGACATTCTGCAAACATTAGAACTGGCGAAGTTGTTTAAAATGGACTTTCTACTTTTCAATAGACTTTGTACAAAATCTTTATGTGAATGTTTATTGGAACACAAAAATATAACAAAAGTATTTCCTGCATGTTATCGGCAATTATGTTCTGCATGTAGTTTAGGAATGATATACATTTTATAATGGAATTTATATTACATAGTTTCTTTTCTTTTATCTCAAAACCTTGAAGGAGAGATACAGCGCAAGAGTATTACACAAACCAAATCACATGATGAAATGCAAAATTCATACTAATGCTTTCATGTAATGAGGGTGCAATATTTTACTGACAAAACTCTAAAACACAAGTTTCTTCCTTGAGCATCCTGGAAGAGATTGCATTGCCAGTGTCCTGTAGGAATAACAATAGGCAAGTGTGTTTGGCAGTTTCTTCATCTGATCAATAAGGCATGATGAGGTTAAGTGACTTCTATCAGGAGGTTTATGATTTATTCTCCTGTGTGTAAACTGACTGTGAAGCCAGTCTTTGGAACTGGCTATTCTTTATGTAAGAATCCCCTCATTTTGTTCTGAAGCAGAGTCACATGGCCGTTCATTCAGGTACCCTCTTCTTTTGAATGTGATTTGGATTGTGTAGCAATCAAAATAATTTGTATGGAGTCAAAAGGAAAAGAATTTAAAAATAGGTATGGAAAGTATTGTCATATACCCTGGCTGTTCCACTCTAGTCCTGAAATGCTGGCTTCTAAGAAGTGTAGCTTCTGTCAAATTGCTCAGTAATATTTACCTCTCATTTTTTCTGCCATATCAATAACTAGCACTTGTCATCTTTAAAGTGCTTCTCAAACATTAAATATTTTCAGATTACATACTCTGTTCTTTGTATTTATCTTGACCAGCTGTCAAATAAGGCCATTTATTCCCCTTCAATTTTATTCCTCTTGGTTCTATGTGGCTTCTGCAGTAAATTTGGATGGAAAATGAAAGGTACAACTTAGTATGTTTTAAAACAAAAGCAACATAAAATTTTCTTTAAGCAGGATAACCTTCAGGTTACTTTCAAGTTGTTTATTGCTTTGCAGTTGTATACCGAATATATTTTCTTCAGGTTTGAGTCGTAATTCTTAAGTGGAAATTTTGAGGACATGAATGCAATCATAAAAAAGGACAATTAGAAAATAATTCACTATTAGCTTTATCATTTTCATCTACTTAAAAATTGTACTATAATCATCTTGTCAGAATCATAAAATAAATTCAAATTTTAAACTCACATTATGTCCATTCCTTAAAAACATGTATTTTAAAACTCTGAACTTGCCTTAATTCTTGAATTTATAATTTCTCATTTTTCTAATCAAAAAAGGAAACAGTAAGTATAGAAATACATTTTTAAAATTTATTTTTTATAATTTATTTAAATGCATTTCAAGTCATAGTACATATACAGAGCTCAATTTTTCCATTTCTCTGGTTGCAAACCAGATAGAAATACATTTTTTTTATTGGTGCATTATAGTTGTACACACTGATGGGACTTGCCATTACATATTCATACATGCACACAATATAACAATATAATTATGTCACTATCCAAATTATATTGTTACCCCAGCATTTTTCCTCTCCAACCCCACCTGATGCCCCTTGGTCACTTTCCTCTACTCTCATTATTTTAAAATATTCAACCTTTAAGAATGTGAAAAGGATACATATAATTTGTGTCAAATTTTAGCAAACTTACACTTTCAGTTTCAAGATACCTAGCAAGTGTGTATGATATTGTCTGATGCCCTAATACATAACTGACTGAAGTGGATCTCAAGTGCAGAAACCATTCTTCAGGAGATCTCTACTTAGTAGCAGTAGAAAGCCTTCCAGAGGTAATAAAAACTGGAGATTAGCAACATATCAATTTTCAGGCGGGCCACTCTTAAACACTCATAATTCATTTACTCTCCTGAAAATCATTATTCCAAAGGTTTGATTCACTTGTAGCCCCACTTGGGTCTTAAATCTCATTTCAAAGCACTCCTATCCTTCATCCATTTTCAGAACTTCCATTAGGAGTGATGGGAATTTGGCACAAAAATCAATGAGAGAATATGATAAGGGTTCCTTGTAACTTTTCCTTCTTTGAGCACTACTTCAAGTACAATCTATAAAATCTGGTTTTTATGGGCATTTCTCCATCTTGCTATCATTTCCACTCAAATGAGTTTATAAACTTGGGATTTGTTTTCCCATAATTTTGGGGGGTAAGAAAATGTGTTGTCATTACTTTTAATTTCTACCTAAAGTCATTTAAAAATCTTAATTAAACTGGGCACGGTGGTGCAAGCCTGTAATCCCAACACTTTGGGAGGCTGAGACAGGAGAATCACAAATTCAAAGCCAGCCTCAGCAACAGTGAGGTGCTAAGCAACTCAGTGAGACCCTGTCTCTACATAAAACGCAAAATAGGGCTGAGGTTGTGGCTTGGTGGTTGAGCACCCCTGAGTTCAATCCCTGCTACCAAACAAACAAAACCCCAAAACAAAAAATAAAAAAATAAAAATAAAAATCTTAATTAAATTCTTTTATCATTATTGTTGTCCTTCATTAGCTTATTAATCTTTAGAAAATATGGACATAGATATGCTATTATTACCTAAAAAATAGTGCACTAGTTATGTTTGGTTGTTATTACCTACTAATTTGTCCTCTTGAATGTATTTGATTTTCTTTTCTCTGGTACTCAGAGTGGCAAGTCACTTGTTTTTGGAAAGTGGAAGATAATAACCTTTTATGGCAAAAGAAATGAAGAGTAATACTATTAATTGGAGGACTTAATTTTGCAAACAGCTTTGTTCCCCCTCCCAATACCTAAAAATTGTCTTAAAAATTGGATTCATACTGCAGGCATCTGTGAATACATTTGTTCGAATGGTTCCAACTTTATTTTTTTAGTTTAAAGAATTTGCTTATATGTATGTTTGCACTATAATGAAATAACTTTATCTGTCATAGATCATTTCTCTTAATTTTGCCAGTAGGGTAAAACAACCTCTAATTATATGAATAAATTAGTGTGTTTTCCTCTTTTCTTATACTCCAAGAAATAATTAATAGATTGGAAAGGACACTGAGAGAATTTTAGAACTCCTTTTTGTTCCCCTAAGCCCATCTTGGCCTAATATATGTGCTTATTCAATGGGGAAAAAATGCCCACATCTACTCAAGGGTCAGTTCTTCTGCCTTTGCTTCTGACGTTAATCCTGCCATTCTTGACTTTCCTTATAATGGCAGTAGTAATCATAGTCAGAGCCATAATCATAGAAGTAGTGCTGGAGGTGCTGACGGCAGTAATGATAATGGTAATAATGATAATGATGTCATTTAGTAGTTTTTGTGTGGCCATTTGTCAAATAATTACCATGTACCAGGAGATATGCCAAACGTTTTGCATGACTTTTCTTTCCACCATCAAAAACCTGCAGATTCAACCTTAAACAAGTTTCCTTTCCGAGATAGAAATTCTTCTTGCTCAGAGGGACATTGTAACAGTGAAATTCCATCCATTTAGGTAATATCAGGAGGAGGCAGAAGTTAATTCCAATCTTCTCTCTACAAGGATGTAACTTTTTTGCTCCATTGTTTCCATGTGAAATACACATCTGAAAGAAAGAATTGTGAAGGCATAGAAAAAGACTGAAAGATGGAAAGGAGCGCTTTAATTCAATAGGCTTTCAGGGAGTCTAAAGTGTTTCTTCCAGATTTACAAGATTAAAATCTTCTAATTACTATTTAGCACATTTTAACTACAACTAAGCTTTAACTTAAGTGAAATTTGCTTGGTGAAAATGTTAAAAAAAACTTGAAAATGTAGATTTGCTGTAGAATCTAATACATAGAAATATAATTTATAAATAAATAGTGAAATTGAAAATATGTAATCTTGTATATTAGCATATGATTAATTAATCAAAATTTTCTCCTCTCGATTTGCATTATTATGGATAATGTGGTCTGTACTCAATATATATGAAATATGATCAATTATGCTTTTGGCAAAAAATGGATTGGTGAGAGTTTTTTTTGTTTGTTTGCTTGTTTTTTTCTCTTTTCCCTTTGGTGTTGAATGATTTACTTCACACCTGAGTAATTTGGGATTGAGAACAATATTAAAGTTGCCTTAATTTTTTAGTCTTCAGTTTTCTTAAATGTGCCATGAAATGGTTGTTTCAGGCAATCTCTGAATTGCCTCTGGATTTAATTATCTATGGGTCAAGTGTGGTCAAGATAATCAGATATGTCTACTGTCCATTGAAGGGGAATTTCAAGTCATACAATGGCAGCAATATTATAAAGAAAAGTGAAAGAGTAACAAAATAGTTATATTTCATTCTGTATATAAAAATACCATAAAAGGAAAAGGTAAATCATTGAAGGAAAAATTGCAAGAGAAAGGTTATAATGTGTTATCTTTTTGTGTGTGCATATGTATTTGTGTGTGTAAGTAGGTTTCAAGCAAAATGAAAAACTTACAAGAATTGCAAAAGAAGGAAAAATAAACATTAACTGTTCATCTCTAGTGATCAATGAATTGCTAATGAAGCTCAATTTCTCTGTTATATGAATGTACATATTTTAAATACCAGTGATAATATTGATAAGGATAAGGAAACAAGAGTACGTTCATGTACAATATTCAAAAACATGATAATTTTAAAATTATATATATATGTACATATGTTCTCCAAAAATATAAGTGAGTATGTTATTTGTACCAGCAATTCTCATTTAGGAATGTCTCCTGAAGGGATGATTGTTGGTGTATTTCAGAAAATTCCTGTCATGTCATAAGTTAGGAAACTATGACTAAATTATATACAGTCATGAAATGACATTCCATGCAGCCACTTAAGTGATATTTGAAGGGATACCTAATGGTATGAGAGCTTGTTTATTTTATATTGTCTAGTAAAGAAAACAAAAAGGACAGTGTAATCACAATTTGTCAAAAACAAATAAAACATTTATGTATTTAGACACATATACACAAAACCAGATGCAAATAAAACAACATGTTAACAGAAGTTGTTTCTGTGAGAAACAACTGGATATAATAAGATTTTCCAACATCATTATACTACTGGTTATAATAAGATTTTCCAACATTATTCTCTTCTTTGCCCTTGCCAAAAAAACAAAATCCAGGAAAACTTAATGACCTCAACAGAAAATCATGCAGTTAAAACATGATATCCATACAGAGTTTTATCCACTTTAAACTATTTTATCACTGATTTCAACTCTCTCCTCAGAGAAGATGTTTTTGCTGACTTTCAGAATTAACATATGAACCTAAATGAATGAAAAGGATTTTAAAAGGCATATTGTTCCAAAAGCCTATTGCTCTTAATGATAGTGGGTATGGGGAGTGATAATGGAGAAGTGAAAATGAGGAGAAGGTGACGAAAAGGTTTGTGGCCTGGATGGGAGCATAGGTGGAACTTGGGAGATGAGAAGTACTTATGAGCCTAGAAGTTTCAGGGTAAAGGAAAAATGTGGAAGAGATAAATGTGGGAGTGGACTGGGAGGTAGGGGCCTGCCACTGAGCAAATGTGATCTACTATAGAAAATGATATAAACAGGTCACGAAATTCATAGTTTGTGATTTTTGTCATTGGCATTCAATGTGAATTTCTAAATTATATTTTCCTTTCTGCATGTGTGACTAGGAAATGCATCTACAACCACAACTGTGATAGATAGCAAAAATGGATCTGTGCCCAAATCCCCTGGAAAAGTGCTGAAGAGGACGGTCACAGAAGACATAGTGACAACATTCAGCTCACCTGCAGCCTGGCTTCTGGTCATTGCTCTGATAATCACCTGGTCAGCTGTTGCTGTTGTTATGTTCGATCTAGTTGATTACAAGAACTTTTCAGGTAAGATACAGAAAGTTTGGCTTTTAAATTAAAAGAAAAAAATGTTCTCCCTAGTTGTGGCTTTGTTTCTCTGCATCTCATCTTGCATCCTGCAAATGAGGGTCACTGAGGTCAGTTTTCTTCCTCTCTTTTTCTCCTATTTTCTTCCTTTGTCTGTTGTGTTTTCAGAGCTAAATAATGGCTGAATGATGCAGCTTTGTAAGGATAATTATTAAAAAGCTTCAGTGGAGATTTAGTTGTGGAACTGATACTTTATCAAGCACGAATAAAGACTAATTTGTAGGTTTTATATTTGGTAATAAAAAAAACAAACCAAACAAAAAATTTTTGGACGAGTGAAGAGTAAACTATTTCTAGTCCTTCAGTAGTCATCTAGTCCCAAGGTTCATTTGTAGACATGCTCCTTCTTCCTCCCAGAAAACCATTGTCTTTTGAGTTTCTGCAAATAAAGAATGTTAGAAGGATTTCCCTGGCATCACCTGTAATGAGATACTACATCTTGAGCGTCCATATGTTCTTATAGATTTGGAGTAAAATAAGAATAATAGAAGTTAGAAAGTGTAGATGTTCATCGTGGTCTATTCAATCCCTGAGCACCTCATTCATCTTTTTTGTTCCAGGACTTCTTCTCTTTCCTAATTTAGATTTATCTAGTTCCACATTTGCAACCCCAAATTGACTGTGAGTTCCTGGAGGAAAGGAATCAGTGTGGTGCTCAATAAATATTTCACGAGTAGATGGATGAATTTATGATCATCCCTTTTACCACAAGCAAAAGCATTTTATTAATCGCGTAAGGTGCTCTCTCATATGTGTACTTTTCCTTCTCCTATTTTCATTTTCCAGCAGGATTAGACTCAGTAGGACCCAGACAGTATAAGTTCAGTTCTCTATACTCAAAGATCTGCTGGTTTCTCATTTTGAAATCTCATTCATCCAACAATTATTTATCAAGTTTTTACTATAGTGTCAGGAAATGGCTGTGCCACAAATTCCAAAAGAAATACAACACAAATATCATAAGTGCATAGAACTCTATTATTTGAGTTTACAAGATGAAGTTATGACTGTGATGACTTCTTAGTTCAACTTTCGGTATAGGGGCCTTGTCTAACAAGCAGAGATAAGTCCCATAATGTCAACCAAAGCAGGGCAGTTTATCCAGATCTGTGAATATCTGCTCTAACCAGGCAATACTTTTTGTGTTCTGTAATGTAGACTCTTGAAAGAATATACAATTGAAATGCCTATAATATAAAATTATGACCTTGAGTTTTAAGTGAGAAATGCTTGGTAACAATATGATACTCTAAGAAATTCCATTTCCATTGAGCTTCTATCAACTGTAGTGTTTTACCTACCCTTTCCTTTTTTAATAATTTCATTTATTTAAATTTTAGAACCAAATATGTTTGTAAAATATAGTTCTTTCTTACAATAGACATGTTATGAGTGGCGTAGAAATGTCTTATTTGTAAGTTTAATAATTTTATAAAAACACTACAGAAGTTAACACTGAAATACATTTGTTTTTATTTTATAAAATTCAGTTACCTACAATTATATTTTCAGAATAGAGCACTAAAATGTGAGACACACTTTCCATTGGACCACTATAATTACGAGCCATGAATAATAACGAGGTTACCGGCCTTTTATCTGACAAGGAAAAGAATAGCTATGTTACTGAAACTATAAGTGTTCATTAAGCACATCTTTTATGTGAGGCCTCCTTTTTCACATTCCTATATTTATTAATGACATAGCTTCTCTATTCCCCACAAAAGGAACCTGGAATCACTTTTTAAGTCTCCTTGGATGCTGAGCAGTCAGCGTAGTCAGAGACCAAGTTCTCACATGGCTCATAAATTTGGCCCTCTCCTCTCATTTTCACATCACCATTACCACACTTCATGCATTCATTCTCTTTTGAGGGCACTAATGTCATTTCTTCTTAGCTCTTTCATCTGCTCTGTATCCATCAATATTGCTCTAAAGATATCTTCATAAAATGCACATCTGATCAAATAAGATATTTTCTATTGCTTAAGTATAACGAACTCCTTGGCATAAAATTCAAGTCCTTGGCTTAGCTCTTAATTTTCATTTTGTAATTTAGCATATGTACCCTGTTTTCCAGCCATGCTTCCTTCTGTTTTTTCCCTGTTGGTCCCAGGAAAACAAACTCTCATTCCTTGTTAACTTTTCTCCCACCCTAGCTCTCTGTAGAGAAGAAAGAATAATAGTTAATAGCTAAGACTGGACCTCTAATGCTTTGTGTCCTTGGAATTAAATTCAGACCTTACTATTTGCTAGCTCTGTGATATTGGGGAAATTACCCTCTCTTTGCCTTAGTTTCATCTTCTATAAAGTGGGGTTTCAAATAGTACTTATGCAATAGCATTGTTAAGAGGATTATATCAGAGAATATATTTGAAATGCTTAGAATAGAACCTGATTTACCGTAAGTACTATTATAATGTTAATATTGATAATACAAGGAATATAGACTCATTCCTCAATATTCTATCTTGAGAATGTCTACTTATCCTTCGAGACCCATCCCTTCTTCTGGTAAACATTCTGAGACTTCATAAGAAAAATGTATTAAGAGCAATTAGCACACTACATCCTAAACATTTGTTGACTTGCCCAGCTCACTCAGAATCATAAACTTATCCAATAAAAGACTGTCTTATTTCTGTAAGTGCCATTCAACATAGTAAATTTCTGAAATGCATTGATAAGAGTAAATAATGCTAACATTTTGAAATAGTTTCTTACATTATAAAGAATTGTATTTATAGAATTTTATTTTATTTAGTTCAGCAGTTTTTGACCAATCTTAAAAATTAACAAAGCAAATATAATAATACTGGAATGAATAAAATAAAGTGCTTATAAGGTGAGGTTTTATTTGACTTATTTTATAAAACAATTTATATGCATAATAAATTACTTCAAAAGTAGGTGGCTTAAGACAACAACAAATATTTATTGTTTCATATGGTATCTGAGGGTCGATAATCTGAAAATGTATTGGGTCATTCTGTCTTAGGTTTTTGTTTTGAGATTGCAGTGAAGCTGTTGGCTCGTGTGGCAGTTAACTGAAAGGTTAACATGAGTGGTGGGATATTTGTAGGACATCTTGCTTGGCTGTTAAATCAATGCTGGTGTGTCCTCACAACAAGGCAGATGGCTTCACCCAAAGTGAGAGATATAAGAAAACAAAGCAGAAGCCAGAGTGCTCTTATGACCTAGATTTGGAAATCCTAGAACATCATTTCTGCAAAATCCTTTGGGTTACACAGGCCAGCTCTACTCAGTTTCGGACGAAACCACACAAGAGTGGGAATACCAGGAGGCAAAGATCAATGAGTGGGAGAGGTTTGGAGTCTGATTACTATATATTTCATTCTTAAAAACAATTATATTGCAAAATTATACAACTTAAGATAACTAATCAGAAGCATCATGCAATACTCTAGTTGACAATAGCTATGTTAATTCCAACAGACTCAGAAAAATATGATGTGTTTGAATGACTGGCATCATGCGCCATATTTAGGATGATAAAAATTCAAAAATGTATTTGAAATGAAAAAAAATAATCACAAAGCTTGAAATTTTAAAGGATATAAATATATAAATTCTTCAAATAAGAAATTTAAATGCATTTAGCTCATTAAAATTTAAATGATCAATTTCTGAAGCCAAAAGCATATACATTCAAGGATTCAGTATAATTATAGTATAAAACCTTTACTTCAAATTAATTTTTGTGTGGATGGGACACATTCTCTTATATGAAAATCTAATCCCATTTATCCATTTAGTAAGGCCTCAACTGTCTTTTTTATGTTAATTCTTCTCAGAAAAGAATATTTTCTTCAATAAGAGTTTCAAGATGTAAATGGTACTCTTATGTTTTTAATGTTAATTTTAGTGGATACAATTTAGAATATTATTGGGGATTAATATTGTCATCATGGTGAGTGTTGGGACCACCTAATAGTCTTTGAATATAATTGTTAATGTTTTAAAAGCAAGGCCAACAGGAAAAGAAAGCATGCTGGAGGTGATCCTGAAAGCCAAAGTCAGAGCAGCAGTCACTGAGTCTTGAATTTCTCTCTGATGCTTTATAAAAGTAGGTAAATACTTTGAAGCCATTAGAAAGTTGTTCATAGATAAATGAAAATTTATTTTCATAGGCAAATACTGTTCTGCATTTAGGGAAATGAGGTCTTTGGGCAGCCTTCACAATTCTTTACTTTCAGAATTTGATCTGATTTAGTTAAGTCTTATCTATTTGTGGGACATGTAGAAGGGGCTTCTTTCAGAAGATTTGGTTTCATTTTATACCTCTGTTACCTACAAATTAACCTGACTAGCAATATGTATTTCTGTATCTTTGAAATGGGGATAGCACCTTGCTTTCTGTATTACAAAATTTGTGAGTTTGATTCTTCTTAACAAATAAGATAAATTTAAGGGCACTAAATAAACAGACTGGAAACAGGATTTCACCTACCCTTCGTTTCTTACCCATGTAACAGGGAAACAATATTCAGACAGCATTCCTGTGCATCTGTCAGCATTTGCTCAGAGCAGCAGAACCACTGTGAGTGATTAAACTGTCTGCATAAGGCTGTTGCAATGCCCAGGAGCTTAGTCAAAAGTCAGCAGGCTGAAAGTTGGGAATAGGAAGGGCAGGTGGACACAGAATAGAGGAGACTAAGGACAAATCATAACACTTATTTGTCTCTCACCATCTCAAATTATGATGATGTGGGTGAGTTGCAGGATAAATTGGTGCCCTTCAGTACAGAGTTGCACATGCACCCGGCCAGGATTTGGCCCAAAGGATGCCCAAAGGAGACTGCCAGTGGGAGCTGAAGGATATGAAGCAGGTTGTTGCCATATGAGGATGGCAAGCATATCAGCAATAATATGTATGGCTGCAAAAACTCCTGCCCTAAACCAAGCTTCAGAGAATAGTTTTATTATTTCATTTCTGCCTTCAAAAGTTCACACAAATTTCTCTTATGTCCAACAATCATGCTGCAAACTTATACTTAAGGGAATTCTTGGAAATGTAGTTTCTATTTACTGATTTGACAGCATACATGACCTCCTCCTTGGACAACTATATAATTTAATATTCAAAACAAAATACTTATGGGAATGAAATGGAGAGCTGTTGGTCTTCACCATGCACCACAGATCAAGATGTATGATCACCCTAACATTACCCACACTGTCTTTATTTCTCTCTTGGAAAAGGATAGCTTTTAGAAATCATGGAGGGACAACAAGTTACTTTCTTAATAACTGAGGTTAGAGGTTCTCAAGGATTTCCAGAGGTCTGGAGTTCATTCTTCAGTGGACTCAGCCAGCCTCCTTCCAGGAAGCAGCAAGGTGCCTGGATAATTTATAATTTTAAAAACCAGAATTTGTAAGATTTGGCTGAAATTTCCTTCAAATTTCTTCTGCTTTATTTATGAAGGGACAAGTTTCTCTTTAAACAATAAGTAAAAACAAATAAGACTTCTAAAATAACTACTGCAAACTACAGCACTGATGGATGTTAATGATTTTCCCCTAGGCCAGAATGTACAGGAATACATTGTAGTAACTGTTAGCTTTTCTTGTACAGGAGTGAAGGTCATAATTTACTAGCATCCTCATATATAATTGGGAAAAGTCACTTTATGGTTGTACGAGGGTGTCTCAAAGCAAGTTTGGTAACTTTTGCAAGCATTCCACAAAACATACTTATTTCAAAACAGTTTTGTCATTATTAGAATAAAATAGATCTATATAGAACATATATGCCTGTCACACAGGAAGCACTCATTAAATCTAACTTGAATTTGAATACTATTAGGAGGAAGTAAGATCAGTAATCTGAGAAGAAAGATGGCAAGAACATGATGGTAGGAAACATCAATTTCTTATGAAAGTCTTGCAGACATCTCCTGATGTGCCTTTTAAATAGATTTTCTAATGAGGTGTGCCATTTATCTACTGCTCTTGGAAATTAATTTCCCTGATTTTTTTCTTTTCTTGGCACTTTGCCCAGTTAAGCAGGTGCACTGTTTGTCAGGCTGACTTTAGCAGACTAAAATCATTTAGGGAAATCCCAAAGTCAGTCTGAAAGTACATTTTTAATATTTATCTATCATCATCCATCCATCCATCCATCCATCCATCCATCCATCCATCCATCCAAGTGTGTGTATGTGTCTATATGCACATAAATATGTTATTACATTTTAGGAAATTTGGGAGGCTGAGACCAAATGCAACATTTTACACACCATTAGTTCTCCTGTGTACTGAGTTTTCAAGAGTGGCTGACATTTTGTGTGCTTCTCTGATTCAAGTCTTATCTCAAATTCCACATTTTCTGTCCAAGGTCCCAGGATATTTTGTCCTCTTCATTTCTCACTGAAAAGGATCCTTTTTTATTTCCTAGCTCTAGTCTGCTTAAAAGTACCTCAAGGAAGTAGAGAATTTTATAGTCCAATGATTCCCAGGCCCTAATAGAGGTTATTTATCCTTTATGAAATGAATAAAAGGCTAATGAAAAAACTTATTCATTTTAAAGAACTGTTCTTCATTCTTAGATTATATTGTTTCTACATTTTAAATCTTAAATTCTCTTTCAAAATCATAGGAAAACCAGGTGTCATTTTATTTTACAAAATAAAAAATTGGCAGCTCTATGTGAGGCTCCCAGGGTTTTATTGGTGGTGGATTTGGGATCAAAAGATCTGATAGTCTGAAATAAATATTCTTTACTATTCATTTGAACCATTGTTCAATGTTCATGTTCATTAGTAAATTAAATCTTACAGTGAGATTTATAAATTTATTCTTACAAATACAATTATAAAATTTTAATTTTAAAATTTTACTAGATGTTGACCATTCTTTTCTCTAAGACCAATACGGGTTTTAGTGGAATGTTTAAATTCACTTCTTTAGAGAAATCTTCCCAGAACCACTAGAGAAATCAAGTCAGTCTACTGTAAGTTCTCATTATGTCTCATTAAGTCTCTAAAATTTGCTGTTTACTCAGATATCTTCTTACAAGTTGCATATATTTAATTTGTGAAATAAAATTCTTCTCCACGGATCCATTAAGTTCATAAGAAAAATGGCCTTTTGTTTTTATTTCCTTTATTTTTTAAGTACTTAACAATGTTTAGTACAAACTATGAGCTCAATAAACAATTAAATGAATGAATAAGTAAATGAATGAAGAAAAAGTGATTGTGCTAGGATTCACACTGAAAATATATTTTTAAAATTTTGTCTTTCTGATTGGACCACAAGCATTTCAAAAGTAAGGATTATTTTATTCATCTTACTGTCCCTATTGCCTTGCTTACTTCTTGGCATATTGTTCAATAAAATTTTTATGAGCTAAACCAAAGTACACACACACACACACACACACACACACACACAGCAAGCAATCAAATAAGCAAAACCACAGAACACTAATAAAAATAGAAGAGTGTAGGGACTTCAAGACCAGAACAAAAATAGCTGAACACAGGCTCAGGGACTGGGGTCCTGGGTTAGAATCCTGACTTAATCAGTAAGCATCTGTGTAAACTTGGACAAATCATTTCTCTGGGCCTTAATTTCTTCCTCTGCAGGTAATGGTGGTACCTGCTTCATATGGTTCCTGTGAGCAATGAATAAGTAAATACAAATAAAACGCTTGGAACTTTGAGTGGCACACAGTAGTTGTGAGATAAATTGTAGCTAGTTTTATTTTAATTTAATGGTTTTGACTTTAAGTACATTTCAATGCTTCAAAAAGATCAATAGGCATATTTCAAAAAAATGAGTTAATTATAATACTTCCAATTTTAAAATATCATGTGAATATCCATAAATTCTACTAATTGCACAATAGAAATTCAATGAGTAAACTATTCTGTTTTATGTTAAGGAAATATTCCAGTCATTATGAAATGGTTGTTAAGCATGCAATTCATGGTACTAAACACTACATTTTGATATGGTGAAAAGAATTTTAAAATGATTTCCTCAGCTTACATTGATTAATAGAATAGCTAAAGAGACTATGTAATATAGTCAAGAATTTTCAAAAGTACTCCTTAATGTGACAAAATAAATGTTCATTAAATAATTAGTCATGATATGCTAATTGATGTCTTAATCCCAAGTCTAATATATCCCTTCTCCACTGGTCTGTTAAATTTATAATACAATGATCCAAGTAAGTCATCCAACTGGATGTTACTTTGACTGTGCTCATGCTACCAGAAAATTAATTCTATGGTACTGGAAACAGATATATAAAAATCTATAAACCTATAGATGACTTGTTTTCCCATTTCTTATATGTGCTGTGTAAGGGCAGAATGGTATACCTTCTTGTATGTATCCTGCAGAGGTAGAAATGTTTGATACCCCATCCTCCATCACGAGGGTTACAGCTGATACTCTTCTATTCGAAGATGTGGTAATCAGAGAAAAGCAGAGAAGATTTATTTAATAAAAATTTGCATAACATGGGAAACTTCAGAAATGAAGGCATAAAGATCCAGGGAAACCTATTTGCATGCTTAGGTTTGATAAAGAATAGACAGCCTTGTTGCAAGGTTGGAGGAAAGGATGTAATCTAGTGACAACACACTAAAAGGAGAAATCAAGCAAGACCTGTCTGTTTAGATTCTTCTTGGGCTTTCTATGCAGCATTTTTTCCTCTGGGTATAGGATGGAACCCTTTCTGGAATGAGGGTCTTGTGATGTGCCATCAGACAGGGTAGGTGAACAAATTCCTTCACAGACAAATCTTGCACACAAAGGCAGGGAAAGGTTTGAGTAACAGAACCTGATTTTTGACTAGCTTTGTCAGAAAGAAGTTCTAATTTCTATGCCGGCCTTGGAGAAGAGGAATTCTAAATGTTGTGGACTGCCTTGAGGGAGAAAGGGGAGCAGGAGAAAGAAAGGCAAGAGGAGGTCCAAAAGGTCTTGCTTTTGAGCCCCTTTCTTTCAGTTCCAAGTATGCACCATGCCAAAGCAGCATTCCTTGGTGTATCACGTTCTGAACCCCAATTTTTTTGTAGTAACATTTGTACAATTTTATTTGTACTACCTTTGCTTAAATAATTAATTTTTAATTAATTGTTAAAAAATTAAATTAATTTTAATTAATGTAACAGCTTATTTTATACATACTTATTAATAAAAGTGTAATATGATGCTCTAATTTTTGTATAGATACTTGACATGGGTAAAAGGATCCAAAAGTTGTTTGGAATATGAAATGCCCTTTATTTGATATGGGTCTAGCTCCAGTTAGCTGGAAATATTCCAGGATTAAACATCTGCAACCCAATTTTGCCAGTAAAACTTGGTGAATTGGGGTCATATTGAGAAGGAGAGGTGAAGTGTACTCTATTAGCATTCAGGGATGTTCCTTATGGTTTCAAAAAGTAACAGTTGAGTGACAGCAAAGAACAACTTAGAAATGTTGTCCTGAAACTATTAAATAGTGAAATAACTGTGTAATTTTAACCAAGGATGCTTGTGTTTAATTTTATTAGGTTCCACACAAGTGCACATTTCTAAACCACTAAAGTCAGCTAATAGTAAAGATGAGTATGAGAAAATTTCAATTGAGAAAGTTGTTACAAAGCTGGGGGAAAGTGCCCATGCCTCAGATGTTGAAAGGCAAGGATTGAAGCTACAGAACAGCTATTCAAATGCAGATTAGAAAAGTAACAGTCATTTCCTTCTTCAGTCAATAAAACAATTAGCTCACCAAAAGCATTTTAAATCAGGATCCTAGTTTTTCTTTGATTTAAAAGTCTAAGTATACAACATCTGCAAGTATTTCATTTTTTTCAAAATTGCAGATCAAATGGATTTTATCTTTCAAAATCCAATATACTTCAGGAGCTTTGCATCCACATTTTATATGTTATTTTACTTTTTACACAATAGTCTATTTGGGTTTCTGTGACAAAATACCCAAACTGGGTGGCTTATAAACAGGACTAATTTTTTTCTCACTATTCTGGAGTCTGGCAAGTCCTTGATCAAGGTGCCAGCAAGTTTGAAGTCTAACGTGGGTGGACTTTCTGGCTGATAAATTATGTCTTTTGCTATTTTCTCACATAGTAGAAAGGGTAACCACAGCTTTAAAATTATGTTAAGTGTTTTGTCTCTTTTATTAAGGCACTAATCTCATCTCCAAATGTTCTACCCTCATGACTAAGACATTCCATGGCCCCAACTCCAAATAGTCCCCTTAGGAATTAGGATTTCAACATAGGAATTTTGCAAGGATACGAACCTAAGTTCATAGAACTCACCTGAAGAAGGAGGAGGGCTGGCCATTGTATTCTAATATAGAGAATATCCAGAAGATGGAGGAAGGAAGAGAGGGAATGATGGAAAAGAGGGAAAGACTGAGTCTGATGGAGGACACAGAAGTACTAAGGCTGAGGGAGGGCCAGGAGAGGAAGAGAGAGAGGTAGACAATGGTGGGATATATCAGTGATTGCTTCATGAAGCCTTGACTTTTAAAAAAGGCTTATTACTCTTTTTAAAATATATTTTTAGACATTGATGGGCCTTTATTTTATTCATTTATTTATACGTGGTGCTGAGAATTGAACCCAGTGCCTCACACATGCGAGGCAAGCACTCTGCCACTGAGCCACAACCCCAGCCCGTAAAAGGCTTATTATTCTTAAGGGAATGCCTGGGTGTGTATGAGAGGAAATAGTCCCCACAAGGTGCATTTTAAATGTTGTTACATCAAGCATCATCTCCCTTCTGTCTTCAAAAGCTCCTCTTCCATTCCCTCCTTCCCTCAACATGCTTCTGTGTTTTCTATCTTGGACAAATCAATTTCTCTCATTTCTCTGTATCCTTTTTTAATCTAAAGCCCTTTTCGTTTCTGTCCCTCTAACCAAACTCTTCTACTATGACATGATGGGGCACTATTCCTTCATCCTATCAAACATCACTTCTTCATTAATAAACCACGGCATATTTAGCTTCCTGATCTTGATTATACTTTGCAGCATTGGAAAATTGATCACCACTTCTTTCTTAAAGCCTACGTTTTTAGAATTTTTATAACTCTCTTTTTATACCATCATCCTCTTGGCCCTGTTAGATAATATCGTCCTGGTCTGTTACTGGAGCTGCCATGACTGCATGTCCTACACATGCGGTGAGCAGTCTGCTGACGCAAGTCCTTTCTAGCCTGCTTTTCTGACTGCACAGCTCTCAACCTAAGATCAGGATCAATCCTTAATATAGCCATGCATTCAGATTTAGGGGCCAAGGCAGGGACACAGGTCTAAACAGTTAAGGATATAAGGTAAGGTTTAAGAATATCTCTTCTTCACCCTATGGGAGCTGCTAAATTTATTTCTATTTTGAAGGGAAAATTCAGCTCAAGCATTTTTATTTTTCTCTTAATTTATCTACTTGACAGGAAGTTTGCTTATAACTGACCTCCACACATAATGACTTCCAAGCCCACTTCATTAATCCCAATCTCTCATCAATTTTTCTAATTGCATAAGGTCATTCAATTGAAGCATTAAACTCAAAATTCCTAACTGAGCTAATTGCATTTCTTTCCAGGCCTGCCTCCTACATTTCAAATGTTCATCATCCAATTTCTTTCTCGTTTTCCTCTTATTTTTTTTTAAATTATTTTTCTGTGGTAGAAATACTTCCCATGAGATCTGACCTTTTCCAAGTTAAGTGTACAATACAGAACTGTTGACTAGAGGTACAATGTTGTATAGCAAAGCTCTAGAATGTCTTCATTCTTCCTTAACTGAAATTTTATGCCCTGGTTTGTAATTCCCCATTTCTCGCTACTCACAGTCCCTGAAAACCAAAATTCTATAAATTCATCTCTTCTAGAAACCACATATAAGTGGAATCCTACAGTATTTGTCTTGCTGTATTGTTATTTAAGTCAGAAACACAGCACTGTTTCTGCACTTTCCTCTCTACCTAAGGACCCATGAGTATTGAAGTGTCAAAAAGACCCATTCTATCAAGAGCTCTTGATCCTGTGCTCTTTACCTTATATCTAGAACTCCTGCCTCAGTTTACCCAACATTGTTACAGCAGCTACTTTCTTTCAAATGTTTGTATCATTCCTGTATCATTCCTTTGCCTCCTTTCTCATTTGAAAGCATGATTACCAAAAATCACAAATCTTTATTTATTATTCTTCTATTTAAAGTTCTAGATATCTTCCCTTAAGTATGGATATGTATGTGAAATAACAAAAGGAAAAACCAAAAGCTAACAAAATGAAGCAACTTTAAAGAGAAGAAAAGAGCAGTATAGAGAGGAATGGGTGATAGCTAAATTTGTTTTAGGGTGTTCTCTTACATAGTATTGATTTAAAAACCTAGTAAATGTTTCTTATAACTTCAAACAAAAATCCAGAAAGAAAAATAAAAGTAATCATTAAAATCTGAAAACATACACAAATTAACTTTATTCAGGTAATTAGCACAACCACAGGAGATAATTGCTTTAAGTAACTTTGAAATACAATTCTGACCCTGTTCATAGCATGATATTGTTCAAGGACAAAAAGAAACAACCAGATATCTAAAAATGCCATTCACTCTTTTTTTTTTTTTTGGTACTGGGGATTGATCTCAAGTGTACTCAACCACTGAGTATTTTGTGTTTTATGTAGAGACAAGGTCTCACTGAGTTGCTTAGTGCCTCGCTGTTGCTGAGGATGGCTTTGAACTTGCGATTCTCCTGTCTCAGCCTCCCAAAGTGCAGGGATTACAGGCGTGCCCACTGTGCCCGGCTTACTCTTTTTATTAGTAGCAGTAATGTTGACATCATTTTGTTTGAAACTGTCATTAGTATACTATAGGAAAAGGCAAATAGTTACAGTAATTAAATAGTTATTAAGAACCAAGATTGCCAGGTGCGGTAGAGCACACCTATATTTCCAGCAGTTCAGATGCTGAGGCAGGAGGATCACAAGTTTAAAGCCGGCCTCAGCAAAAGTGAGGAGCTAAACAACTCAGTGAGACCCTGTCTCTAAATAAAATACAAAAAATTTTTCTCAGTGGTTGTGTGCCCCTGGGTTCAATCCATGTTACTTCCTGCCCCCTGCCTCGCCCAAAACCCAAGATTTTCAACATAAGAGAAACAGATGTAAGGATAAAAGAAATTAAGGGGAAATCTATGGTCTTATATTTTATTTGGAAATAGAGCAAATATATGGCTTTTTGGAATTTCATATTTCTTGGCTCTATTTTAAAAGGTTAAAAGCAATGGCAATTCAATGCAATGAGTACCTTTGTCGAATGCTTTGATCTCAAAATACCATTTTTTCAGTAAATAAAAGGAACAAGGATTCCCTCAAGAATTGGCCAATTTCTGATTTGGTACAAGAAAGAAGCAAAATTTACTTTCAATTTTCTATTTTTTTTTTAATTATTTTATATTATAGCACAAAACTGTCAAAAATATTAATGGAATAGATATGGATGCTAATGTATTCAGTGATCTGGGATAAAGAATTTATGTATCTAGAATCTACTTTTAAATATCTGGTAAACTAGAAAAAGGAAATAAGAATGTAGGGGAAAGGGGAAAATAAAGTTAGCAAAATGTCAATGCTTAATGAAATTAGGTAAGGCGAATTTGTATTCACTTTTGCAAAGACAGAACTGCATTTTCAGAATCTTTCTCTTGCATAGTTCTGGGTTAATGTGAGCAAGAGGAATTACCATGTGTTAGATTTGGAAGGCAGAAGCCAAGCAGGGACATGCACTTTTTACCCATAGAAGGTCACTGCTGGCATGTTGTAGTTGATCTCTTGGCTCACCTTGTTGGCATGGGACAACAGCTGTGTCTGCAGCAATGCTAGCTCCTGTCAGATCTTCCACAGTCTTCTCCAACTCCTGAGCCAGGTGTATATTTAGCTCCATGAAGAAGGACAACAGCTTCTCCCAGAAGTTTCTACCATCTCTTAAGATGGAGCCATGGAGGTCAGAGGACTGATTTAGGCTCCAATTCAGTTTATCCTCATGGGTTTAGCCCATCCCTCCCTGATCACAAGTTGCCTTGCTCCCCACTCCCTGTCCCCCACCTCCAGTGCCTCTGCTTCTGCCTTTAGGCCCAATATCGCATGCAGAAGTCTGAACCCTTCCTAAAACTTCATTGTTTACATACTGTCAAAACCATATAGCATAATCCATATTATCTATCATTCCTAGTGACTCTGCTTCTCTGATCAAACTCTGAATGATACTCTGGGAGATTTGAGATTTTCTATAATATTGTCTCTACTGTGTATATTTGAAAAAATATTTAAGTAGTTAAAATAATTATATATCTTGAAATACAGGGCCTTTTAAATTCTAGTCCCGTTTAACACAAATCTCTCTTTTCCTCTCTTCTTTCCTTTTCTTTGTGTTCTCTCTCTCTCTCTCTCTCTCTCTCTCTCTCTGCTTTCAATCTAAACCAGAAGTTCCTCCAATTGGCCTTATCTATTATTGAGAAATTTTTACCACCCCAAAGCAAAATGAGAAAGATGGATAATATGTAAGACATTTTTCATAATGCTAAATACTTGAAAAATAACTTTAACTTTATACTCCTCCTGATATTTTTTTCTATTCTCTATTACACAATGGTTTATTTCTTCTTAATACCCTGCATGACAAACTAAAGAGTTGTTGTTCTTAGGCAGATAACCAAAATTTACTTGGTAATCTTGGTATTATTCCTGTCATTTAAGATTTTCTTTGAAGCAGTTATTAAATTGCTCTTGCCTAGTGCCTGTTGTCAATTTTTAAAATCCTCCCACCGGTTTTTCAAGACCCATATTAAATATTTACTTTTCTGAAAATTTTCTCGGGCTTCCTCTAGGTTGATTTGGCTTACTTTCTCCTTGACCACAATATTGTATCTTTTCATCATTGTGATATTTATGCTATATTGTGATTTTATAGTTTGTGAGTTCCTTAAACAAGCAAGCAAACAAACAATTTCTGGGTTGTTCTTTTTTTTTTTTTATTATTCTCTCCACCAATTTAAAGAGAGTAATTTTTTCAGGAGTGGTTGCCAAATATAACTTTTGTGTTATTCCTTGTTTTGATAGAACAGAAAAAAAGTATTTGTCAATTAAGTTTTTATAAAATGGATCTTCATAGAGGGGTTAATATTAGAACTACTATGGGAATCTCATTAATCCAACATTTTGTTTCAATGTGTTCTGAGGGTTGTTGCTTGGAAGTAAAGATAATCTACTCCAGGTATTGCAACCTCTGTTTACAGTTATTATGTTAAAAATCTAGTTGATTGAAAATTCATTCAGATATACTTGGTTTTAAAGTCAAATCACTTTTGTAACCCAGTTTTGGTGATTGTATACAACTTATTGAATGCCCTAATGCCTAAAATGTAATGTCTGTTTTGAATAAGGCAGTATCATGATATTCACTAATTTGTAAAATAACACATTTAAATATATAAAAATGAAATTTCATCCTCTCTTTACAGAAGCATTTTAAAGATGCTCTATAGAAGCATTCAACAAATTAATTCATAACCTATTTAACCAGTCTGAAACTAATTGATCTAATATTTGTATTTTTACTTAATCCTAAAGTGTCAAATAATTATAAAAGTATTTTCAATTACATGTTCAGCTTCAAAGAAATTTTACAATATAGCTTGAATTTCACCATTTTTCCCTGTGAAAATCCTTGATAAAAATATTATTTACTTTAAAGAAAATTATTTAATGCAAAATAGATGCTATGGCAGTAGCATTTAATTTTCTGTTTTTTCTCTTTTATTATTATCATTCCCTTTTCTCTTCCCAGGCCCTGTCTAGTCTATGGAAATGAATACTTTAGTGTAAATAATCTGAAAGAGCCAATATAAATGGATTAAAACAGAATCTGAAAACATGAGCCTCTCAACATACTTCTTATGTGGAAATGCTATTATTTTAGTTATTATTTTAGAGCCAGAAATTCCTAGTATTTTAGTTACAACAGAAATGTCTTATCATTTGCTAAAATAAGACATCTTATCTTATGCTAAAATATCACATCATTTCTGGATTGGAAGCAGCATTACAATCATTTGGTTATCTTATATTTTTTAAGTAAAAAAATATAGTGGAAGATAAGTGATTTCATTAGTATGCTTTTAGAAATGTCTACTGGCAGAATATAAATTCATCTTTAGATTTGCATATAGAGGAATAAAGTTGTTGGTTCAATAATTCTTGAATTCTTGACTTTGGATGTGTTACTTATTTATCTAGTGTTCACTTCACTTTTAATTTGATATGAAATAAAAAAAAATGAGAAAACAGAAGTCATAGGCGGGGAAAAAAAGCATTTGACTCTAAGATGTTGAAACCTCCAGTGTGACGGTAAAAATTGAAGAAGAGTTCTGGCACCATTGAAGTAACCCAATATACACAAGATCAACGGTCCAGCCTATAAGAAATTGTTTCCAATTAGATTAGACTGCACCTTAAAACCGTTATAGCAACATATTGAGTAAATATTACTTTGATGAAGACACCAAGTTTCATAGTGAATGTAACAGATATTCCTGTTTATTTTTTCATAATTATCTGTGCCTAGTATTGTCAATACTGGAAAATGCAGACCACAAAGACTCAGAATGTTAAGTTCACTGAGTGCTTTTCATTTCAAATATGTTCTGTTTATAACATAATTAAATTAAATTAATTAGCATTTCTAGCTTTTGTCCTTAGGAAATAGTTGACCATTATAAAATTATAAATGCTGCCAAACTTCAAACCCAACTATTCCATACGCATTTGCGTTATCTTAGCTATATTTCTTTTCTTTTTGCAGTTCTGGGGATCAAACCCAGGGCTTCCTGCATGCTTGGCAAGAGCTCTACCACTGAGCTACATCAGCTAAGTTTCTGATCATAAGCAATACATTAACTCAGCAGAGAGAATCATTGCTTTTGCATATATAGATACAACATTCAGATTTCCACATCTTTTTTTTTTTCCTACCTGTATGCCCTTTCTTGTCATTTTAGAGGGTAGGTAAGAATTAGCAAATACATTCAAAGCTGTTTCCCACTGGAAAGATGCTAAGGAAACCTGTTTGCCCTTAAGGCAAAGACTGATTTTCTGGCAATTCAAGCAAGAATTGTCATATATTTCAATGCATATTAAATGATGACATGATTTGCTAAATTTTCCTTAACTTGATGAAAGTTGTTACCAACAGAAGTGAAATAATTCATAGACTTATTTGTAACAAGAGGAAGGAGCTAGTCACCTAAAATTATAATTTTAGGTGTATAATATTACCTCTCTATATTATAAAACACTTGTCCTCACACATCAAAATTAGAACAATCTAAATAGCAATGGTAGAACTATTCTTATTTATATTATACTTGAGAAATTGCGGATGCTTAGTGCTTAGTAGTTGTCTTGAAAGAAGGCTTTGTATTTTTAAAATTTTAGTCTTAAACTAAACCTTATAGTCTATAATACTATGTACAAGGTATTCCTCTCAACATACATACAAGTTTAGTTTCTCCTAGTTTCGGGAGCATTTATGACATTTGAAGAGAGTTCTCACCTCAGTTTCGATCCAGATATCTAGATCTGAATCTTTTCTGGGAGGTAAGGGGCAAGTGTCAGTTGTTTCATGATTCCTGATTAAAACACTATGTAGATTTCATAGACCCTGTCAAGGTTGCATGCAAGGACACAGTGACTAAGTGATGGCAGGGCATTATTTATAGCAGCCTACACTTATGGAGCACTGCCATATGTTTGAATTAAATGATTATGGGAAAATAAAATTTAATAATTAATTAACATCAGCTAGATCCCTTGCTCTGCCTTAAGTGCTCTACACTAAGGAATTTATACAGAATAAGTGAACACTAGTAAGCACCATCTGGTGCATGCAGAGATTCACAGGCAGAGGGTAGAAACCTGGGAAAACCCTGTTCCCTCACAATCCTGAAGGGAAGTACATACAAGACAGCATAGTAGTTGATGGATAACTCATTTGGGTAGTCACAGTTGTCTTGAGTCCCTGAGGAAATCCTGGACATTATCAGTTGTGCTGTACTTGAAGATCTTGGGAGAAGTTAAGTGCATGTGCAGGCCTCCTGTTGAGAAGGGACCTCACTGGTCCTAGCCAGCAAACTGGGAAGACACAGGGTCATTCCCCAGGAAATCTTGCTTATTTCTTTACACTGGCATGTGCTAGTTACCAGGCACTGTACTATGTGATTTTGATTTATTATCTCCTACAATACTCATAACAATCTTATGGGGTATTTTTATTCTTATTGTCATTTTACAGTTCAGCAAACTGAAGCACAGAGTATTTTATTCTTGTTTCCACTATATAATGCTGTTTCCTAGAAATGTGTATATTATAAATTGGAATACAGAAAAGCATGATGATAACAGGTATGAGGGGTTGAGGTCATGGTTTAGAATATGTACTTTGGAAAAGCAGAGGTATCAATGCATTTTGTAGACATGACAAAAGTTAACCTTCCTGTCACCTAGCTATCACGTAGAGGAGATCTTAAGACTAGAGAGAAGTTAGTGAAACATTTGCCTTGGGTGCAAAATTTAAGGCCGCAGAAAACTCACTAAATTCAATATATAATATCTTCAAGCAATTTTTAAAATTTCAAAATTAATGGAAAACTCTATGATGAACCAAGTATTGAAATTTGACATAGAAGCATTATCACCATTACATGTTTGTCTGTTTGTCTCTGGATCCAACAAATCTTGGCATGGAGTGAGTAGGAAGATGGAGCTTGAATACTCTCAGTGTGAACTTAGGGCCCACCTTGGAGCTCTTAAGTACTGCTGTTTCTCAGGATATGAAAGATAAAAAGGAGTTAAACAAAACTTAAATAATGTAAGGCTGATGGTCAAAATAATAGGGCATAGAATTGATTCTTCAGGAGGAAAGCAGAGAAAATAGCTAATTTGATTCTCATTGTAGAGTTTCATTTATAAATTTACGTATGTATACAATTTAGTGCCAAAATCAGAGGACATAGAAAAACATTGTGTAACTTTAAACTTTTCTTGGTCTCTCTTGGCATTTTTTATCAGTGCCAAAAATCCAATTACTGGCCACAGGTGACCTAGAGCCATTTCCACTGTATGCACTGATACAATTTCCTATACAAAATATAAGATATAATTAAGAGTGACCTGAACACTGAGAAACATTTCTTATCTCATGTAACAGAAGTGCTGAGGTATTGTGATTCCAAGACTGGATAATTCAGTGCCTCAGCATGTCATCACAGAATTGATTTTTCTCTTTTTAACCTTTGCCTTCTTCAATGAGTCAGCTACTCTCCTCATGGTTACAAGATGACTGCAGCAACTCCAGGATTTATCATCCCATGGAACAAGATCTTTCTTCCTGATTTTGAGAGCAAGAAATCTACTCTTGGAATCTTCCCATCCAAAATCTTACTCTGGAACAAATTTTGAATTCACATTTTTTGTTTGGTTGACAGTATATAGCAGAATAGTTGAGTGTCAATCTAGGGGTGCAAAATCAGGCTCCTACATTTGCTATCTATGAAAACGTGGGCATATTTAAAAAATTATTTGTATTTAAGTTTTCCTATATTTATCAAAGGAATGAAATAATATGCCCACTCCATTAGGTTATTGAAAGAAAAAGAGAATAACTATATGTAACATTCTTAGAATGATGTGTGGTTACTATTATTTTTATGATAATTCTCACTGTTGCAATGTAATTAGCTCATGGAAATGTAAGAGGTGAGAAAGTTTACTTATCTCAGTATCTCTTAGGAAACAAAAAGACATCAATTAAAGTTTTAGTTGTATTGTGTAATATTTTCCCCATTGATATTGTTTGGATATGACGTCTGAAAGAGGGGATAACAATCTATTTCCAGACTACAATCTTATTTAAATGTGTGTGCATGCGCATGTGTGTGTGTGTGTATTTAGAATTTTAACATTATCCAAATGACTCATTAGAAGTTAGTCTCTGCCAGGAGCAGTGGTACATTCATGTAATCCTAGCACTTTGGGAGACTGAAACAGGAGAATTGTGAGTTCAAAGCCAGCCTCAGCAACAGCGAGGCGCTAAGCAACTCAGTAAGACCCTGTCTCTAAATAAAAATACAAAAAAGGTCTGGGGATGCAACTGAGTGGTCAAGTACCCCTGAATTCAATCCCCAGTACCAAAAACAAAAAAAAAAGTTAGTCTCAAGCCAGCAATATTGCTATCCTGAAAATAGTCTAATAGTCAAATTTGACTGTATTAGAGCTGGCTCTTTCTGACTCTCTCTCTCTCTCTCTCTCTCTCTCTCTCTCTCTATATATATATATATATATATATATATATGTGTGTGTGTGTGTGTGTGTGTATATATATACAATATATACACATATATGTACTGTGTGTTAAGCATAAGGACAGTTAAACTGGTGCCTATTTTGTTGGGTCTCTATATTGAAATTCTTCAGTTTTAGGAGGAGAATGAGGAAATAGTTTCAATCTATTTCAATCATAAAAAATCCCATTTGCAGTATTCTTCCACTCGATATAAAATATTTAAGTGCTAAAAGTGCCTTTAATGGTGCCAGTACAATCCAGGTTCTTACATATGATTCTTTCAAGATTCTCAATTGCAATTATAAATTTGCATTTCATTTTTTCGAAGATTTAATCTCCCCATTCAGACAACTAATTTTTTGCTCACATGAAACTCAGGAATGCAGTAAAAGAGTGTAAAGAGGGAAGGCACGTTACAGATGAATCATAGAAATAGGCTTCCCTGAGACTAACCTTTTATAAATTCAGGCCATCGGATGGTTTGTGTGTTCTACCAATCCCATAGAATAAAATATAAAATCAAATAATTTCCCAGGAATACTTCTAATCATTTTTCTTCTCTCTATGGGATCTTACTCATCAATATAAACCAAGGAATATTCTTCCCACTTTAATAATGTTAAAAATGAAAAAAATCAACTATGATCCTATCCTTCTTTAAATATTACTCAATCTCGAGTATTTATAGTAAAATATATACCTGCAAATTTCTCCCATTTGGTTTTGAATGAATTTCTCTGAAAGTACTCTTTGAAGGTCACCTCTTCATTAAATCCAAATGTTTATTTTCAGCCATCATCTTACTTGACCTATTAGCAGCATTTGACGTTTGATTACTACTCTTCTTGAATTGATTTATTTACTTAATTCCTAGTGCATTACACTCCTTTGATTCTTTCATTCTCTTTCTTACTCTTGCTCTGTCTCATCAGTCCTTCCTAGAATCCATTGTTGTTTCTCCTCCTCTCCTCATACATCTCTCAGTCTTCCAAAGGTGGTAGTGTTCCTCAGTCCTTGGTGATCTCATTCACTGTCATGGTTTGGAATACCTCGCATCCTTTGTTGGACTCCCAAGTTACTGTATTCAGGTAGAACCTCTCTTTTGTAGATCATATTGAACTGTACCAATGTCTACATCTTCTTGTAAATGTCTAATAGGCAACATAATTTTCAGAAGCCTAAAAGTCAGTTATATTTCTATGTTACCCCCCCCCCCAAAAAAAAAACCCCACAACAATAAAACATGTTTCTCTTCGGACTCCTGAATTTCCATCCTTCTGGTTTCTCATGCCAAAAGCTTGATGTTTTCCTATATTTCTTTCTCATATCTCAAAGCTTCATTGAAAGCATATACTATTGATTGTACCTTTGAAATGTATTCAGAATCTGGCCACATCTCATCAAACACACTATTACCACCTTGTGAGAATTATCATCATCTTTCTTCTAAGTTATTTTGGTTGTTTCCTTACTGTCTCCCTGTTTCCATTCTGTCATCATTTTAATCCTCAACTCAGAGGAGTTTTATAAGTCAAATTACTTTATTTCTCTGTTCAAACCTTCTAGCGACTTTCCATTTCAGAGTGAAAGACTAATTTTGGAGTACTTAACTTTTAGATGATATATTACATTGGAATAATCCTGGTCTCTTACATATATCAAAAGGATAAGATTCTCTGAAAAGCTAAAATAGTTTTTCAAATTAAGGAAACCATACTCTAAAATTTAATTACTTATTGATGAAAATCAGGGGCAGTTTATACCATATCACTAGATAGATCATCTCCTCAATCAGATCTGAAAGGCTATTCTTGATCTTTGGAGCAATTTTCACATGATTAACAACAATACAATAGTTTGGAAATTCTTAATCCTTTTCTTTTTATTACTTGATCTCTCATTTCACAAACATCTTTATCTTCCAGGACAGAAATAAAGGAGGATTATAGTTTTTGTTTTTCCCTAGTTTTATCCATTGAAGTCACTAGAAGTTCAATAATTTTTTAAATTTTAAGCACAGATATGTCTAACAAGGACAAATCTAACTGAATTTAACTTGAACTTAGTATAATCACTACCTTGACAATTCCAGATTTTCCTGATATGTCACAAATTAAATATGCCAATCAGTCTTAATTTAGCCATAACTGGTCTAGTCAGCTTGAAGACCTTGTTTTTTTCCTGAAAATTTACAGAACCATCATTCCCATGATGTTGCTAATTATATTAGACCAACAATGATGTCTTCCTTTCCTGAACATCCATAACTTAGGATTTATTTGCAATGTGGGTAATAAAAATATATATTGTTTTGATTCATTCCTGATTTTTCCCTTTCTCAAACTCTTATTTAGATCATGAACTTCTCAAATTGTCAGTTTCTTTCTTGATAATTCCATAATATTTTGTACTACAGGTGCCCAATAGCTTTTACTTTTAATTGAATACACATGCATACTTACAACAAGATTTAATTTCTATCTCTGAGCAAAATATATAGCCAAGAGACATTTAAGTTCTTGAGATTAGCATATTAGTTGTGTCAAAAGAAAAAAAATCAGGAAAAAACAGATTTTCTTTGGTTCCTCAGGAATGATTGTGAAAATTTTCTCTCACTTTTAATTCCTTTCAGCAAGTTCTATTGCCAAGATTGGCTCAGATCCTCTAAAACTTGTACATGATGCTGTGGAGGAAACAACAGACTGGATCTATGGCTTCTTTTCTTTGTTGTCTGACATTATTTCATCTGAAGGTGATGAAGAAGATGATGATGGGGATGAGGACATTGATAAAGGTACAGAGAACAGAAAGTTTTTTCTATCTACTAGGACCAATATTCTCAAAAATCACAGTGACTTGCTTAGGTTATAGCCCAAATGGGTACTTGGGTTCACACTAAACCAAAATGAAAACACTTCTGAGTCCTAAAAGTGTTTTAGTAGGCTGCCAAATGCAACAAATTGGTCTTTATTTTGTTTTCATATTATGGTTTTCTACCATTATGAAAAAGATGTCAGAATTAAAGACTACCATTAGGGTTACATTATAGCAGAGGGTCTTGTTTTGCATGACAATAAACCCATAATAGATATTCACATTTATATGCTTCTTTGGTAAAAACTAGTAGCTATTTTTCAAGTTTATCTTTAGAAAGATTGAAATCAAAACAATAAAACTAAAAATACATATAAATGTTTTATACACATAAGTCATATTCATAGTCAAATAGCAGAAAGCAATCTTACTAAAAGCACAATCAAAAGAGTAAATTTATTGAACCAAATGGAGGCATAGAATGGAAGGACACATTCTAAATATCACAACAGTATGCAACTCACTTATGTGCTCACTCATATATAATTAATGAATAAAAGGAAATAAGAAATTTAAGCTATACATAAATTGCCTTTGAATGGGTATGAAAAGAACAAAAGCCCTGTGATTCTGTCTTTTCAATGACATTTTATAGGGTCAGTCAGTCTTCAGATATTATTTATTCAGTCTTGACTCACAGGAAAGTTCTTCATGTTTGAGCTCCTTCTATGACTCTATCTGAATTTCTATTTGTTTTTGCCCCAGTAAAAAGTCACTATAAACAAGAAAGAAACTGAAATTAATATAATATATGGCCTATAATGTATAATTTGGACCACTGCCACAATTTTATCGAACTCAAAAATAAAACCATCTGAAATAAATGTATATAAACAAAGCTCATACTTTGGAATTTGGGAAGCAAAGTCATGTAAGAGGTATCATTGTCAAAAATAATGTTTTTAATGAACAAAAAATGAGTAAATAATGAAACCATATTATGCCAAGCTACAAGTTTTTCTAATTTAGAATTTTTGTCTTGGTTTAGGAGACACAGAGGAAACTCCCTTGAAAAAAAAAGGTTGGTGGTTTTTACCTTTGAATAAATTCTTTCTTATTGTACTGTACAAATATATTTCATTTGTTGTCTTAATTTATTTTTAATAAAGAGGCTTTGTTTAATGATGAGATAAAAATTTATAATCATGATAAATACTCAATTCTTTCTAATGAAGTTGGTTATTTTTGAGTTGATTGTTTAATGGATGCCTTCTTCCATAGACTTGTGCAAATCTATATGTACACACAGCATTATGAGTTGAGATTTCAGGAATGAGGGAAGAAATTTGTAGCCATGGAAATAGCCCAGAGAATGTTGACACCCATGTTTTTATTCTCACCATGGCAAAATTTATTGAGTTATTTTATTCTTATTATTTTTATTTTTTTTTAATATTTTTTGGTACCGGGAATTGAACTCAGGGGTACTCGACCACTGAATCATATCCCCACCCCTATTTTGTGTTTTATTTAGATACAGGGTCTCACTGAGTTGCTAAGCACCTTGCCATTGCTAAGGCTGGCTTTGAACTCACAATTCTCCTGTCTCAGCCTCCCAAAGTTATTCTTATTATTTTTATTTTGTTGTCAGTATTATATTGTATTTTAAGTGATAGCTCTGGTATACAACAGCTGAAATACAATGGAACATAGATTTGGAGGTGAAATTATATCAGTTAGTAGAGTCAACTGGGGAGCTTGAATATGGCATAAAGGAATTCCTTGCAGGAATACCTAAGGTCTTCAGTGAGTGAGTGGTGGTGTTGTAGTCAAATGTTGAGAGTAATAAGCCTAGGAAAAGAGAGCACAGCTATGGAGCAAAAGCCTCAGAAGGGCAGGGATGTGTGCGGCAAGTAGGAACTATGTCTGGGAGGAGAGGTGTAGGACACAATCCAGAGGCACCGTTAGTGTGGGATAAAGCCAGCCAAAAGTTGGCCGTATTGATGTAATACTGATCTTAGTCACTGCTGCACATATATAACAGCTGGCTCTTGAGCTGTCCACTCCAGAGGAGAATATACTGGCTTTTGTTGCTCTCTCCCAAGACCTGTATTCAAACACTGTAATCCAAATATGAATCTGAGCAGATGATGACTGCCTCTCTGCTATGGCAAAATTCACTAAGGATATGCTAATTTGGAAAATATGAATTTATAACTTATGCAATAAAACAGAGCTGAACTAGTGAAATGCATTGTATCGAAGCCATCCAGAAGTGAATGTGTTTATGAAGCTCTGTGAGAACAAAGGAAGAGTTTGCTAATCCACAAATTCAGGATGAGAATTCAGGAACTCAAGACAGAATTCTGTCATCAAATTCAGGTTTAGAGATTCTAGATTAGTCTCTATACTTCTAGAGGTCAGAAATAGGTTCTTCTTTTATAGGTAGTCTCCCATGAACAATGACTGGAACAGAAACTATAAGTTAATTAGGTCATGGTCTGGAATAGTGACTCCTGTATATGTATTTTGCTACTGGAAATGGAAGAAGGAAAAGCAGATAAAAAATGTTTTCACACTTATAAATTCAATTCTACAAAAACAATTATACTCTCCATAAATTGATAATCTACTACTTAGTACTGTCTCTATTATTTGAATATTCCTTTGGAATTAGTTTTGAATTAACTTCCATGTAATGATTAGTGTAAGTTGCAAACCCATAAACTTATTTAACTATATTTTAAAATTACTGTCTTGATTTATCAAATCACCAAGAACCTATTAAATACTTGTTCAAGAGACATTTTTGTATGTGTCAGTAATGCTAATTAGTCAAAATAGTCTAAAGGATAATAATATGTGTTTAATCACTATGTACACTAATATCTTGAAGGATTTCATATTCAAAACTAGGAGAAAATTTACTTAAAACACTAAAAATTTTCTTAACACTAGTGTTCATAAAATTATATGAAAAAAATGAACATTTAAGGAAACATATACTCTAACTTGGGTATGAAAGTTTATGTGATGATGACCGTAAGCTAAAATTTGAAGTGTATATGTTTTATTATAATTATTATTTTATGTATAAATTTTCCTTAGAGTCATAGTAAATGTGAATTTTAAAGCAGTATGTACTACCCTACAAAACACTTATAATACACATTCTGCATTAAATTATGCTTTTAGCATTATTAGGGAAGAGATTCTATAAACTTATTCCTATCATATACTGAATTATTTTATACATTTTCATATTTAAAATTTTGAGAAAACCAAGTTGACAAATTTGATGAGTAAATGAGCAAATGACATAGTAAATGAGATACAATAGATAAAAAATTGCATATTTGACAATGATGAGGGTTAAGTCTTTATATGAGGTTAGCATACATGACCTGAACTGAAGTAGAATGAAAATATGAATAACAGTAATTTTATACATGAATGCATTATTTCAGAAAAATGAATTAGTTTTTTTTATTTATTCAAAAGTATCCTAAGTCAAAGTTAAAACTAAGCTAAGTGACACAGACACTCAGAGACTCAGACTCAGAAAGATAATTCAGTAGTCTTTTTTTTTTTTTAAATTAGTTTATTTAGTTGCATTTCAAGTCATAGTACATATATAGAGCTCAGTTTTTCGAATTCTCTGGTTGCAAACCAGATAAAGTCACACCATTTGTGTCTTCAAACATGCACCAAGGGTAGTGATGACGATCTCAATCAACCATCTTTACTGTACCCATTCCCCTTTCCCTCCCCCCTCCTCCCCCCTGCCATGTCCAGAGTTCTTCCATTTTTCCTATGTTCCCCATTCCCACCCTCTTATGTATCAGCATCTACTAATCAGAGAGAACATTCGGCATTTGGTTTTTTGGGATTGGCTTACTTCACTTAGCATAATGCTTTCCAATTCCATCCATTTTCCAGCAAATGCCATAATTTTATTCTCTTTTATTGCTGAATAATATTCCATTGTGTATATGTACCACAGTTTCTTTATCCATTCATCTATTGTAGAGCATCTGGGTTGCTTCCACAGTTTTGCAATTGTACATTGTGCTGCTATAAATATTGAAGTGGCTGCTTTACTGTAGTGTGCTGTTTTTAAGTCTTTAGGGTATAGACCAAGGAGTGGGATAGCTGGGTCAAATGGTGGTTCCATTCCAAGTTTTTAAGAAATCTCCATACTGCTTTCCAGATTGGTTGCACCAGTTTGCACTCCCACCAGCAATGTTTAAGTGTAGCTTTTTCACTACATCCTTGCCAGCACTTATTGTTGCTGGTATTTTGGATAGCTGCCATTCTGACTGGGGTGAGATGAAATCTGAGGGTAGTTTTGATTTGCATTTCTCTAATGGCTAGAGACGTTGAACATTTCTTCATATATTTGTTTATTCATTGTATATCATCTTCTGAGAGGTTTCTATTCAGCTCCTTAGCCCATTTATTGATTGGGTTGTTCGTTTTTTTGCTGTTAAGTTTTTTGAGTTCTTTATATATCCTGGAGATCAGTGCTCTATCGGATGTGCAGTGGCAAAAATTTGCTCCCAGAATATAGGCTCTCTGTTCACCTCATTGATAGTTTCTTTTGCTGAGAAGAAACTTTTTAGATCAAGTCCATCCCATTTATTGATTCTTGCTTTTATTTCTTGTGCTATAGGAGTCTTGTTAAGGAATTCGGGGCCTAATCCCACGTGATGAAGATTTGGACCTACTTTCTCCTGAATTAGACGCAGGGTCTCTGATCTAATTCCTAGGTCTTTGATCCACTTTGAGTTGAGTTTTGTGCATGGTGAGAGATGGGGGTTTAATTTCATTTTACTGCATATGGATTTCCAGTTTTCCCAGCACTATTTTTTGAAGAGGCTATCTTTTCTCCAATGTATATTTTCGGCACCTTTGTCTAGTATGAGATAGCTGAATTTATGTGCATTACTCTCTGTGTCTTCTATTCTGTACCATTGGTCTACATGTCTATTTTGGTGCCAATACCATGCCGTTTTTGTTACTATAGCTTTGTAGTAAAGTTTAAGGTTTGGTATTGTGATGCCTCCTGATTCACTCTTCTTGCTCAGGATAGCTTTGGCTATTCTCGGTCTCTTATTTTTCCAAATGAATTTCATGATTGCCTTTTCC
>PVHX01000626.1:162893-274128 GCA_004024805.1 Geosciurus inauris
TTAATAATATTGATTCTGCCTATCCAGGAACATGGGAGGTCTTTCCATCTTCTAAGATCTTCTTCAATTTCTTTCTTTAGTGTCTTGTAATTTTCGTTGTAGAGGTCTTTCACCACTCTTGTTAGATTGATTCCCAAGTATTTTATTTTTTTGGAGGCTATTGCGAATGGAGTGGTTTTTCTAATTTCTCTTTCAGAGGGCTCTTTGCTGACATATAGAAATGCATTTGATTTATGGATATTGATTTTATATCCTGCAATTTTACTGAATTCATTTATCAGTTCTAGAAGTTTTCTGGTGGAAATTTTTGGATCCTCTAAGTATAGGATCATGTCGTCTGCAAATAATGATAGTTTGAGTTCTTCTTTTCCTATTCGTATCCCTTTAATTTCTTTCATCTGTCTGATTGCTCTGGCTAGAGTTTCACGGACTATATTGAATAAGAGTGGTGAGAGAGGGCATCCCTGTCTTGTTCCAGTTTTTAGAGGGAATGCTTCCAATTTTTCTCCATTTAGGATGATGTTGGCCTTGGGCTTAGCATACGTTGCTTTAACAACGTTGAGGTATGTTCCTAGTATCCCTAGTTTCTTTAGTGTTTTGAACATGAAGGGGTGCTGTATTTTGTCAAATGCTTTCTCTGCATCAGTTGATAGAATCATGTGAGTGATTAAGTCTTTAAGTCTATTGATGTGATGGATTACGTGTATTGATTTCCGTATGTTGAACCAAACTTGCATACCTGGAATGAACCCCACTTGATCATGGTGCACTGTTTTCTTAATATGCTTTTGTATATGATTTGCCAAAATTTTATTAAGAATTTTTGCATCTATATTCATCAGGGATATTGGTCTGAAATTTTCCTTTTTTGATGTGTCTCTGTCTGGTTTTGGAATCAAGGTGATACTAGCCTCGTAGAATGAGTTTGGAAGGGTTTCTTCCCTTTCTATTTTGTGGAATAGTTTGAGGGGTATTGGAGTTAGTTCTTCTTTGTAGGTCTTGTAGAACTTGGCTGAGAATCCATCTGGTCCAGGGCTTTTCTTGGTTGGAAGGCTCTTGATGGCCTCTTCTATTTCCTTGCCTGTAATTGATCTGTTTAAGTCATGAATGTCCTTTTGGTTCAATTTGGGTAGGTCATATGTCTCTAGGAATTTGTCGGTGTCTTCAGGGTTTTCTAATTTATTGGAATATAAGTTTTCAATCAGTTTCTGATCATCCTCTGTATTTCAGCAGTGTCTGTCATGATATTTCCTTTTTCATCAGAAATTTTGGTAATTTGGGTTTTCTCTCTCCTTCTTTCTGTTAGAGTGGCTAATGGTTTGTCAATTTTGTTTAATTTTTCAGAGAACCAGCTTTTTGTTTTATCAATTTTTTGAATTGTTTCTTGTGTTTCAATTTCATTGATTCCAGGTCTGATTCTAATTATTTCCTGTATTCTGCTTCTTTTGGTGTTGCTTTGTTCTTCTTTTTCTAGGGCTTTGAGTTGTAGTGTCAAGTCATTGATTTGTTGACTTTTACATCTTTGAATATATGAGCTTAATGCAATGAACTCTCCTCTTAGCACTGCCTTCATAGTGTCCCAGAGATTTTGGTATGTTGTATCAGAGTTCTCATTTACCTCCAAGAATGTTTTTATCTCTTCCCTGATGTTTTCTGTTACCCATGCATTGTTCAATAGCAAATTATTGAGTCTCCAGGTCTTGTAGTGACCTCTTTTTTTAGAACTGTCATTAATTTCTACTTTCAGTCCATTATGGTCAGATAGAATGCAGGGTAGTATCTCTATTTTTTTTTGTATTTACTGAGACTTTCTTTGTGGCATAGCATATGATGTATTTTGGAGAAGGATCCATGTGCTGCTGAGAAATACGTGTATTTGCTTGTTGAAGGATGGAATATTCTATATATATCTGTTAAGTCTAGAACATTGATTGTTCTATGAAGTCTTATAGATTTTTTGTTTAGTTTTTGTTTGGAAGATCTGTCCAGTGGTGAGAGAGTTGTGTTAAAGTCACCCAATACTATTGTGTTGGGATCTATTTGGTTCTTGAATTTGAGAAGGGTTTGTTTGACGAACATAGCTGCACCATTGTTTGGGGCATAGATATTTAGGATTGTTATGTCCTGTTAATGTATGATTCCCTTAAGCAGTATGAAATGACCTTCCTTATCCCTTTTCACTAACTTTGGTTTGAGGTCTACTTTATCTGAAATGAGGATGGCAACTCTTGCTTGTTTATGCTGTCCATGTGAGTAATAAATTTTTTTCCATCCTTTCACCTTCAATCTGTGAGTATCTCTTTCTATGAGATGAGTCTCTTGGAGGCAGCATATTGTTGGGTCTTTTTTTAAAATATAATCTGCCAGTCTGTGTCTTTTAATTGCTGAGTTTAGGCCATTGACATTCAATGTTATTATGGAGATATGCTTTGCAGTTCCAGACATTTTGGTTTATTCTTAGTTTTTAACTTGATTGGGTTTCTCTTTTGATTTGCTTTTAGTGTAGCTCCTCCCTCTGCAGGTTTTCATTGTTGTTTTTTATGTCATCCTCATGGAATATTTTACCAAGAACATTCTGTAGTGCCGGTTTTCTTGCTGTGAATTCTTTTAATTTTTGTTTATCTTGGAAGGTTTTTGTTTCATCATCAAACCTAAAACTTAATTTTGCTGGATATAAGATTCTTGGTTGGCATCCACTGTCTTTTAGTGCTTGATATATGCTTTACCATGAACTTCTTGCTCTCAGGGTCTGGGTTGAGAAGTCTGCAGTGATCTTAATTGGCTTCCCCCTATACGTAATCTGATTTCTTTCTCTTGTGGCTTTTAAGATTCTCTCCTTATTTTGAATGTTAGGCATTTTCATTATGATGTGCCGTGGTGTAGGTCTGTTGTGATTTTGAACGTTTGGTGTCCTGTAAGCCTCTTGAATTTGATTATCCAATTCATTCTTCATATTTGGAAAGTTTTTTGATATTATTTCATTTAATAGATTGCTCATTCCTTTGGTTTGGATTTCTATGCCTTCCTCTATCCCAATAATTCATAAGTTTGGTCTTTTAATGTTATCACATAAAACTTGGATGTTCTGTTCATGGTTTCTTACCGTCTTCACTGTGTGGTCAACTCTGTCCTCAAGGTTAAATATTTTGTCTTCGGTATCTGAGGTTCTGTCTTCCAAGTGGTCTAATCTGTTGGTGATGCTTTCTATTGAGTTTTTAATTTGGTTTATTGTTTCTTTCATATCAAGGATTTCTGTTTCGTTCCTTTTCAGAATCCCTATCTCCCTATTGAAGTGATCTTTTACTTCCTGTATTTGCCTATGTATCTCGTTATCAAAGTGATCTTTTACTTCCTGTATTTGCCTATGTATCTCTTTATCAAAATGATGTTTTGTTGACTGGGCTTGCTCTCTTATATAATTCTTTAAGTCACTGAACATTTTAAGTATGTACATCCTGAATTCCTGTTCTGTCATTTCTTCTGCTGTATTGACCATGGATTCTAATAGTGTAGTATCTTGGTTTGTTTGAGTCACTTTCTTCCCTTGTTTTCTCATGAGGTTTGTGTGTCTTTCCTTCTAGCTCTGCTGATCCAAGTTGTTACAGTTTTTGCTCCTATATGGGTATAGTTTCCCTGCAGGGTTTCATTATCTCTCCTTTAAAGGGGGGACCGATATTGATTGATGTCAATACAAGCAGTATATAATTTCAATCCAAGTAGCTCCTAACAGCTCCCAAATACATTTACAGTTTAGTCACAATATACAACAATTATGTGTTCCTTTACAATCTATTATGTAACCAATAAGTTTGCATAAGGGTCTATAGTATCTGTTGGTGGGCTAGGGAAACTTGAGGGTGGGGTGTAGGATAGAATGTCAGGGTAGTAGGAAGTGAGGATATGGTTATTAGATCTTAGCATAAAAAAGGAATCCAAGATGGTTTGCTATTACTAGAAAGAGCAATAGAGAGTTGGGGAAGATAGTAGGGAGGAAGAAAAGAGTACTGTGAGGAGAGATGATAGCAAGAAAAATAAAACATATGCAAGTAGGAATTGCAAGGCTATATAATACCACTCTATTATACAGTTCAGAAATCCCAATCTACCATATCTCACTGTATAACAGATATTTGATGTCACAACTATTGGAGATTAGAGGGTAGGAAAAGAGTGAGAGAGAAAAGAGGGAAGGAAAAAGGAAGAAGGGAAAGAATAAGAGAGCAGAGAAATAAAACAAAGGGTTAAACAATAGAACTATTGGGAGAAAAAGATAAAGGATAAAATAAAAACAAGAATTTTAAAAAAAAAGTAAAAAGTCTCAATGTAAATAAACAGGCATGGTTCCTTTCACCTCCAGTAGGTGGCATTGTCCATTGCTTGCTGGATTTTCCCCACTGGTGTCCTGGGTGCTGGTCCCACAGCAGGGTGAAACTCTGCGCCGCTGGTGGAGTCGCTGTTCCACTGTGCGCTGCGCCATGGCCAAAGTTTGCTCCCAGGTGCTGACCTACACCCCCTGGTATAGGAAGTTCGGGTGTGTTAGAAGGGGATCCTCAAAGAACAATAGCCGGGAGTCTGCTCAGGAGAATGATCCGACCACAGTAGCAACTGCTAGCGGTCCCGCGGGGCTGGGTGGGTGCTGGGGCCAGGCACCCTGTGTGGAAGCAGGCCCCGCCTGCCCAGGGCAAATCGCGAGCTGGACCCCTGGGCTGGGTACCCCGCCACAACTGCGCTCCCCCGGTCGCTGCCTAAGTCATGCTGCCCGCGGCTACCACTGCCTCCCAGTGGCCCTGTGCACACACACGTGAGCAAAACTCCTGCGTGGGATGGTCAGCCGCAGAATGATGCTAGGAAGCTGTCTGGAAAACGGCACCTCCACCACTTCCAGCCTCAGTCCCAGAGAGCCTGAGCCCTGGGCCGGCCCCCATCCACAACTGTGCTCCACCGGTCGCCGCCGAAGTCACGCTGCGCCCGGGTACCGCTGCCTCCCGGTGGTCCTGCGCACACACGCGAGTGAAATTCCTGTGTGGGATGGTGAGCCGCAGAATGATGCCAGGAAGCTGGCTGGAAAACGGCGCCTCTACCACTTCTAGCCTCAGTCCCGGGGAGCCTAGCACGGAGGAGGCCGTCTAAGTCGCCATCTTGGAACTCTGCCCTCAGCAATCTTAAAGCATATGACAATCCTCGATTCTCACGTCCCCAAAAAAGGAATATGTGTGTATGTGTGTGTTTGTGTGTTTGTGTGTGTGTGTGTGTGTGTATCTCCAGCATAGCCATCTTAGCAATTTTCCCTTTTTTCTTTCAAAAATGAAGTAGTATCTTATCATAGAACTAATAGAATTTTTGTAGTTTATATTAATGTTTATGTTTCACTGAGTTTTCAGATTAGGCAAACATTCACGTAAAGTATAATTCTCAGCAGGTATATAGCTTTGTAATTTTTTGTGCTCTCACATTTCCAAGTGCAATATAATGAAGACACTCATCTTCTTTTTTTACAGTTTCTTACTTAAACCTTTAAACCTTTATCTGCAATAAGTCTATATATGAGAATAATCATCACAGCATTTATGTGCTTTCAAATATGTAATTTTAAGTAATAATGATAGTCTCTTAACAAGAAATTATGATTTATAATGCCTTTTCCTGACATCTAGCTTTATATTTAAGAAGGAATAATTGTAGTCATTCTAAGTTATGCACACTCATTTTTTTGTACAGTAAAAACTGGTCTTCAATTTTAGGAATATGATGACCTCCTAGGTTATAGATTCATTTCTTGCCTTCTGGAAAAGCACCAGAAGCCCCTTTATGTTATGTTTAATGTCCTTGCTTTCTAACTGCAAGCTCTTTGAAATAAGAAAATATCCTTAAGGATGAGCAGGAGCCAAATATAAAGTCTGATGTTCTGTGAGATTGTACTTGATGCATGTCAATGGCAGAGGAAGAAACTCCTCTGTTTAGAGTAAACAAATTACATTCTCCCTTAGCTGTGCTTTTAAATTGCCCTGAAGCTCTGCAGGTTGAAAAGAGCTGCCTAGTAAATTTAAACTTAGTTCTTTCATTGTATATTTTTCTTACTTTATTGAAATCCACAGTAGCTCTCTGCAGTCAGAGTGGATGAGGAAGAGCCAGGATGTTGGAACATCATAAATATTCAAGACTTCAGGATTAAGCCATTCGGAAGGTTGTATCCTGTCGTTGATAGTGAGATAGATGGACAAGGCTGTGTTCCAGAGCTTCCATTGCATCTATTTCTGTTGGCAGCTTCAGTGGTTTAAAGCAGGCTGAACATTTTAAGTGTCTGGAAAATATGGTGGATGAAAAAGGGAGAGAGAATGGAAAGGTGACTGAACTTGTTAAAATTCATCGCCCCAGAATATTGGTTACTAGGTAAGCCCTAGTAACATTGTTTAGTGATTCATTTATTTGGATTTCTTTTCTAAAGTAGTCTAGATGGAAACTTACCTCTTTAACTGCTGTACATTACCCTCAGGCTGTGTGGGAACTTCCTGCTCTCTTCTGCCCATCTTTCTCAACACTGGTCAGATTTGTAACTACAAGGGAACACCAAATTCAGAGACAATGGATAATATGCATGCAAGTGGACTCAGAATACAAAAGGTGAAGGATGTTAAGGAAAAAGATCTAGTGAATGATCCAGAGAGTCACTTCTCTAGGTATTTGAAGATGTGGATAAACCATGTGCTCAGATTCAAAAACTCTTAATTGCAATTATTTTGCTCACAAGAGACCAAAACCCAGTTTAAATTGGCTTAGTAGAAAAGATTTTTTATTGGTTCAAGAGATGGGAAGATACAAAGCAGAGGTGGCTCTGGCTTGATACAGGTTTTTGTATAATGTTTTACATAGTGTTTTTGCTTCTGACTCTTCTTCACTTACTGTTTTATTTGCTTTGTTCTCAGGCATGCTTTTCTTACCTAGTGAAATTACACTCACCAGAAGCTTGAGATCAAAGTTATTTTACTTCAGTGATCCAGAGCAAGAACTTGTGCTCTTCCCCAAATATTACTGCTAAAACAACTTTGTTGTCTCTTACTGATCTGGACTGAGTGACATACCTTTGTTGGAACCAAAAGATTAAACATGTACCTAGTCAAGGCCTGGGGACTGGGCCCACCCTAGAACTAGAGAAAGGGGTTGGAAGTTGCACTCCAGCTTCCTATATTGTGATTTAAGGAGCAGTTCCTAAAACTAAAAGAGGGATAGTGTTTCCATAGTGGATTCTACTTGAAAGCCACAGATGTCCTCATCTCTTCTTTGTTTTAAATTTAGAATCCCAGATTACCTCTAACCTCAGATTTGTGAATTCAGAATCTCAGAAGTCCTATGAGAAGAAGAGGATAGTTTTGGGATGGAGATGAGGGACTGGAAATGAAAGCTAATGCTGTGGAGTTTCTTGGGTGATGAAAATGCTCTAAAATTGATTGTGGTGGTTGTTGCACAGCTCTGTGAACAGTTAGAAACCATTACATTGGGGGTTGGGATTGTGGCTCAGTGGTAGAGCGCTTGCCTCGCATGCGTGAGGCACTGGGTTCGATCCTCAGCATCACATAAAAATAAAAATAAAATAAAGATATTGTGTCCATCTACAACTAAAAAAATATTAAAAAAAAAAAAGAAACCATTACATTGTATATTTTAAATGGGTACATTTTATGAAATGTGAATTACATCTCCCATAAAGTTTTGTTTAAAAAGTAATAAAATGAAACATGTAATTACACTTCCTCCCAAAGATTTTCTTAAAAATCTAAACTATGTCTCTAAATCACAACCAGGATGAAAGCCATTGTAATGCAAAAGAGTAATTCTAAAAATAATAGGATTTTGTGCATTGTGAGGCCAATAAGGGAGAGAGTTGAGGACAAGTGAATGACTTTACATTTTGTTTAGACATTGTGACTACTTTATATAAACTTAATAAAGATGTTTAATATGAAGAATGTAATCTGCTTATAATTTTGTGCAAAGTTAGAAAAATTATGATTGTAACAATTTTTTTTCTATTTGCCTCAACAAATGTTTTCCGTGAATAGAGTGTACAGCTGCTGAAAATTTGTTTTTTTCTGTTATGTTTGATAACATGTATGAAAATGCAACTTTTGAGAAAAAAAATAAAGTAAAAAAAAAAAAGAAAATACCAAAACATGAATGATAAAATTCAAAATAAGGTAACATTACTATCACATTGATATAGATCATTGGCATAACTATTGATAATGCTGTTCAGGTCAATGCACCAAAATATTAACCATAATTGAAATAAACTAGAATGAATGCAGTGAAGATGTATTTGTATTGTTTACCTTGTACTTTTAACCTGCTATGGTTAAATCACTTAACCATGGTGGCTCTCAGTTCTCACATCTGTATGGTAAAGATGCTGCATTTACTGATGTCCATGTCCTTTGTGACTATAATATTTTTCCTTCTATGATTAAATTGTGATGCCCTATGTTAACAGTATTACCATGTTAATAGTTTTACTAGTTTCATCTGGACTAACTCACAGTATGGTCTATAGGCCAGCAACTTTATTATCTAGGGGACTAGTTTAGAAATCCAGGATCCATCTAGGCAGATTGAATCCAAATCTACATTTTAAAAAGATTCCAAGGTGATTCATATATGCATACAATTTGAGAAACATTGATGTAGACAGTATTTCCCACTTCTGACTGTGGTTCTGAAATTACCTGAGAGTCTATTTAAATCATTGATCCTTAAAATTTCTTCACCAAGACAGGCTAATTTGATTAAGTTTGGGCTGCAGCTCAGGATATGTTTTAAAATCTCCCCAGATGATTCTGATACAGACACAGTGATCATTTCTGGTATATTACCAAATATGAAGTACACATACTAACATATCAAAAAACCTCATCCATATCTGTAAATTCCATCAGTGATTATCTAATAAAAGGTATTATTTGTACTCATTTCTACATGTCCAGTTTACGTACACGTGGGAAATGGTATCTAATTTTACGGGTGAAGAAAATAAAAGCCAGAGGAAAAATATATTAACCCAAAATTATATAGTTTATGGAAAAAATGAAGTCAGGTAGTTTCCATCTTAGGTTTAGTTTAAAATTTTTTGTAGGATTCATAAGTATGCAACATGAGGTGATGATTTTTCCTGAAAAAGTTTTGCTTATCTTACCAAGTAATAAAATATAACAAAATAAAGATCCAAACTATTTTACATTTATGGGTTTGAATATCCCTGAAGTAATTCTTCTCAATACCTGCCTATCGTTATACCTGGAGTGCAACCTCAGTTAATCACAAATAATATGCACTTTGAGGAAGAGAAAATATTCTTCTTTATACTCATTAATGGTGACTAGTGCAGTTTCCTGAAGTTACTTTCTGTCAGTATTACTGGGCAAGCATCAGAAAATATAGATACCTACATATACTTTGGTGTGTTTATCTAAAATATTTTTCCTTAGTGTTATTTAATTAGCCATTAAATAGGTAACCACATCTGCTCATCTATCATAATTAATCTTTTGTTTCCTCATAACTATTGGCAACATCTTAGAAACAGCGATTGCAATTCTATGTTCAAGTGAATAAATAATTTAAATTTTTAATATCAAAATAAGAAAATTTATAAGAAGGCATTTTATATTATCTGATTCTTTAGAGTTATCTAGAGAAAATGATAAGAAGCATCACAACCTTCATAATAATTTTAATAAACTGAGTTGTCATATTGAAACAGGATAGTTGCCTTGGTGACAGAGGTTATCCTTTTAACTTCTTGAGTCTGTTACTTAAAGTCTTGAATTGATAATATTTTACATTTATTAATAGTATATCATATTAATAGAGAAAAATAACATGCTTTAAAGTGGTCAAGTAAGTCTTAGACAAAATTATCAAGTACTCAGTTGTAAGTTTGGTATGATTTTAAGTAAGATAAAACTACTTATAAGTAAAATTACATGTAATATAACAAAAAAACTCAGACAGACCTAGCTCCAAATTCAGCTCATTCTTATTGAGCACACTCTATTTCATTATTATTCCTTTTGTTGTTGTTGCTACCATGAACCTTTTCCTCTTGGGTATCTATGACCTCTTTTCCAAGTGCCACATGGAAGTCAAGCACTGAAGCACAGAGTCTTGGAAACATGTATTGGCTCAATGATTACCTTTAGTATTGTGGTAGACAGAGTATTTAGTATTGTGATAGAAATAGAGTTTAGATAAAAACATTCTGACAGAATTAAACAACTTAAAAAGGAAGAAAGTTAATCAAACCAATGAAGTGAATCTTCACTTCAAATGTGGAGAAGATTTAGAAATTCTATCACTGATTATTTGTAGGTTTCTACAGGACATTCAGCACCATGAAAACCAAAAAATTTCCCATTACACCTGAAAATTCCAACTTGGGCCACCAAGAGGTTTACTAAAATCTATACTTATCTTTTTGGATGTGCAGCATAGATGTATTTACTAAATACTAGTATTTTATTATTTCCACTTATAAAATACCACAAATATGTAAGCAAATATTATTAGACAAAACAAAATGCTGAAATCACTGCACCCTCCTAACCATTAATAGAAAGTGCTAGAGAAACGGAATAGTACCAATCCTAGAGAACAAAGGGAATAGAAATTTGGGGCCCTTTTCTTTAAGCTAGGTGAAGTAGCATATTATATTTTTAAATCTTGCCTCCAATTTGTTTCTATTGAAATGAACATGATATTTCACTGTCAATGTTTTATTATTAGTATAATATACTTATTTATAGTCTGCTTATTTTATATGAACATCAAAGCATAAGCTTTGGAATAAGAAAATGTATTTAAAAATAAGTTTACTTCCCTTCATTTATTATCCAGCTTTTCAGTGTTCTAGGAAAGCAATATTAAAAAGTTTCATACAGTGTAAAACTTTATGAACAATTATTGGATTTTATAAATACCTTCCAGATATATGGTTTTATTGCCATAAGAAGTAAAATTATGAAAATTTTCTGGGTATTTCAAATAGAAAGTAAAAATGTAACTTTTTACTTTTCTCAAAAATTTCAACTATAGTCATTTTACTAGTTAAAATGAGAGTTGTGTCAAAAAAAACCCAGGTAAGATATAATGTACCACTGCCCTCTATAATATGAATGAATAAACTTTTTTCAAGGTGATTTATTTATCAAGTGGTTCTTATATGCCAATGAACATGTTAGGTATTGAAATTTTAAAAGCGAAACAAAATAAACATAAATCTTGTCATCATCACATTTAGTATTTGCTGAGAAAGAAAGACAAGTGATAATAATAATGATGATAATCAATATTCAAGTGATGATTACTTGATGCCAGATGCTGCTCTACAGGCTTTACTGTTTAACTTATTTTGATTCTCATGTAAACTTATGAGGTAAAGACTATTATTAACCTCATTTTACAGATGAGGAAAGAAATAAAATTCACATAGCTAGTAATGTGAGAATCAGATTTGAATTGAGCGGATTGACTCCATCATCAATTCTACACTAAACTGTATTTTAACGAATGTCAGAAGTGAAGATATTTTTATATAGATCTAATAGATCATCTGTCTACATTTTCCTATCAAAATGCATGATATTTTAATTATGTCAGAACATATAGATTTATGACCTTTATCCTATCAGGATTATTAAAATAATCAAAGATTATTAAAATCCAGAAATAATAAACAACCTAAAAATATAATTAATTTGTATTTATTCTTGGCATTATAATAAATCATTACATATACTCCTGTTTCCTAGCAATTCACAGCTTTGACACATCATTTGACATTGTGCTTTAGAGAACCAGTCTTTGAGGAGAGGCTATAACATTACTTCCACTGAATAAAAAAGCATGAAAGTTAGAGTTTAAACTATTTGAGTTCTCTAAATAAAGGAAAGTTGTAAATGCATTTAAAATTTAGCAAACATGTTTTCTGGAAACCTCAAAATTTTTTGTTTTAGGGTAAGAGAGACTCTAAGAGGAAACAGGGACTCTTTACTACTTATCTTCCCTTGTCCCTCCCTATGTGTAACCAGAAAAGTTATAGGGGAAAATCAGAAGTAGTAAAAGAAACAGAAAAATATAACCAACCTCTGTGGAATTAACTTGCCTTTCTCTTAAATCATCTGTACCCCGGATACCATTTCTGACACAGTAAAGTTTCAGTGGATGGTTTCCTTAGGCAAGGCTACCCAGGACTCAGTAGACCAAAGTCAGCCCTTTCAATACCTCTTAATGTATTATGATAATTGTCACTATTTTAATGCTATGTTTTACTTCTTCCTTTCTCAAAATTTAAATTAAGACTCATCCTTTGAGTATCTATGGGAAGTTTCACAATTGAGTTGAAATAATTTGGCCTTTATACCTTCTAAGCACCAAAATCTTTAGGATTGTCTGATTGTCCGGTTATAAAAATCATTTGATTCCAGCTAAGATCTTGTGAGACTTAACACCTTTTCAGAGGCATTTGAATTTCACCTATTCCAAAGCACATATATTTAGAGGTAAATAATGGCTGCCTTGATCTTCTTCCTGTCCTTTTTATTCAGATTTGATTCAGGTTTAAGTAAACTACACCTTAGAATGTCATAATGTTGTACACAGTTTTATGTCATTACACATCATCACATTATGCAAAGTAAAGGCATGGCAGTTAATATAGTATAGGAAACTTTATTTTTCTTTGACGTTTTTGAAAACTGTAAGATAATACATTTTTACCTTTAATGACTTGAATCTTTTAAATTTAATTTTCAGTTCTTATACAAATGGTTCTTGGCTGCAAAGAGCAATTGAAGGAAAAATATCAGGCATCATCTTAGTATGAGAAAATATCTTTCTGAAGTCTAAATGCTCTTACTCAATTGGACAGCAGCCTAAATGGTCATCATTTCCTGGCTAAAGTGTAAGGAGACAGAATTGGCACACTGGGCATAAGCTCCATGAGATCCTCTGATATCTGATAGCCACAGGCAATGACACCAGTGATGGAATCCAGTCCCCAAAGAAAATGCAACATGAAAATAAAACAAACAGGGAGATGTTTAATTTCTCTTTAAGTTTAAATTGTGAGATACATTTCCTTGACCTCTTTGAGCAGAGAAATGTAGGTGCATATATGACTTCACTAGTTTATCTCTTCTTTATCTAGAGTTGCCTTTACAGATATGTTATGAACCTACCATGAATTTTCATCTAAAAAATTAATTGATGATGTTCCTGCAAAAACAAACAGAAAAACTCTGCCCATGCAAGTAATTATTGCTTCTTTTTGATGTGAGCTGTAGAGATTGTATGGAGTATCTTGTTTAAAATCTGTGACTCTCACTTATGAGAAAGCTGGTGAAGCTACCCAGAGCAGTGGGTTGTCTTCATTTGTGTATGGCTGAAGTATCAGAATCAGACAAATTAAAAATTGGAGCTTGTAAAACTGGGCTTTGTCTACTCCATTTATCATAAAGCAAAAAACTAAATGCTCTGAAACATGGCCATTTTCCAAACATTCTCTTTTACTTTTATTTTTCTAAAGTAAAATATGAAGTGCAACAACCTGCAAGTATTTATCTACCACTTTAGAGTTACCTACCTTCATGTATTTAAGGCATGGTGTAGTGAACTCATTTACCCCCCATCCACCCTCACTTTTCCGTTTTCCTGTATGGTGTTTTTATCCTGATTTTTTCAAGATTTACCTTTATTTTTGCCATCTGGGATGAACTCCTACTTATTTGTGTTTTAATTTCTATTTAGCACTTATTACTTTAAACTGCTTGTGCTGCAAACACAGAACTAAGGGGAACCAAAATAGTTTCTGTTACTTCTTCTTTCATCTGTTTTCTGATGCACAGACTACTACCTACCTTTCAGGAAATCCTGCTATGAACCAACATATACTGTCTACCCTCACAACCCTTCACTCTGCCCAGTGTCTTTTTCCAAAACCATGTTAGACTAAGATGCTCTGATAGGATTATTCAGACAAAATGGCTTTCAGCACAAAATCTAGCAGAAGAGTCTGACTCATGTCTGATTCTCCCAAGGGAATTCCAAAATTTCTTCTTGACTTCTATGATTGGATAGCAGGTATCCATGGAATACAGACATTCACACAAATGAGCATTCCTACATCCAAGTGGGGGTGGGCAACAAATGACAATTTCAAGGCTTCATATCACAATGAAAGTGGTACTTCATTTTATTCTTTAATTTTGAAATTTGCATGCCATCTTTTTATTCCAGTTAATGCTAGTTAATTTATACTAGGAGTATGAAATGGCATCTAAAAAGTGACTCTCTTAGCATATCCAAAGACTGTTCTAAATCTTTGACATTTTACTTGCTTTATGGGTCTAAGTTATACAAAACACCAATCTCCTGCACAACTTCTGTTGGTTTGGATAGGAAGGAAGAAGAAGAAAGTTACTGACGGGAAAGTTCAAGTTTGTTTTTTCAGTTCATTTTAAGATGATTTAACACTGATTGACCTCAGATTTTTAAGATGATAGTTTGTTCCCCTTGAGACTAGACTAGCATTGTCTAATGTACACATTGTGTGACGTGATTCATACATGCTATTTAAATTTTCTAATTAGCTAGGTTAAAAAGGAAAAGACGAATCATAGAATTAATTTAAATAATATTTAATCTAATACGTCAGAGCTCAATTAGAGAAGCACAAGTAGAAACAGATTAGGGAAACTTATTTATATGTTAAAAATGTATTACTAGGTGTTTGGTTATGTGATTGTGAAGTCTGAACCCACAGGACCTGCAGCCAGAACGGGAAGATCATATGCAAACTTGAACTTATAGGTGTGGATCAAAGCTGTGATCCAGAGGGAGAATTTATCCCTTATCCTGAGAAAACTCAGGCTTATTTTTAAGGCTTCTCAATGCAATTAGACAATCCACCCAGATTATCCAGAATAATTTAAGTCAAATGATTGAGGATTTTTATTATATTTGCCAAGTATCTTTAGGTAACTCCTAGATTAGTATTCCCTTGTAAAACACTTAGTAACTTATCCATACTGACACATCTATAAAATCATTACCATCAATATTTTCCAAATAATACCATTTCAAAATGTAATTAATATAAAACTAACAAGATGTTTTACTTTTTTTTTAAAACAGATCTTCATAATCTAGTGTGTATTTTATGGTTATAATACATATCAGTTTGGACTAACCACATATCATGTGCTCAAGACTAACAGAAGTCTACTGGCCGCTGCATTGACTATGTAGGTTTGGACAATGACAAAGAATTTATTAGGCTGCTTATCATGTACTTTTAGTGGAGTGATTCTCAACCGGGGTTCATTTTGTCCTACAGGGGACATTTAGCAATGTGCAAAGGTATTTTTCTTTCTTTTTTTTTTTTTCTTCTTCTTTTTTTGGTACTGGGGATTGAACTCAGGGGCACTTGACCACTGAGCCACATCTCCAGCCCCTTTTTTGTTTTGTTTTGTTTTTTTTATGTAGAGACAGAGTCTCACTGAGTTGCTTAGTGCCTCACCATTGTTGAGGCTGGCTTTGAACTTGCGATTCTCCTGTCTCAGTCTCCCAAAGTGCTAGGATTACAGGCTTGCACCACCACGCCCAGCTGTAAAGGTGTTTTTCATTGTCCTGCCTGAAGGGTAGTGATGGGAGCTGCTGGCATCTAATAGGCACAGGGATGTTGCTAGACATCCTAGAATGCAAGAATAGCCCTTTCAACCCCCAATTAATGACTCACTCAATCAGAAAAGACCATGGTGCTAAGCTGAGAAATCCTGCTATACAACAGAATTTGGATGCTTTAGGGAAAAAGAGAAAATTATGAGGCAGGAAGATGAAAATTTCCAGTGCCCTTTGGAATCTTTCCCTTTACCTTGGAGAAAAATTTTCAGAGATGTTAGTAAGCATCTTATACTGTCTATTTCTATGACTATATTCAAAGTCAGGAATGGGATGAGGCTGGAGGAATAGACACTGAATAGGAACGTGAATGATGAATGGAAAAAATGGAGGAAAAAAATTCTTAAGTGATGGCTACTTCCTTAAGAAACGCATGGAAGTCAGTAGGTACTTTTTCTGAGGATATTTAGGGTTTTCCTATGGTTGGTCCTAATTTAGTAGACTCCAGGAAAATTACAAAATGCAAATGCAAATTTACAAATGGAGAATTGAAAATGTGTACAGTAATTAGTACTCTCAGACCATCTGTGGAATAAAGTTGTGATAAATAAATAAGTAAACCTCATTAGCATTTTTTTCCTAAGAAAAACTGTGATATTTATGATTAAGTCCTTTTCAGAGGTAGTAATCATATTTGTAAACCCTAATCTCAAATTTTCTTCCATCCAAACTAACTGCAAATACAGAACAAACTTTGCTTGCTAATATTTGGCAATATATGTATACGGAAGCTAGCAGCAAATTGAATATATTTGTTTAAACCTGATATTTGGAAAAGATGTATGACTAACTTATTCAATGAAAAGTGTCATATCTGCTTGAAGTAATTATTGAGTAAAAGCAATGCCAAATGCTGATTATAAACATAGCTTAGAGTCAATGCTTCTGAGATATATTTCCTATTAGATAGCTATTATAGTTCATTTCACAAATTCTTAATTTAATGTGTAAAAACCAAATCTTCCTAAATCTAAATGACATTCTTATTGAATATTCTTAATTTGTTTTGAGAGTAATTGAAATAAAATATAATTATAGTTTGGGATCAATTTTGTCACTGAAATGATGACAATATAGCTGCTAATGCAAATTTAAAGCTTTTTCAAATAACTGGTTTTGAGATGATTCTAATTTTTCCTTTATTGCAGTAAATAAGTTATTTTACATAGCAATATATTACGAACTCTTTTTAAAATGATGTCGATAAGGTTATTAGACATTAAAATGTGTATTTTGTGATGAAATGACAAAATTTAGGTCATAGCTATGTTTTAAATTTTATACTTTTTCAAAAATTTTTCAATTATAAATTCTATTTTTCCCTAGAAATACACAAAGAAAAGATTGAGAAGCAGGATAAATCTGAAAGAAAAATTCAAACTAAAGGTAATTGTTTAATTTTATGTTTGTTTTTATTATTTCAGGATACATGTTTTTGTGTATTCATATGGAAGAAAGAAATGTGATTAATGTGGTTTTTTTCTTTTAACATTTTTGGAATTAATTTAATAAGTACTTTTACTCCTCTATTAACTTAGGGTATAAATGTGTGAATAATATGTAATAGATTGGAATCAATGTAACTTTCAAATTTGTGACCATTTTAGAATTATTTGCAACTGATTTTCGTACTAAATAACACCACAAATAAATATTTTGACTTGAGCAACCACTTTTTTTATTTTGATAAGTTACTATAATGAATCAGAGTTCAATTTTTCTTTAACTTGAGTTTCTCATGCCATGGAATGTCTTTAACATTATGTTATCTCACTGCAGAGGGCCATGTCCCCATAGCTTTCCACCATAGCCTAAGGAGGTAGACAAACAGTGACTACATGATGATTAATATCCTTTTTCACAGAACTGACTCCAGGAACTGCAATCTTGCAGCAGAAGCATTTTAATAATGGCCAGATTTTCCTTACTCATCTGACAAGCATCACTTTTTTGTGGGTTGCCTATGTAGTCATAAAACTTCATAAGAACTTGTAGGAAGCAAAGACAATCAGAAGGTTGTTTTCCTAGGCATGCTCAGGTTTTCTCAATACATTTCAGTGATACATGATCCTGGATGAAAATTAAGAATCTCATAATTACCCTAGTATGGTCAGAGAAAAAATAAAAGAATTTCCCTGGGATGAAAATTTAATGTTGTCCAATATTTCCATATGAAAATTGGCCAATGCAAAATCTGTAGTAAATGCAACAATTACAGGTAGTAAAGTTTCAAATAAAGGAAGTTCTACTTAACTTTAAATTATATTTGCATATGCATTTATATCACCATGTCATGTTATTGTTGTTTTTAAATATACTTCATGTACTTCCTTTTTGTGAGGAGCTCAAATCATTCTTTAGATATTATGCCTTTAATCCTAATGTTTGAGTTTATTCCAGATTGGTCAGCCAATCCTTACACAATCAGGACATTGAAGCTCACTTAATTGAAATCTATTTATATTTGTACTTAGGGAACTAATGTCTTCTTACCGTTTCCTTTCCTTTTTTTGATTCTTAATTCCTTTGGTCAGGGAAATTGGACACAGCTCTTAGGCACTTGACTGAACTGGCTGTGTGTTTCCATTTGCTGTAGGTTAAATAGAAACTCAACTGGTTCCACACGATTGGAGTCTCTGCTGGTTTATCTTGCAGACTCTACTATTAATTTAATAGCAGTGCTGCTGGGATGGATGTGGTGATGCAGATGGTACCATTTGCATTTTGGACCTAGCTTTTAGAATCTTGCTGTCAAAGCCTTTGAGCAGTGGACTGTAGAGTGGGTTTATTAAACTAGTGAGTCTTCCATAATTAAAACAGTGAATTTGGCTGAAGTTTAAAATAAATTTCTCAAAGGCTGGGATGGAGGTTAGTTATCTGTTTTTTTGTTTGTTTGTTTGTTTTTGTTTTTTTTTTTTGAGTAGACCAAATCTATTTTGTGAAAGTGAATATATCTCAAACACGAGAAAATGGGACTTCAGCTTAGCAACCCTGGATAGGGCATCAAAGATAGCTTATCATTGTTTTATTCACAGTTTTTTGTGTTAATGTGAACAAAATATTTCATCTTACTCCTCAGTTTCCTATTATAATCCACGTAGAATAATACTGACTCTGTTCATAAACAGTGCAGTGATGATGTATAGTTTTATAACTGTTCATATATGCAGACAAATACTGTGTTCTGTATGCCATGTTTCATATTAGCTGTGGTCATATATGATGGATAGTTAGAAATCTAAATTGTTATGTAAGTATTTTGAACCCTTACAAGAAAAGACACAGTATCTACAAGTATCTTCAAGGTTAACAGTATGATTACACGTGATGATTATAAACAAGACAACAAATATCAGCCTAAAAAGATTCTTTATGCTAAAGCTGGTGTGTTTTGTGCAGAAATAAATATTTTTATTGGAACCTAGATAACACCCTATTGTCTCTATCCCTCCCCCCACTTTCTGGAGATACCTATGGTCTCAGGGCATGTAAATCCTTAGAAAAGCTTTGGGATTCTATACCTGTTTGATTTATTCATCAATGGAAGTCCAGAAAAAACAAAGAAAATGTAATCTCAGAAAACATATTTTCAAAATAATTCCATACAAATATACTAATTTATTTTAAATGTCAAAAATTAATCAATTCCAATTCTTACTCTTTGCCATAGAAAATTCAGTAATTTTTATAGTCATACACATTAAGTGATTTAAATGAATATCAGTCTTTTAATTGTATTTTGTTTCTCTGTTAATTTTGTTTGATGTTTTCATCAGGGAAGAATAGAGCAATTTCATGGAGCTGAAGAGTAAGCTTTTTAATTCATAACTTGGCAATCAGTATCTGTTATGGTACTTAGCATAAGCCCTGCAAGTTAGTTAGGGTTGACTCTCAAACTAATTTAACCTTGAGTTTTATTCCACATAAAGAGGTAGGAATTTATTTTGTAAATATATTCAGGATAATGTATATGTTTGTGATCTTGTATTAAATTCACATAGTAATACTGGGAAATATTACATTTGCTTAGAAGAAACTTACCATCACAATTTAACTTGTCCTAGATTACCAAACATTATTTATCCAATTATTGCTCATATAAATAGCCACTGGTGAGCAGGCAGATTGAGTTCACCACTATACCACCATAAATTGTGGGGAGTGAGCAATTGCTCTCTGGTACAAGTGAGCTTGAAGAAGTCTGATTTTATTTCAGGGTTATGGTTTCCAACATAAGGTTTTAAAGGTCAAAATGGACTTGCAGAATCCACTTGTATTTACAGCCTAATATTTTATATATTCTGGTCTAACCCGTAAGACATAATAAATGTCCAGACGGAGATGAATAGGCAGTCTTGAGCCCATTTAAAATATACATCTACATTTTAAATAATGAGAAATGGTGACCAGTCTCTTGTAGCCAGCAACAGTCTGAGGATGCATTGTCATCATAAATGATTCTTCCCACAGTGTCTTAAGTGAAAAGTTATACACAGTCTTATTGTAAGAAAAGACATAGACCAGTGATATGTGTCATACATAAAGAAAAGTTCCCAGTCATAATTATTAAAGAATTCCCCTGACCCATGGTACATACTCAAACATGCTTGTACAACAAATAAACTAAGAGTGTGTTATATGATGTTGGACAAAGTAAGATGATGCCATTATTTTCTCCTACTTTAAGAAAGGTCTTGAATTAACCAATCTGGGTGATAATTCAAGTCTATTAATTTTTGTCTATGTGACCTTGGACAAAGTGATTAATCTTCCTTAGTCTTTGTTTCCTCATATGTAAAATGGGGATAATGAAATTGTAAGGATTATGTGCTAATTATGTAAAGTATGTAGGAAATTCTTAAAATAATTCTTGGCTAATTATAAATAGTAACTATCAGCTAATTACCAAAGTCCTCTTAATCACTTCTGATTAGGTAAATGACAGTCTCTTACAGGTTTCTTATCTGCATTAGTACTTTCTCTACAGTGTTTAATATCCATCTCACAAAAGGCTGGAAGAATTTAAGATGTGTCATCTCAAGATCTTCTAACACAACATTAAACTACCTATATTGCCAAACATGCTATATTTGTGCTTCCCTTCTTATAAAAAAATACGAGTTTTTATTTGCCATGAACCAAATACTATACTTTCTTACTTATAATCTAATATCTTGCCTAATCTTCATAAAGTAATACAATACAGTAGGCATAATGTGATTTATAAAAGAATACTGATGTTTACCTGTGCTCAGTGATTCTTTGTCTCATTTTTAATAAGTTATACAGTCAAGTTTTAGCCATTGATTTTCTCTAACATAAGATCATGTGGCTTTCCCACTACATTCGATGTCTAATGTTCCTTCTTCTATTTTTGCTCTTTTGTGCCAGAATTTTCTCACAGCTTTTAGATCTAGAGTTTGTCTCTAAACTTGTGGTTAGGGTCTTGCTACCTGCTGGTTGACCTCACTGTTCTGCTTGCATATCTACATATCTACCAGTACCCAGGCACCATATCCATTCTCTCCCCATTAGTTTGTGATCCACATGGCCTGGTGTGGTTTTGTCCAAATGATAGCTTGCCTGCATTGCAAACACCAAGTAGTCCATAAGTGTATACATTACTAAGACTTCTCTCTTCAAATGTTACATTTAACAAAACTGAGAAATATGATAGTATGCTACTTATCATTGGTGAAAATGCCAAATGACTTGTTATAGGTGTATTGGTTTCCTGAGGTTGCTGTAAAAAATAATCACAAATTAATGTTTAAAAAAAAAACAAAAACATGATTCCCCCCCCCCCCCCGTTTCTTAGTAATTCTAGAGAGCAGAAATTCAAAATTAGTTTCATTGAGCTAAAATAAAAGAGTCAGTTGGGGTATACTCTCTTAGAGACTCTAGGAAAACATTTGTTTCCCACCTCTCACAGCCTCTAATGGTTGCTGATATTCCTTGGCTTGTGGCTGCATCACTTTGATTTCTGCCTCTATGATCACAGTGTCATCTCCCCATCTGACTTCAGTCTCTCTGTACCTCACTATAATAAGGATACATGTGATCACTTTTAGGTCCCACCTGGATAATGCAAAATAATTTGCCTACCCTAACTTTCTGGCATTTATGAAAGATAAAGGTAGATGTTTATTTACCTACTTCATCTATTAAGCATTTGAGTTACAAGCCCAGCCAACAGGCTTTGTGTCTCTTTCACTATCAAAGTCCAATCCTGCTTGGGCTCTTGTCCTGGGTTCTCTGTGCTGTAATTTAATCTATTCTCTCTCCCATTGCTATTACCTCCACAACCATCTCATAGTATTTATGACAATTTCTTTGTCACTAATTTCCTTGCATTAATCTCTCAAGCAATCATTAATCACAACACTTCACTTGCTTAACCCCCATTGCTGGTGTTCCAGTACCTAAGAGATAAAAGTCACATGTTAGTCAGGCGTAGCGCTTCATGCCTGTAATCCCAGCACTTAGGGAGGCTGAGACAGGAGAACCTTGAGTTCAAGCCACTCTCAGCAATGGCGAGGTGCTAAGCAACTCAGTGAGACCCTATCTCTACATAAAATACAAAATAGGGCTGGGGATGTGGCTCAGTGTTGAGTGCCCCTGAGTTCAATCCCCAGTACCAAAAAAAAAAAAAAAAAAAAGTCACATGTTGTAGTGTGGCACCAGAAGTCCTCCTCATACAATCTTTGATACATCTACCTATAAATTTGTGGCTCTGTACACATTACTGCATATCTACCCTTCTCTGAAACCTCTTCAGCAACTCCTCCAATATCCACACCTCTGTATCCCTGTTGCCCCTGGTACTCCAAGACCAGTTAATGCTTCCCATGTTATGGGTAGGCTGAACTGTTGGACAGTCCTTAAGCAGACATGACTGCTGTCCTGAAACTCTGAGCCTTTGTGTGCTCTGTTCTCTGGCCACCAGACCCCTCCTGTGTAGTCACTTGACAGGGTGCTCTTCACTTCTTTGATTCTCAGATGGAATTTCAGTTCCTTTAAGCAGCTTCTGCTGTCCTTTACTGCAGGCATGTAGACACTTTCTCCATGGTATCTAACAACCCAGTTTTACCTTTTTTAGCATTCTGACAACATGAATTGTGGGTATAGTGAGCAAATCACTCATTGAGGGCAGGGACTTAGTGTATCTCCAAACATGATCTGGATCAACTTTACCTATGACATGATTTTGCATTTCTTTCTTTTTGTTTTTTATTTTGGTATGGGGGATTGAACTCGACCACAGAGCCACATCCCCAGCCCTATTTTGTATTTTATGTAGAGACAGGGTCTCACTGAGTTGCTTAGCACCTTGCCGTTGCTGAGACTGGCTTTGAACTCGTAATTCTCCTGTCTCAGCCTCCCTAAATTCTGGGATTACCGTGCACGGCTGATTTTGCATTTCTTTATTCAAGAACAAGGAGATTCAGGTTCAGTGATCTCTCCAACTCTTACCAGCTGTGAATTTCTATGCTTATATTAAATTAAAAATAACTTGAACATCTAACAAAGTACTCAACATACTCAATAAATAATCAAATAATAAGTAGATGATTTATTGCTCTACTTTTTACTTTCTACTTAATTTCTAAAAATAATTTTTTTACATTCATGTATTTCATATATGCATGAAATGAGATATATGTACACAATATACACATGCACATACATGCACATAAAATTACTCAGCTTTAATTGGACTACATGTCAAATTTAGTTGGTCAGAGGCAATCACCAATTTGATAGTAAAACAAAAACTACAATGTGTAATCTGAAAACAATTGCATTGAAACAAAATTGTAATAATACAACTTAAAGTAGTAAAATTTAATCGGAACAGTTGGTAAAATGCCAAAAAAAAAAAAAAAAAAAAAACTAAAAGAAATAAATACACTTGTGATCCAATTATCTGGAGTAAAAAAGTAATTTATTTTTAATTTCGCTCTAGTTTTTTCCTCCCTGCAGTTGCTTGTTTATTGTACATTGTCTTATTTCTTCTGCAATTGCAAATTTCACTGTTGGTTTCAGATAATATTGAAACTTCTATTTAAGTATTAAACATGTTATTTACTCACAGAGCAGAACAAACCGGAAAAGACAAGAAATCAGTAGTAAACACAACTAGAGGAAGGCTTCTGTTGGAAAGGAAGCCTGCTGGGCACTCTACCTGGGGTACCAGGTGTTCAGATGAAGAACTGATCTCAGGAATGGGGAGGCAGTTCACAAAGCAGAAGAGTATGCTGCCAGCTGGCAGGTGGTCAGCATCAGAGAGGATGTGATAGTGGGAATGGGAGGTCTTCTTATAGGCAGACTAAAAAAAAAAATCTGGGCACAGCCATTTGTTTTAGCAATACACATTAATTTATTCACAGAAATTACTTTGTGCCAAACACCATACTGAGCATGGAAAATTCAATGACCAATAAATCCTAGTCCTGTGAAAGTTCTGAAATGGTCAATACAATTCCACCATTGTGAACTGAGTACTTCTCAGGGAAGTCCTGGAGCAGCTGTTGGAGGCCCAGCTGCCTCAGTTGCTGGGTGTATCTGACTGTAGTTTTCTGGTAGGGACTTGGAAGAAATGAGTGTTTTAGTGTTCAGACATGGACTTTGGAGCCTACTAAAATGGAAGACATAAAAGCTAGGTCAGGAGTCAGTCTTTAAGGAACTAATTTGGAATTTGTTTTAAAATGCTCAGTGAAAGTCTAATTATTAATGTTAGTTTCTTAGAGCTGTCATAACAAAGTACCAAAGACTAGGTGGCTTAAAATAATGGAAAATTTTGATATTACAATTATAGTGGTTTGAAGTTCTAGGTCAGATTTTTAGCGAGTTGGTTCCTTTTGAGAGCTATCAGGGGGAATCTGTTCCATGACTCTTTCTGAGCGCCTTGGGTTTGGGACAGTCTTTGGCTTCTAGATAAATCATTCCAAATTCTGCTGTTATCTTCAAAAGATGTGCTCCCTGTGTTTCTGTCTTTTAAAATACTCTGTTCCCTCTGTGCAAGTCTGATTCTGTGTGTGAATTTCCCCTTTTTATGAGGACATCAGTCATATTGGATTAGAGAGTGGCCTCATGACATTTTAATTTGATCACCTCTGTAAAGATGCTGCTACCAAGCAGAAGGTCATATTCTGAGGTACTGGAGATTAGGACTGCCACATATCTTTCTTGGGGGATCACAATTCAATATACAAAACTTTCACATGCACAGAGTCAGAAACATTTTTTCAGAGAGTGCTTTAGAACAGTAATGCTGATTGACTGGCTTAGAATTCCTATAGTTTCTGAGAAACAATTGCAGGATCGGAATCATAAACTGACAAGGGATTTAGCTGGTAGTGGTTCTCAAAAGACAAAAAGAATAGGACATTAAAACATATCTGAATATCCTAAAGACCTGTATAAAAATATCTCAAGTCTTCAAATTAATTTAGATATCCTGTACTATAGAAACTTTATTTTTTGTCTTTTCTGAACAATACCTAATATATATATATATATGTGTGTGTGTATATATAATTAAGTATAATTTAATATATATTGTACTTTCTGGCAGTTATGAAAGATAAAAAAATGGGAATCGAAGGTCCTGCATAAAGCTATGAGATTCCAGTTCTTACTATGGCTATGTAGCCTCCCAGGCAATTGTCCATACAATTATGGACAATTGGGAATAAAATTGATGTTTTAAAATTTAAAAAATTCTGTTGTGTGGTTTAAAATATACATATCAGATACAATTTTAATTTTGGTTAGTTTTCCAAATCTTCCACTTTAATACAGAAATAAAAGTAATTTTATTATGAAAAGAAGTGTGCATACTATTGAAAGACAGATGTTGATAACATGCTTGCAGAATCTAATCAGTGCACTTTAGCTCATAGAACAAGTTTATAGTCTGCACAGGATCTGAGGGTGACTAGGCAGCAATTTTGTGGGGAGCACTCAGAGTTGTATTCTTTTCCTGCTCTGGTGTGGATTCTTATCCTGGATAAAGAAGTTTACGCTAGTTGACCTCTTGTGATCCTACCAGCTCTAAAAATTGTGTTCATTTGTTAAAGCTGAAATAATAATTTATTCCTCTAAAAAATAGATAATTTAATATTTTTGAAGTTTTTCTATTCAAGAACTCTTTCCTATTATGTTTATCATTATCTTTTCAAAAGTGTACAGATTACTTTGCCTTAGTACAGAATTAAAATTCTTCAGAGTGGTTATGGAAAAAATTAACCACACACAGAGAGATATACACATTTAGAGTATATTTGACCTTTTTGTTTAATGATAGCTAAAACAATTTGTTTTTTTTAAAGTGTTAAAAATGAATGTGTTTTATGTTCTGTGGTTAAAAACTGAGGAAGCAAAACATAAATATGTATGAATTTTATGAAGCTTTCTAAAATGTTTACCTATTCAAAATTTTTCAATTGCTAGCACCTCCCACAACAACACACTGGAAATCTGAAAAATAGAGAAATTAATTTTAAAAAATCAGTAAATTCTGGTAGAGTTAACATTTCATGTTCCACCATATTTTTATAATAAAAATGTCTAATGATTAATTGCTTATCTGATTTCTTTTGGTTTGGATGCTCAAATTAGTGTTATGAAGTAGCTCTGGAGTCAGGTAGGAGCTTCAGAATTTTGGTTGAATTTATTTGCTCCCCATCAATTGGAGAACGTAGTAGTCTACACAGATCAGTAGCTTAACAGTTTCAGCACCAAAACTTCTGATTTTTGAAGTAAGAGCAGATAGATTTAGCAAAGAACTCTGACAACTGCTCCCTGCTGTTTGGCTTCTATGGAGTTTTTTGGCCAATAAGAACCTCAAGGTCAGAGGTACTGTGAGCTCTGATGCACTTGAGAAAAGACATAAGTCTGCTTGTCAGCAGCTGGGATCCAAAGCAAAAGCATAGAGCACAGCTTGGAGAAAGCTGGAGACGAGCCATTAGGGGAGGGTGAGAGACACACTTCAAAGTTTAGTTGAGCTGAATGTTCTGGTCAGAGAAAGGTCAGAGTCTGGACAAGCGTAGGAACAGGACGGCCATGCCAGCTGCAATGCCAACATCAGGGCCATTCCAACTGGTAGATTCCATTTGTTTTTAATTATCAGCATGCCGAAGGGACTTTTGTTTCTTGTAAAGAAGATGACAAACAAATTAAGCTCTAGCAGGTGCAAAAAGCTTATTTTATTCTGAGCTAAAACTGTCTTGGCTCAGATAGAACTTGCCAAGCTGGACTGGTGACAAAAAGGTACTCTTTTCTTTTTCTTCCATGTGGAAACTCCTGGTTACAGGTCCTAAGCAAAAAGAAGCACAAGCAAATGCAGTTGTTTCAGTAAATCATTTTTATTTTAGAATGATTATTAACAAAAATATTGACTGTTGCATTGCTGTGGTGAATCATTTTGAAACTTGGCATTTGAGCATAGTCTTACCAAAGTTTGAAGTTTCCATCCAAGCAGCTTTAGTGGCTATCTGCCATTTTGAACAGTTCCCTAGAGCCCGTGGGTCCAGCTGCTTCACTAAGCTGTATTATGGTGTTATTTTGAAGGAGGATAATGAAATTCCAGCATACAGTACTGTGTCTATAAATCAAAACTTTGACTGGAGGAACCAGATTTTTCCCCTGGGTAATAGGAATGAAGAGTTAATATGCTAATTTGAGTCTGAATGCAGCCCCCTTGCTCTTTTGATTTTGTATTAATTCTCCCATTTATGCCTGTGCACACGTCAATTTGAAAATCCTTTAGTGGAATGGACAACCAGCTGTCTGAGGAGGGTGAGCCCCATCCCTTACAGAAGCAGAGCTGCAGATTAGGTGCTCCCTTGGGGCTCTTTCCAATCAGGGCTCTGAAAGCATGGCTTATCTCACACAAACTCGGTTCCCCCCAGAGAAACTTTAAAAGAGGCTTTGTTTTTGCCAAGAATTTCTTTTGGATTTTAGCTTAATTAATAGTGATCCACAGAAACCAAAATAAGTTATCTGTGGTCTATGTAAATGCTTATGTCCCCTATTTATTTTGTGAGATAGTTATATTGAATTTTTTAGCTCTGAAACACCTAAAAGAACCATTAAATATGAAAAGAAAAATGTCTATATGTTCTGAAGTGTTTTCCCCCCTTCCTTTTTCTTTCTTGGTTTTATTTGAGAAATTTTAAGAAATTATGAAAAATTTCAAATCATTGGAAGCAAGCAGTGCTTAATTGTATCTATACCACAACATGATAATCTATAAACAGAATTTCACTAGAAAAGGAAACTATATTAGAATGTATATTTACATTCTATATTAGAATCTCACTTGTTCAAAAAATACTATTGAGAATCCACTATATGACAGACATCATTATATGAATCTGGAATGAGAAAATAAAATAATGTGATACAGACCTTAAAGATTTCATCTGCTGGGTAGTCAGGCATATGACTACAATTACAGAATTTTTAATTGCTAAAATAGAATTATATACATGTTGTAACTGAGGTCTGGAGTAAGTGTACATCAAAGAAATTTTACAGAGCAGGATACATTTGAAACAGGACTGAAAGAGTGCATGAAACAGGGGAAGGAAAATGAAGAAATGTGGGTGTGGGAATTCCAGGGGGAAAGCACAAACAAGCAGAGTTGAAAAAGCAGCACAAGGGCACATGGTGTGCTGTGGAGCTACAAGCATTCTGTTATAACTGGAATGTAAAGTTCAAGGAGAAATTCCTGGTAGATGAGATTGGATTGGTAAGCAAATGTCAGATCACTAAAGCAATAAAATATTTTTATATTTGTTGTAACATCTACCCTGAGACAGATACCAGGCTAAGCAATGAGGAGGACAATAATTTTTGCAACAGGTGCATGATATAATCAGACTTTGATTATAAGAGATACTGTGAGACAGGATAATATAAACCTCAAGATTCAAGAAGACTAGTCAGGATATTGTAGTAAAAGTTTCAATAATAGCACGGCCAAGAAAAACATCTTGCTCTAACTTTTCGAAAACTCCTCTTTCCCCTTTGTCCTTCCCACTCTCTGACAAGGCTAATTTCTTCTCCTTTTCACTCTTCCAGGGGACCTTCTCCAAACATGTAGATGAGATTAGGTCTTAATTTATACACTGACATGCCCATCCTGCCTATTTTCTTCATAGCAATTAGACTAACTGCAATTAACTACCTTTGTAATTATTTGTTCAGAATCCATCAACCATTAGCTGGTTGACATCCCAATGACAGGGATGGTATTTGTCTTGCTTAGCAGAGTCTTTAGTACATGGCAGGTGTTCTTTCTGTATATTTGTGTAAATATATGATTGGTAGGTAACATAATATTAAATAAAAGAAATTGATAAGAAGAATATTAAAAAGGTAAGATAGAAACAGCTTAGTTCATGAACTGAAGTGGAAAAGGAAAAAAAGAGACAAATCTGGCTTGAATCCCATGTTTCTAGTTTGGATAATTAATACAAATTATGACTCAAGTGTGGGGTGAGACTATAACTTAAATTCAAATGATGTAATAATTGTTTATAGCTCATTAAATTAAATTTTGTATTTTTAAAGATTTAATGACATTGTAGTCTCATTCTAGCATGTTTTCAAAAAATTTTAATGTGGAATATTTCTGTAGAATCAAGACATACATTTTGGGTTGATTCCACTTAGCTTCAGGTTCAGAAGATGATTTCTCTGTATTTTTGTCTTCATATTTCTGGCATTTATCTAGTATCAATAACAATGATTTTTTTGGACGCTTTTGGAATAACAATGATTTTTCATTTTCCAATTCATGATATTAAAGATTTGGAGAAGTTGAAGCATAGCTTGTTTTTGCAGTCAGACCTACTTTTAGTACTGGTTTGTGCTTGGATGTGAAATAAAAATAGAAATAAAAAAGCAAATCTATAATTATGTTTAAGCTTAAACCTCTAAGTACGTAAAACCCTCATGTCAGTTAAAGAAAAATTTCTAAAAGCAGCAGAAAAGTTTTTGACATCAAAACTGCTATGTAATTATCACATTTATTCCTTTTATTTAAAGGAAAAGTGTTATCTGTTTCTTTCCAGTCACACACAGAGAAAAGGAAAAAGACAAAGAAAAAACAAAAGAAAAAGAAAAACCTGAAAAGAAAGGTATGCAGTTATTCTTTTTGCTTTTGTTAACATTAAACCTTTTTATTTTGAATTCCCTTTCTTATATTCAAATTTTAGCTGACCTTGCATTTCTTCTTTTTCAATTTATATTGTGATTATTTCCTTGGAACAGATTCTGAAGGGAGGAATTTCTGGATTGAAGGGGACTAAGTCCATAATGCTCTTGAACTCTGCTACCACTTGACTTTCCAGAACTGTCAAACCCTAGCCCCTCAACCCAGCAGTTTTTAGACTGCCTTAAACAGCAGTGAGAATATTTACCCAGAAAATACTTACCAATTTTATTGATAAGATAGTAGATCTCATTATTTTAATGAGACTAAAATATTTAGATTGCCTATTAGACTGTATTTTTCAGTTAGTTTTTATTTATATTTTTAGAATAGGTAATCAGTACAACATCTCTGCTTGGCACATAAACATGCATAGTGAAAACCTTACCTCGCCTCCTCCGTCCTAGTTCCCATTCCATCCCACTCCACGTGCTCACTCACTATAAACCATGTGTGTGAGTTTAATTCTTTCAGAGCTTCATTGTATAAATGTGGAATTTATAACATAATTATACAAATATTTGATATAATATTATAATATTTTTCACTAGTATATTATTAATAATACATATTATTGCTTCTATTTCTACACAAAATGTGACATATATTATAATTTTTATAATTTAAAAATATATCCTAGAGATTTTTTTCATACCTATAAATAAGTATCTGCCCTATTATTTTTAAAAAGCTGCATCATATTTAAATGTGAATGTTTTTTTCTACCCTGTCTTAAAGCTGATTGCTACTTATAGACTGAATAAGTTAAATATGACTTAGGTGATGTATATTTCTTATTGTGTCACTGTTCACAATCATTGTCCATGTTTCCTAGTGAATGTGATTTAGGTATATAGATATCTTAGTCTATAACTTTTCTCATATATGTTTCTGGTATTTTTGCAGTTAATGTTAGGTTTTCTATTCTTGTGAATGTACACATTGAACATATTAGTGTGTGTGTTTAGATTGTTGGACTTTTATGTGACTAGATATGTTGATAGTTTCTTGTGCTTTTTCTGCTTTTGAACCTTTATCAAAGATTAATTTGATAGCTAGTAATATTTTCCTTAAGTTTAAAAAATGTTTTATATTTTACATGTGACTTGAATTCATTAAAATTCCATGCCAATGTGCAAAGTGAAGTAATATTCTAATTTATTTTTCTTTTGGTTTTGTTAAGAGGATCATATCTAGGATATTTCAGCTGATTTATGCATCCACAGTATGCGCATCCTGCTGAGTTTTCTTGCTTTGTATACCATTCCATTTAGATGGAATATGGTACAATGGTTATGACATTTATGAATCAGATCCATTGAAACATGCTTTGATATTATTTATTGTATATTCACACTGGAATATTTGAATTTAATATTTATACTTTTATTAATGTTTACTTAGTGATGATTGCCATGAATTTCAATATAGCCATCTTCTTTCTCTGTTCTAGAAGCAGCTGTCCATTTCTTATCTGCTAGTGAATTATACAGAATCATGTGTACCAGGCTTTGTGTACTCTAGCTAAATGAAATAATCTGGTATTTCTTATGAATTTTTTCAGCCTTTACAGTAGCTAAATGTTTTTGTTAAAAATAATTAAGAGTTTTTTGGCATTTAAATTATAAATATTATATGAAATTTATCTAAATTGAAAACAAATAAAATGTCATGCTGTGTTCTTTTGTTTACTGTATGCCTCTAAAGAGGTATTTGTGTTTTAGTAGAATTCTAATGTAGACTTTGACCTTGTGAGGATTATGCCCTTTGTATCCCATCATAGTGTTCCTGTTGCTAACATTGTCCACTCTAGTGCCCATAACCCCAAATGGAGCGGAGGTGGCTATAGAGCATGCTGAATCCCTGGATGAGAAGGCCCCTGCTTCCTTGGCAACTATGTATTCTGTCAGAGTCACTTGGTCTTCAACTGGACAGTGCTTTAAACTTTCCATGAGGCTTGCATGACTTCTCCAAGATTCTGGGAAAACTATTAATAGACCGAATCTTAGTATTCTTTGCTAATAAAATATACTACAGATTGGGCTAGGTGTACATGACTGTAATCCCTGTGATTTGGGAGGCGAAGGCAGAAGGATCAGAAGATTGAGATCAGCCTGAGTAATTTAACAAGGGATTATTCAACTTAGTGAGATCCTGTTTGAAAAGAAAAAATAAATAAAAATTAAAATTAAAAAGACTGGGATGTAATTCAGTGGTAAAGGGCTCCTGGGCTTAATCTCCAGTATCAAAAATAAATAAATAAATAAGCTTGTGTGGAGGGCCTTCCTGCTATATTATCACATGATAGAAGGCAAGGAGAGAATCAAGAAAGTCAAACTCTCTAATAACCCACTCTTGTGAGAATGAACCTACTTCCGTGAGAACAAAATCACCCTATGAGAACAGTGTAATCTATTCATGAGGCTGGAACTCCCATGACCCAAACACCTCCCATTAGGCCTCATCTCCTAATGTTTTTTGTTTTTTTCTTTCTTTTTATAAGTAAAGCTGCTGTATATTACTATCCTTATACAGCTGGAGAAATGGAAATGTTTGAGGCTTTAATTTGATTTCTTCAAGCAGCTGTTTAACTAAATCTTGTATTTTGTCACAATATTTTAGAACTTACCTAAGTCTTATTTTTGTTCTCCCACAAATAGTATGTAAATTCTGAAAAAATATATAGTGTTTAGGGCAAGCAGCAAACCACTCAGTTTAATATATTTGTAATATAAGAATATGTTACACATGCTATTTTACTTCTCAGATAACTCTTAAACTATTGAGATACACAAAATTTTTCCAGTGTATCTAAATAAAAGCAAAGTTAAATTTGTATAGATTTGTTAATTAGCTAAATAAGTAATGAGAAAATATGTTTCATGTATCATGTGGAATAATGATTAACTAATACACTTTATCAATAATCTTTTTTTTTTAATTACTCTTCATTCTACGGTTGGTTCTCAACTAAAGCTATACCTTTAGGGAACATTTGGAAAATTTTTTGTTGTCAAATGACATTAGACTAGAGGGTATTTGGGAAGCAGGTACCAAAGAGGCTAAACATTTTTTTTTCCATGCATAAGACAGTCCCCTACTGTGAGGAATTGTTCTTCCACAAATGTCAATTGTGCCCCTGTTGAGAAAAACTGAGTTTAATCATATCTTTGGTCCTGATTCAAATACTTCTTGCTATTAATCCTAAATAGAGTTTTTCTGACATAAAGATACATTTTTCAACAAATCCTTATAAAATTGCTACCTCTTCAATTTTTCTTCCCTAAAAACTTTATCATCTTGAAATAATGACTTGAAAAGGAAAGGGAGGATCTAGCTTTCAAAGTGCTTTCTAAGTCTTAATGTTACATTTTACATTAAATCCTATGCAGTTATTATTACATTTGTAAGTTTATTTCTGAATTAGATTCATCAATGTCATAAATCTTCAAAGCAGTCCATGATTTTGGTGGCTATGAAACTAAGGTCAAGAAAAAACCTGGTTTTGAAACATATTAAAATATGTACTAATGTTAATTTTCTATTTAAGCATCTCACAAGGAAAAAATTGAGAAGAAAGAAAAATCAGAGACAAAGGCAGTAACAAAAGGTAAAATTTCCCTTTATTATTTCCATAATTGAATACTTTTTACTTTGAAAAATTATATTTGGGGCAATAGAGAAAACCAGATGTTTGTAAGCATTTCATTTACATAAAAATGAACCTTATATTTAAAACTTACTATCTAAACAATAATAAAGCTATGGAAAATCATCATCTTAAATAGGAGAGGAAAATGAAGAGCTTCATCATACATGATTGGGAGAATTTTGTTCCCTGACTTTTATCTTTTGGTGTTATCTTCATCATAATGTTACATGACTTGGTCAACAGAATTTTGCAGGAGTAGTAAAGTTTGATCTAAAACAGGGAGCTTATCCTGGATTATACAGGTAAGCTCAAAATGCTGTTTGCAAAGTATTCAGAAGCAGAGAGATTTAGCAGCAGAAAAAGAAAGATTTGAAGTGTGAGGACTTGCTCTGCTTAGCCACATGGAAAACGTGAGAAAGAAATGTTCTTTTCCAGAGACCTCACTATGAAACAGCTCTGTTGATAGCTTGATTTTAGACTTGTGAACCTTAAGCAAAAAGCCCAGTTGAGCCAAACTGAGCCAACATGTTTAAATCATGTAAATTTGGGGTTAATAAATGGCTATTGTTTTAAGCAGTTAAGTTTGTGATAATTTGTTATTTCAGCAATAGGAAACTAACAATCTGGTTCATATATTTTGACTATCTTGTGTTTGATTTCAAGAAATTCAGACTGAGTTTCATTTTTTTTCATTCACATACACCTTCATCATTATGTTAAAACTTTGAACACTAGAAGTATCTTGATAATATAACCCTCTAACTCAATTAGAATATCACTATAAACATGCATTTTGGAAGATGGAGTAAACTAATTTATTGAGTGAACTGATCTATTCTATATTTAGCTACCAATTGTTTTGTGTTAGAAAAATGTGGATACAAACTGATAATTCAACCTTATCCCCTAAGTTTAAATGTCTTCCTCCTATTTTAAAATAAAGGTTGTAATCAGTATATTCTAGAAATTATAATCTATCATATTCAAGAAACTAATCATTTAGGAGAAAGCATCTATTTTCAACATTCAGTGTGTTAATTCACAAATCTTAAATATTAGATATTTGGTGCAAATATATTTTTAAACTAAATTTTTCTATAAACTAAGCTGATATTTTGTTGAAGCTAAAATGCACAGATGGTAAAATGAGATTGTTTTTGGAAATGTAGCATGAATTTAGTCTCGATTAGATTTATAGCTAAATAAATGCATTTTAATTTTGTTTGGCTCTCTTCTATTCCACAGATATGAGTGAAAATGAATTACATATGTGTATATAGATGTGTATGTATATGTGTGTATATGAAATTTAAATGCTAGTAGGGATTTTAGTGATTCTACAAATTAATTACTAAATTTAACAGGTGAAAAAACTGACCACTAGAAAGAAAAAACAATTTGATCAGGTGACATATTTAGTATATAATTGGATGAAGTCAGAAACCCAGGTGACCTACGTGAAAATCAGGTATTCTTTCCAAAGATAAATAAATGTCTTTAAATATCATTTACTTCTTCAACAAGTATGTGTTAAATGCTGTATTTGTTATTTATTGTTGTGTAAAACATGAACACAAACTTTGAGGTTGAAATCAATACATATTTGTTATCTTGCAGTCTGTGGGTCAAAAACCTGGGCATCGACTAGTTCAATACTTTCCTTCATAGTCCGCCACAAAACTGAAAACAAGGTATTAAGCAGGGCTGCAGTATCATTTGAAAGTTCAACTGGAGACAAATCATTTCCAAGTTCATTTACAGGGCATTGGCAAGATTCAGTTTTCATAGCTGTTGGAATGAAGGCCTCAGCTCTTTGCTGCCTGTTGGCTGGAAGCATCCCTTACTTTCTTGTCACAGTAGTCTGACTGACATGATGGCTGACTTCATTAGACCTAGCAAGAGAGAAAATCGGGGAGAAGATTACCTGAATACCAGATGGGAGGAATCTTTGGGAGCCATCTTGAGTCTGCCTGCTACAGATGCTTTCTATTTACATACATTCTTCTGGAGGAGATAGGTGCAAACTATAACACACACACACACACACACACACACACACACACGAATGCTCATACACATGCACAAAAAAATTTTATTTTCATTTTATGTCTACATGTTATGTTAGGAACAGGAAACACATAGGAACTGCTCTTTGTATGTTATATGATTTCTAGGAAAAGAGAATAAGATTTAATAGGTCTAAACTATAGTATATGACATTTAATTCAGACATAAAGATAAACTTGAAAGGCATCAAAGTAGAGTCTCCCTAGGAAAAGCTTTGATTCCCAGAGGCACTTTTATGGAACACAGTGTTTCTAGCTCTGTTACAACCACAGTCTGTCCAAGGACAGCAACTGACTAAACCACCTTAGAACTTTCTCTTGGAGAACAGTGGATCTTTCATTGTCTACCCTAGTACATGTGTAGGGCCCTATATCAGAACTGGCCTACATCTGTGGTTTATTAAAAGTTATAAAGAGGGAAGACCAAGAAGACAATGATGGAATGAGAAGATGAATGGAGTGAGCCAAGTTTGAAACAGACTGTCTAACTGGCCTGGAAATAACAGGTCTTCAGACATCTGTATTTGATGAAGTGGTGGGGGGTACCATTGTTGTGACCACATTCAGGAAGACTATATTACTTTCACTGGGTCTGCTCCCATATGTCTTAAGATACATTTTTGTGTCATTTTCACAGGATAATATTTATAACTTTATGCAAGTTAGTGTGGTTAGGAAATGGGTTAGACATTCAGGTTTTTTAGGGGACAGGGGTACCTGGGATTGAACTCAGAGGCACTCAACCACTGAGCCACATCCCCAGCCCTATTTTGTATTTTATTTAGAGACAGGGTCTCACTGAGTTGCTTAGTGCCTTGCTTTTGCTGAGGCTGGCTCTGAACTCATGATCCTCCTGCCTCGGCCTCTGGAGCCCCTGGGATTACAGACGTGTGCCACAGCACCCAGGAAGGTTGTGATTTTAATGATTCTATTCCTGACTCATTTGGTTTTACCATCTTTACCAAATGGCTTTTGTTTCTTGGATTCTTTATATGTAGAACTAGTGCAATATAGTAATTTCTGCTATATATTAACTTCTGGGTAAGTTACAGAGAAGTTCCAAAGAGCTCTAGAAATGTAACATATGTATTTTTAATATTAGAAATTTATGTACTATTTTTGTGGCATTCATTTTTTTTGTTCATTATTTTACTTGTTTCCACAGCATTCCTTGAGGAAGAGGCAGCTACAATGATGATTTATTTTAAATACTGGAAAACTGAGGCATAAAGAAATTAAGCAATTTGTAGTTGCTTAATGAATGAGAGATGGAATTTGTTATTTTTTAACTCCAAAACTGGGTAGAGCCATAGTATGTCTATTGGATAACATTTTTTCCTACTTTGGCATGAGACAGACATTTTTATTTTTATAAAATTGTTAATAGGCTATGCTACTTGCAAAATTATATGAAATATGCAGATGTCATTCTTTTGATTAAACCATTTTGTTTTGCATTTGACAAATGTCATGAATTAATTATCTTCCTAACTAAAATGAGGTTATTTGAATACAAATGGCAATATGTATGTATGTTTTTGTTTTATCAATCCTCAATGAATTCCTAAGTACATGTCACTTAACTTCTTTTTGTTAAAAATGAGGGAAAATATTTTGTCACAAAATTTAAGGGTATTGATTCAGTTTGATCAAAACAAATGGAAATTTGCCGTTGCTTTAGTTTCACAATGTTTTCTTCATTATATTCACCTCATTATTGAGTTCTTATTTTTTTCTGTTGAAGGCAAAATTATTTATTTCAAAGATGAGAGTTGATGACAAATATCTAAAATAGGGGTAATTTTACCATTTTAATACTTTAAATCAATGATTATAATAATTCTTATTATATGTTATCCTGTTTCTAAGAAAATTGTCTATATATAAATTTTAATGAAATTAAAAATAGATGTAAATTTCACATATTTTAATAGCATAGTGTAAAGCCAAGCTTAAGTCAGTGGCAATCTACAAAGGATCAGGTAGATGTCATACAGAATAGCCAAAAATAACAATTTCACATAACAAAGTATAAACCAAAAATCAGTTGACAAGTTTTCAAAGATTTAATACATTTATTCTAAACATTTCTATTTACATATTTAATCTATGTATCACTATATTATACATATGACCTGAGTATAACGAAATATTTACTCCATGATCAAGTAAGCATACATTTATTCTGGTTTTCTCTGCAAAAAGCCCTGCACTAGACACAACCGTGATAAAGATGAATAATAGAGTTCACATCGTCAAGTTGCTTACAAACGTGGTAAAGAAGAAAGATAAGTGAACAATCATCTGTAATTCAAAATACACAATAGGAAATAAAAAGCTTTAATAAAAAAGTTCAAGTCAATGGAAGCTCAGAGGAAGAAATAATTAAATCCAATATCAGAGCCATTTTTTGCATGTGAATTTAATGTGGTGAAATTTAGGTATATAGACTATATGGAAAATGTAGAGACTACAGTCTGACAATGTTGGCATGTGAAAAATATATAATATATTAAAGAAAAAGGAAATGAAACAACGGAAAAAGAGAAAGTTTTGGAGAGGAGCTGTGAAAGGAGAAATAGAGTGAAAACAAATATCTGAGTGTTTTAAACATTGCATTAAAATTTATTTAGGTAGCTATATTATTGTGCTTGTCTTTAAAGATTAATCAAATAAACCAGGTACAGTGGCGCACACTTGTAATCCCAGCAGTTGGAGAGGCTGAGGCAGGAAGATCACGAGTTCAAAGCCAGCTTTAGCAAAAAGTGAGGTGCTAAGTAACTAAATAAAATGCAAAATAAAATAAAATGCAAATAAATAAAATACAAAATAGGGCTGGAGATGTGGCTAGGTTCATCCTTGGCACCCCTCCCCCCAAAAAAATCATCAAATGCCTATGAGCGCACATCAAGTACAGAATGTCTGGAAGGGCTTTTTGAGTTGTGTAAGTTTGGCTGTTGGCCATTCCAGGAGAAATTTCTCTCCAGACAGACCCTAATAAATATTTCAGTGTGGGTTTCTATAATGGTGTTGATTTGAAGTCATTCAGAGAAAGCAGATTTTTTTTCAGTCACAATATGTATGAGTTTGCTTTAGGAAAGAGCAGAAGCATGCAAAGGATATTTAGAAATCATTCGTGAAATGTAGAAGAAAATCCCAAGTAAAGTCACAGAAGCCACAAAGACTTTGGAATCTTCAAAGCTTATGAAGAAAGTGGGTAATATTTGTATGAGAAATTTGTGGTAAAATAATTTTGGATAATGTATATAGCAAAATTTCCCTTCTTGGAGAGTCTCAGTATAACATATCTTCGAGGGATTCCATAGCAAGAAACTGGTTTTACTGTTTCCAAATTGATTTCAGAAAAACCTCTGAACTCAACTGCAGTCTAATCTCTCTTGATTACATAAAATGCATTATACATAAAATGATTACATTTAATGTATAAATTAAAAGAGTTATACTTTCAGGTGAACTGTAAGTCTTAGCCCTTCATACACTGCATTAAACTTTTTTTTTTAATATCTTTATTTTATTTATTTATTTATATGTGGTGCTGAGGATCGAACCCAGTGACTCATGCATGCGAGGCAAGCGCTCCACCACTGAGCTACAGCCCCAGCCCCCACTGCATTAAACTTTGATAAGTCACAAATATTTATGTCAGAATTCCAGTTTTTTGTTCTTTGTTTTTCTCTCTTCTAAAAATTGTGCTTAAGGACCAATTATAGAAGAAATAGTCTGTTGGTAAATAAAAAAGTAATAATCCAATGTTTCTTCATTCTAAACAGAAGAAAAGAAAGTTAAGGCTAAAGAAAAGATCGAAGAAAAGACAAAAAAGGAAGCGAAAGGTGGGAAACCAGAGAAAATGAAGCAAACAGCTGCAAAAGTAAAAGAAGTACAGAAACCATCACCAAAACCCAAAGAGAAGGATAAAGAAAAGGATGACAAAGAGGCAGCAGCATTGTCAAAGCATGAGCAGCAAGGTAAACATTCAGAGGAGGAGGCTGCCAGAGGCTCTAAGAGAATATTGGGCAAGAAGCAGATGCAGTGAAATTAAAACCTGAAAAAGATCAAAATCAGACTCCAAACAGGGGTAACAGACCCATACAAGTCAATATATCAAAAAAGTATGCAATGAGAATTAATATTTACTTAAAGAAATGTAAAATGTGTTCACATATCTAAGGATGCAATTTGAAGTATTTTAAAGTAGGTTTTGAATTAGCATCTGGAGTTATTGAATGTTGGGGATAAATGTTGAGTTCTTGAGTTGTAGAATTTCTATTAAGAAATAGAATAACAATTGAACAATTTCATGTGTCATGCTTAAGAGAAAAGCACTGCAGAAAAATTTAGCAATTTCAAGGAGTATGTTAAGGAGTCTATGTCTAAATCACGAAGAAAAATTACTATAAAAACTATTTCTATATTCTTAATGTCTCTGAAAGCACACACCATTTAGAATATGATCAAATTATAAAATTCATTGAATTTAATAGGCGACAAGTTATAGAAAAAAGAACTCTTGGGGTTCTTTGCTAGTTTCCAGTGACTAAATTGATGACTTTGGTAAGCTCTACTGTTGACAGGTGATTCTCTTCAATAAGAGTGATGTCAAACTCACATCCTCACTTCAGAGCATTTAAATGGAGGTGGAATAGACCACTGGAGTTCTTTATGGAAGGGTGCTATGTAAATATAAAGCAGTGGAGATTTTAGAGGGATATTAAGAGTCTTTTAGTCCCACCTTGAAGGTTTTGTTGAATCTTTCCTTCTCTAAGTCCATTGTTAAGTCCAGGTCACTACACATTCTGAGACTCCCCAACTAGAATGTTGGTCCTAACCAATTCCTGTAAATGATGGGTCTTACAGAGGTTGAAAAATAAAATTTTCCTTTATTCTGGTAGTAACTGAATAATTTTATGTGAGAATTAAAATCAAGGAATTGGATTCTATGAGATTATTGTTTTAAAAAATCTTAATAGTTAATTATTAAGTTTTTGACAGGGAAATGACAATAATTTTTTCATTATAATTAACATAATACAAAGTATGTAGTCTACTTTTGTATTTAATCTACTTTTGTAATTTTATTTTCCCAAATTGACAATATTTGTAAACTTTGGTATATAAGTAATATTTGTAAACTTTGATTTATGGAAGGAAATGTATATATTTTAAAACTTATAATTTAAAAAAGAAGAAAGGAAGGAAGGACAGACAGATTAGTTTTTTCTTTTGTGATCCAAAAATTTTAAGTAATTTTCATTTATTTCAAAGTAATATTTTAAGATATGAGTGAATTAAAACTTTGGAACCTTAAATCTTTAATTTTTAAGATGATTATATTACCATGAAAAATATTACAAATATTAGTTATCATCTCTTTTTAAATTATGTTATCGATGGAATATTTTGGATAGAAAATGGATATAGAAAATATTTTAATGGACAGAATACAAAAATTAATCTTCTGATTCACTAATTTGTTGATTTATATCTTAAAATATTTTGCATTTGAGATTATTCTTTTAAAAAGACAAGTAATCAGGGCAGTTGTAGCTCAGCAGTTGAGTGCTTGCCATGCATGTTTGAGGCACTGGGTTCAATTCTCAGCACCACATAAAATAAATAAAGATATTGTGTTCATCTACCACTAAAAAAAATTTTTAAAAAAACAAGAAAAAAAGACAAGTAATCACATGAAATTAGTTTAAACACCAAGTTTATCTTAATTTTTCATCTGTAAATGGAGTTTATAAAGATGTATGCCAATTATATTTGGGGATGTCAAACTAGGAACATGAACATGTTTTGAGATGTTCATTTTTAGTATCTTTAGTGGCTTCAAGGCCATATTTTACTGATAAGGCCATATCACTAGGACAGTTTCAAATAATAATTATTTTCAGGTCACAAATATTATATTTTATTCCTATCAGTAATCAGATTTATTTAAGATAACATTACATTACCATTCCATTTTCATTTCGCTGTTTTCATTTCTACATTAAGAGCTATTTATCGTTTAAAAGAACATTCAAATATTGCTTAGAGGTAGAAACAAATGAACAAATAAGATTTTATCAGCTAAACAAATGCATTTGTGATAGCAAGGCTTCCTATTGAGAACAGCTATCATTAATTAAATAAATGTATTGTTAGATAAGAAATCAAAATTTAACCTATAATGGTTGTTCAGACACATGACTATAATAACTTTTTCTACACTTAAGAACATTTGTTGGGCTGAGGTTGTGGCTCAGTGGCAGAGCGCTTTCCTCACACGTGTGAGGCACTGGGTTCGATCCTCAGCACCACATAAAAAGAAATAAAATAAAGACACTGTGTCCATGTATAACTAAAAAATATTTTATAAAAAAAAGAACATTTGTTTATTTAAAAACCTAATCACATAATAGTTTTAACTAAATTAGATTAAGGTATGGTGTTTGAAAAACAAATATATGAGCTGACTTTTATTTTGAAGTTCTTATATTGATGACAGTAAAATTGAACTAGTTCTTCTTTGGTCAAGAAAATATTTATTTGCCAAGCTTAAATTAGATGTAATGAATTTAAGATATTCTTTTCTCTAAGATATCTAAACAGTTTCTTTTAAATAAATAATTTCTATAGATCTTTCACTACTTGGAAACCTTGACAGGACACAAAATTATTGGAAATTATTTGATTAAATACTAAATGTGGTTACTTTTAATATTGCATTCATAAACAATGCATTTATACTTAAAGCATTGAGAATAAGATGCATAATGTATGTACATGCCTACCATAAACTGACACACACTTTTATATTGCCTAATTTAGTTTTTATGGACCAATTTAAATCAAATTATGGTGGGGTAAGAAGTGTTGCCATAATGGCACGCTGCTTCCTAGTCTGGTGAGTCTGTGGGAAAGGGAAAAAAGGAAACAAAACAATCTCCCAGCTACTGTATATTTTTTTCTTTTTATTCTTTCATTCTTTTCTAACAATTATTTAAATATTTGTGGGAAGCAGAGAAAGCATAGCTAATGAGAATCTGCCATACAACACTGGACCATAGGTACCCCATCCTCATTAGAGATTATTTTTAAGAATCCCACCTTTCTGTTGACATTCTGCACCTAGAATTCATTTTTCCTCAGCTGCCACTCCACACAGAACACTGACAAGGCAGCAGCAGCTGAATGACGTCCATCATTGCTCCCTAAGGACTGCAAAGGGGAGAGACGGACAGCATGGATTATTCCTAGAATGATGCTATTTGGGAAATATTACACTGAAGAGGTGACCAAATATGAAGTTAACTTATGCAAATTATTATCCCAAAACTATGAGAGTTACAATGACAAGACAATTCAGATTTTCTTTAGGAAAATCTCCTGCCACATTGTTTGGCATGGGTATAAAGAAGCATTTCTATATAATGAATCTTCTAGAATCAGGAATTTTGTTTTGCTCTGTCCTAAGGAAGGTGAAACAGACACACCTGGGACTGCCCGACACAGACCTTCACAGAATTATTACACATTGTTAAGCTCAACCCTGAGGACAGGTGGAAATGGGCATCCTAACTCAAAATATCTCAAAGTTCTTAATGTAAAATACTTTAAAAATATTGATTCCACTAGAATATAGGATCATGGCATTATTTGTAAAGAACTGAAATATTTTAAGTGTTGTTACTCAAATAATTTTCTAGATGAAAAAGAAAAGTTCCTTGAACTCACAGAGGATTTGTTTTTCAAGTTAGAAGCTCATTGAACATTGATGCATTAATAAAAAGAATGATTCTTGGAGCCACAAATTATTGATATGATAAAAATAAACATGACACTTTGGTAATAATTCATACCAGGTTAAAAAGTTTCATTATACTCTTAATATTCAATTGAGGAGGAAACTTTGAATTGTGGTCTTAGTTCATTCTGTACACTGTTCAACATTTTATGTGTATTACCACCCCATCATCCCTGGGGGCAGAGAACAATATTTCATTTTGGAGCATTGTACAAATCTTTCAAATTACCAATAATCCCTACATTCTAAACCTCAGACTACATTCCAACAAAAAGTCTTCTTGGTTGTCCCAGGAAGATGTAGCGTCATTAGTGATCACTGAGGAAAAACAAAATGGAAAGGTTTTAGATCAGCGATTCTGCATATATAGTTTAATTAGATGCATCAGGGGAATTTGTTAAAAATGCATCTTCCTAGGGTCTAGACCCACACCACAACTTTTGAAATGATGGGTCCCATAGATTTCTATTTTGGCAAATTCCCTTGTCTTTTGATGTGTAAACTGCCAAGGGAGAACTACTTCTGGAGGACAAATCTAAAGGCATAATCACTTAAGTTACTGAAACAAAAGGGAAAGGCTAACAATGTCACATTGATCCCATTTCTAATTTTCCATTTAAGGAAAATGCACTTTTTTGTCTTGTCTTAGTGCAGACTCACCCATTCTACAAGAAAATCTTGTGTTCAGGAAAGAGAAGCTACCATCTGCTTTAGTCTTTTTTTCTATATACCATGAGGTTCCCAGATCCTGGCATCTGAAACTTTTGTTACTGCAGTTCCATCAAAGAGCAGATGGATTCATGGACTAATATGAGAATAAGCCTTCCTCCCACTCCTGCTTCTCCTGTGTGAAAATGTACTGTCATTTTAACAATCAAAATACATGAGACTTTTTGAAACTTTATGAGTTTTGTCTTACATATATTTAGGTATTAATGAAAATGATTGTATTTTAGATCTACCACTCTAGCATTCATATTTTGAAAGACCTGGGAGAGTTTCATACTAAAATTGATTAAAAATGTTAACAGTCTAAAAAGAATGAAGTTTACAAAATTCCTTCAATGTATATTTATATAATAACAAATTTTGTTATTTCTTGTTTGATACACCTAATTTGGAGCAATTAAAAATGCATCATGTTGTATAAAGCCAATAAACTTATTTGGTCCCAAAGCTGCTTTGGATTTGGTGGATTAATAAGATCTCTATTCTAGGAATACTAAAATGTGAATTATTACATAGAAGATTCATTTCGTAATATGCAAGATTTAGGGAACTTGTGGTAAAACTTGTTCTTATCTTATAAGAATCTTCATCAATGGAGGCTTGGAATGACCTCTGGAGGATTTAAAGTTGTGTGAACATATGAAATAATTTAGAGAGGAATAGAAAAAAAAAAACCCACTCCTGAAATAATTTTTACCATGTTTGTCCCAAATGTTCACCATTTACTGTTTTTTGCTCTTTTTTTCCTTAGGCTGTAGACTAGGCAAGATCACAAAATGGTCTTAGGAAAATTACTCAATTAATTAGCTTAACAATGATATCATTTGGCACTGTTAGTCTGTTCTTGATTTGCTCTTCTAATTAAAGGATATTGTCATGCAGAGGACTTCTGAGGAGTTTCAAAGGTTTTCGCCTTCCTGCAGGCCTTTTTGACAAACATTCTGCAGCTTCATTTAAGGTCTGGGAGTGAATATTTGGTAAAACATTCCAAGTTGAAAACAATTTTCTTTTGTAAAACTTATGTTTCATCATCCTAAATCTACAAAGAGACAAACGAGAATGAGTGCTTTAAATGACAACTTTGTAGTAAATTTGATGAAAAAGGTTTTGATTTAAAAAAAAAAAAACAACCCACTATAATATTATTTCTGTTTCAAAATTTAAGGTATTTTTGCGTGGAATAAATGGAGCATTATGTTCATTATGTCCTTTTCTCCCCTGTACGTCTATGAGTGCAAATTATTCTTTCGCAGAAAATATGTAGTAACCAAAATAGAATTGTGCTATTTTGTTTTGTTAAACCATTTCTCCATAGGCAAAAAAAAAGGTGTTGATGACATTTTCTCATTGCTTTTTCTCTTTCTGCTCTGTCAGATCAGTATGCATTCTGTCGATATATGATTGACATATTTGTCCATGGGGACTTAAAACCAGGTACTCCAAACAATTCTTGTACTTGTCTGTTCTAATAGTCTTTGTTTCTAAGATTGTTGGCTTTTTTATGTACTAAACTGTATTTTCATTTTTTTAAAAAATACATAATGCATGTGCAGATCTAGAATAAAACCAATAAAAAGCAGAAATAATAAGTGGCATTAGGGCCTTTAATTTTACTTTCAATCACTGCATGGCCTATTGCAAAAGAAGTCAGCTGAAAGCTAAAAACATGCTAATATCTTAATATATAAAGTATGCTAATATCTTTAATAATATCTTGGTGTGAAGCAATGAATCATCTTTTTTTTTTATTCCTGGTAAACAGAAGAACAAACGTATGACAATGAAAATATCCTTCTTTTCTTAGAAGTGAATATTCTTTTCTTAGAATTGAGCAGAATTCATATTAAAATGCATCACATTGCAAATATTCAATACCCCCAAAAAACTTTTAGATTTTCTCATCACATATAAACTTTATAATAGTTTTTAATAGTTTAGAAAACTATTGATGAATATAGTCAAATCTGGAGTTAATAGTCAACATAATGGAGAAAAATTTAGTTACAGTAATGTATCTTAATCTCCCATATCTTTAATTCTTGCCCAGAATGTAATGAGGTGTTCTTTACTAATATCATAATTAAAAATAAGCAAGTGATTGCTTGCACTATGCCTTTGCAGAGTTAAAAACTAGTGAAACTTATGTTCATATTTGGGAAAACATTTCTAAAAAGATGATATTGTTAAAGAAGGAGATAATTTATGTTAAAATAACTGAAGCTGTTTGTTTAAAGCAAACACATTTTGTGTCCTTAACTGTTTATGTGAAAATCTTTCTAAATTGTATAACTTCTGCGCTTATTGGCAAACAGGTATGTCATATCTGAAAAAAATGTCTAATACATAGAGGCCCTAGGAATTAAAAAAAATCATGAGACTCAGCTCTGTGGACAACTAACATAGCAGAGCAACTTATTCTGTCAAATGGTTTCCTTCTTCCATCTCTTCCTATTTTACCTCCTCTTCCATTTTTCCTACATTTTTAATGTGTTAGAAGCTGAAATGAGGGGCTGGGATTGTAGCTCAGCGGTAGAGCGCTTGCCTCGCATGCGTGAGGCCCTGGGTTCGATCCTCAGCACCACATACAAAGCAATAAAATAAAGACATTGTGTCCATCTACAACTAAAAAAAAAAAAAAAATTAAAAAAAAAAAAAAAAAAAGAAGAAGAAGCTGAAATGAAGGGCATAAACCTGATTATCTTACTTGGTGAAGTTGATTATAATTAACAGTTGGGTAAAATTAGGTGGAAACACTGAGAAAGGTAGCGTGTAGTTGGCAAGGCATGTAGTGCATTCACAGAAAAGTGTTTTCATAGCTTCCTTCTTTCATTCATTCATTTCACCACAGTCTGTTGGGGTGAGCACTCCCCAGGAAGAACAATCCCAGGCTATATGCACCATTCCAGGCAATGTGCACCATTAATTAGGTACTTTAGGTAAAAGATTCACAGCCAATTTTGTTGCTTTTATAAGATGGACCAAATATATATAAGATGAATCTATATTGTTGATGAACATGAATTTAAAAAAGACTAATATATATTGTTTTCTTTATGGTTCATTAGCTTTTAAATTGCATTATTTGAAGGAAAGTAATCTTGTTTAAATTGTAAAATTGTTTATAGTAACTACAATATGTGGATCTTAAAACATATTTTCTAAGAAAATCGCAGCACACAGAAGCCTGCATTGTGGAAGTTTGTAAGGCACTCTGGCAGTTCAACAGTTGTAATACCAATCAATTCTTTCTGAATACCTCACAAAAGCTGAAGGTCAGAAGGAATAATAAAACCATCTCTGCATGAGGTAAAGAATATTTTCCTAATGACCACACAGAGAGAGCCCTTCTTAAGGTATATGTGAACCTTGCAAAGAAAAAATAAATCAGATTGAGGACTGAGGATGCAGCTCAGTGGCATAGCACTTGCCTAGCATGCACAAGGCCCAAGGTTTGATTCCCCAAAGGATCAAAATCTATAGTACTACATAATACTCCAAGTCCTGAAAATAATTCCTCAGTCCTATAGGATTAAATCTCTTAATACCATCTACAACCTTGACTTAATGATTGCCCTAACTTATCCCATCTACCTGTATTCCTTATTTTGAAGGTTTAAGAAATAAAAGAATATTTAGACCAGCAATTTTTGTTCAGGGACTAAGATGGAAGAAGGGGGAGAAGGAAAACAAAGTATAACAAACTACACACTATCTGTAAATGTACCAAAGGAAAGTTGAAAAATACTAACTTTGTTAGTGATGCAATACATAAAATAGAATGATAAAGCACCAATGTTTTAAAAATAAGGAGTGAGAAACAGATTTAATCTGGGCACATTAATTTAGAGAAAATGTAAGTGATAAGACATTGACTCTGACTGACAATTAAGGAATAAAATAATTCCTGCCAAGTTTATTGCTCTGCATGTATCCACTATTTATAAAACATTTGTGCTTCCATCTGTTTCTGTTTGGGATTAGTGCAACACCTGTTATTGTTTAGCTGGAGTTCATTATTAATTATTGGTAATGAGTTTTTAAAACTATAATTTGATTTTTCCCTCTGAGATTCAGTAATTCCCTTGGAGAATATTATCACACCCTCAAAAGTAGCCCAAACTTAGTTCAAAGTGAAAAACCTTGTGATGCCATGTGCAGTTTGATACAATGACATCAAGTTACCAGTTTTGCTTTATATACAAAGAAATAAAATACTCCTAAGGTATCCTTAAAAGTTTTAATTAACATGTGCACCCATATGAATCAGTGTTCTGATTCTCTACAGTGAATAGTGAATGTGCACACTTTGGAGATAATCCCTAGTTCAGTTTAGATGCCATTACAATAAGCCAGTGTAAACTGTAAGGATCAGATGATTTTGTCATATCTCAACTTCTCCTGTACTGACTCATTTTATATTAAGTTGGAGCAATAAGAAAATTCTATTTAAATCTAGAAAATGGACATACACTATCGAGGCTGGTCATATGGGCAGCTGGAATAGACATATATGTACTTTTTTTTAAAGATACTCTGAACACTGAAGAGTCCCACTCTGCAGAAATATTTGCTCATCTTCCCTTAATGATGGAACAACCTCACCATGAGAGACCTTGATTCTATAAATTGTCTGTGTTACATATTTTGAATAGTTTTTCTAGGGAAGGGAGGATAGGAAAGTGGGGGGAGAGAAAGAGAGAGAGGGAGAGAAATCAAGATCCTGTTTCTGTGGTGTCTGTCTTGAAGCTAGTAACCCTCACTTTCCCTCTAAGGATTAAAACTGTCCACTTGTCATTTTCTTATGAGAGAACTATTAAAACTGATCAATACAGACATCATGTTCAACACTACAAATCAATTCATGGTGCTTTGCTTTGTTTTCTCTACAAATCAATAGTAGAGATATTCAAGGTAAAATTCTTTTAGATTTATTTGTATGACTTTCCTAATAATTCCAATTTCCTCTGCAGTAGTTCATGGCTAAGCACATTTTTCTTAAGCAACACTTATACCAATAGTTTCTTTCACTCTCCAGACTCTTAAGGAAACATCATGATCTTGTCAGTTTCGTATTCCCTCTTCATCAATTTCTACCTAGGCTTAATGAATTGAATGGATTTCTGGACAGAGTCATGCAAGTTAAAGAGATGGATTTCTATAAGTAAGAAATCACATGGCTCACAGACCTCTTTATATTCACTGTAGATAAAGAAACCAATTTAAATGTTCAGTACAAGGACCAGGACTAGTGTGCTTTTGGTTAGAATTTTAACACTTTTTTTCAGCTTTCATCTCTGTAGCTAGAATGATTAAAGTTTAATATAAGTCAAAGTTTATCCCTTAAAAGTTATCCCACCATTACAATTCCAGCAATTGTCTGACTTTTACTTGAGCCAAGAATTTATGTCAAGGTAATTTATTTTACCTTCTGTGTCATTTATTTTCCTAAAATTGAGGGTACTCACCTACAAAAATCTTCTCTGACTATAATAGGGTATTCTTTGGCAGCCTGTATTCCAATTCAATGGGTTTGAAGTCCATAGCTAGAAAAGCCTCAAGTAGTTAAGTTAGTACGCTCACTTTATTAAGATCCTTTTCTTGAACTTCAGTGGTACTTAACTGCACTTTTGGTTAAATTTTGCAGAGAACAGGTCAAATGTAATAGCAGTATAGTCACTATTATTTAATGGTTTAATCTGATGTATTTCACTTGGCTGTATTAAAGAAGACTAGGTGAAATTCAGCCTTTCTTTATACTTTCCCCCAAAATCCTGCTCCAAGGTAGGCAATCTTCCAAGAAATATACTCATTTTAATTTCAAACTTCTAATTATTTTTACACAACAAAAATTTTGGGAGTTACATTGTTTAATCAGTAAGTATCTGTTGAATTCCCTCAGCCAGCTGATAGTCATGAGACAAGATATGACGTGAATAACTGTGTAATTAATGATAACTTGATTGGTGTGCAGTAGAGACCCAGAAAATGTACACACTACTCTTAGTATACCAGGAACAGTTATTTCAACTCACCACCTGGATATCTTAATTATTTTAAAAAGTTTTTAAAAATCATCTTATAATATGTGGATACTGAATATTTTTATGAAAATTTAAACAGAAAATTTAAATGCTTATTTCATACATTCCCAATTTTAAAGATATATATACTCTAAATAGGAAACATCTTTAGAAAGGGACTCACTGCTCAACAGCTCTCATCCCTTAGTCTGTAGCTAACCATTTCCAGATTTAAAACACACCTTTAATAGGTTCCAGCATATTATTAAAACATGCATCATTAAATGAAACAGTTGACTTTTTGAAATCTATGATGACAGATACTTCCTTTGAAAACCAAATGTTCTTTTCTTCATTCCATAATGGCAAAACATTTTCATTTTTACATTTATGAACATTAACTAGAATGAAAAATTCAATCAGTTTTCTCATCTACGCATTGTCTATTTCCTACTGTTTCCTGCCTATATCTTTCAACATTTGTGCCCACAAAACCACAGCTTTGGGCACATAGATTTTAGAGTGAAAGGATGCTATAACATGATCTTTTAGTAAAATGGCATGGCTTGGGTTCTTGCCATGTTGAAAACCTAAGTAGCTGAGAATACCATATTTTCTTTTTGTTCTTTCAAATGTATTGTTCACTCATTGATTCTCAAATCTGAGAAAATTCATTGTCATCTGAAGACTCACTTCACTTGTAGAATCAATTTTAGTTTCAGCCTGATCATTAGAGTCTAGCCCATTGCTATATTTTTAATTCATCTTTTGATTTATCTAATAATTTTGAAGTATCTTTCTCTGTCACTTTTCTTCTCTGCAGTAATGGATGGAAAAGGAGTATTCTGAATTTTCAACTATTCAATGAAATTAAAATTAGGCTACTAAAATGGTGTCAATGAAATTAAAATTAAGCTACTAAAATGGTATCTCTCAGCTTCTATTATATCTTCTTAAATAATGATACAAAACTACTAAATACAATCAGGTGAGAGAGCCAAAAAGCCAATTAAAAAGGAAACTTCTGGTTTCATACTTTACCTCAGAGGAGTAAAAAGGATTTGAGGTTTTGCTTCAGCAGAGAATTTTCTACAGGAATCCTTAATATGGAAGGTAAAACTCCACATCTTTTCAGATAACATAATATAAACTTAAACATTTCACACATAAAATATAGTATGGGAGTATATTAATGAATATTTAATAGTTTTAGCACTACAGTTAAACTCAAAAATGTATTCTTAAGCATAGTTGGAAATAATTGACAAAATATTTTCAAAGTTGATGAAATGAAAAATGCTCAATATGTAAGAAAAATATGACCATGATGATTCTAAAGTGTGCCTTCACTTTTTAAAATTGTTCAATGTTGCTACATGGTCATTGCAATGGAGACAACAGTTTTTATTCTCTTTAAAAATTAAATTTTATTTTCGTTACTTGGAATATCTATATATAAATAATTCATTAATTTTTTTTACAAACTTGTTAAGATAGCTGGAAAATTAAAAACAAAACAAAATCCTCACATGACTCTAATGGACCTCAATAGCACACTAAGGAACAGTGGAGAAAATACAAACTTGGTGGGTCACACAAGCTAGGTTTTAATCCTTTGCGTGTTTGTTTTTTGAAATCTCAACTTTACAAAATTTGTTTCCTAGGTCATTTATTAAAATTTATTTCTTAGATTTATGGAATATATAAAAATTGAAATGTGTTCAAGACATTGGTCAGGTTTGTCTATATGAAATTGAGGATATAGACATTTAAGGATAAAGGGATATTTAAAACTCAGAATCATGAAATCTTGAATTGTTCTTTGGTCATTACCAGATGTTGAATATTTACTCTGTGCTAGACTCTTGAAATATTTTGCATTTTCCTAATAAATCCTCAGGAAGCATATATTATCATCCCTATCTTGAAAGAATTGAGACACAAGAAGATTCAAACTGAGGCTTGTATTTTTCTAAATCTTTAGGATTGATATCAAATCTCTCTTTCCCAGATATAGATGGGGAACTGCAAGTTCCCTTTGCTTGGTACTCAGGGAACTTAAAAAGAGAAACAATTGCACGAGATGGCTTGAAGAGAATGGAATTAGAAAGAGTCCAAAGGAGTGAAGCAAAGCCTGATTTTAGAACATTAAACAGAGAAAATTAACATGATTTTGGAAATATAATTCAGCTAGAATCATGGGATTTATAGATAACAAATGAGAGGAATGTAAAGGTTTTTCAGAGTTCTTTGGACTGATAATCCTAATGAATGGTCTAAGAAGGTAGTATTGGGAGGAGTGGGGTCCCAGCTCATTGAAGTGAACAGGGCTGAAGAAGTAGGAAACTTTGAACTCACCATCTGTCCTTAAAGCCACATATGGTACCCAGTTGCAAAAGGCAAACATGTGAAGATTCCCATCTGAACATCAGTTGTTTAGCACCTGCTAAATAACAAGGGTCATTATAGTTATTTTCATATGCTTTACTTCATTAATTCTCCAATCAAACTATGTAGTAAGCAGTTAGTTCATCAGGAGTGGTTTTTTGGGGAGAGGATAGAGAAAGAGAGGTATTCAGAAGAGGAACTAAAATAAGTCAGAGTACAAATTTTGAATAACTGCTATATGTTTTGCAGTCCAAGACTAAGCACAATAAAGGATATATGAATACTAAAATATAATCCCCAACTTTAACAAATAGAATGAAAAGAGATAAAGAACTCATAGATAAAAGAAAAAAATAAATTTGGACATTAAGTTGCATAGTAAAAACTATAAATGTTACAAGTTTCAGATGAGAGACATTAGGAATTCCTGCTATAAAAGGGATCTATAAAATCTGAATTATGATTGGTATTTAACTAATTTCTAAGGAATACATACAGCTTGCATTGTTTGTATGTGAAATAGCAAAGGGATTGGAACATGGCGGTGCATGTGAAATTGATGTGTTTATAAGAGAGGATAAACTAAGATTAAAAAGCATCAGGAAATAAGAAATGAAATGTTTTAAATGTCAGATTATAGGACACTTGGTGAACCCAATAGAATGATATTTGGCAGGGAAATCTTTGAAGGATTTTAGTAGAAGAATAATAAGAAAGCATAATTTTATAATACATGATCAGGCAGCACTCTGCTTAAGAGGTTGACAATGAAAAAATTTGTAGAATATTGCTAATTTTGGAGTATATAAAACATAATTTTGATGAAAGGAAGGGCAAACTTTAGAAAGTCATTATTCATGGAGTGGTCATGGGAAGCAACTGTGATTAGGTGACTTAAGAAATGAATATTACAGCCCCCAATGCTACAAACTATCTTTAAATTGAGATTTATGCAAGTGGTGGAAATGTCATTGAGGTCTCAGCTAAATGAAAATCAACCATGGCATGGGCAGGACTTTCTCCCTAAAGCAGCACAGTAAGAAAAGTGCTAGAATTGTATGTGTTCATAACCTAAATGAGGTAACACTTCCTTTTCCTTCTTCAGCTGACTTTTGCTGTTATTTGGTTTTAGTTCATTTTTATTCTTCAGAGACATTCATCTAATGCAGAAAATATGAGTCAGAACAGACTCCAAAGTAAAACTACATGGACTCAAATCTAGTCCTTGCTACTTGATGGAATGTGACTTTGTCATGCTGGTCAACCTCATTAAGCCTGTTTCCTCCTTTGTAACATTAGGCTGGTAAGGGTAGGGTTGTGGAGTCAATGAGTAGATAGTCAAGTGCATTGTTCTCTCAGTATTGGCTCCTCTTCACTGCTGAATACATAGCTATGCTGTATTTCTATTGTGATATAAGAATTTTGATAAAGAGAGAAAACTATTTTTTGCCTATATTAGTCATTTGGCATCTGCTTGCCTTGCTTCTACTGTCTATATTATATGGATAATCTTATGAAATAATTTATAGTGTTATATTGAAGATTTTGTGAAGATATTCAATAGTACACACATAAAACAAGTTTGCTGCAGTGTTTTCTAGGTTCTAGGAACTGTTAGATTCTGTTGATGTAGCAGTAAACAAAATCTGCCTGCTGCTTACCCTCATGAAGCACAAACTGAATGTAAGTAGGGCTTATCTCTAGCCAACAGACACACAGTGTACAGTCAGAAAAAAATTAGTTATTGTTGCTATTGTTATTATTATTAAAGGAGAAGAAATATAATATGATTAATACCTATAGTTGTAGTTTTGCTTCTATTTTTAATATGCCTATGTAATTTGTCTTATGAAAGATTATAATAAAGTACACTTTTAGGTTTACATATGCTTGAAGTGTGATTCCGTGATACAGAACATTATACTGAGTGCCTCAAGTAATGTTTACAACATTAACTCTTTGTAGTTGAAGGGACAGGGAGGATATAATAAAAATATATCTTACTATAGTTAAATCAAAATTATCAGCTTAAATGGCAACTCATGTAATATGGTAAATTTATTTTGGAGTACTACAATATGCATATGTATTTCTTTTTCATTTGTATGTATTTCAATTGACACATAAAATGGTACATATGTGTAGGGTACTGTGATACCTCAATATATGTGTATATTGTGTAACGTTCAAATCAGGCTTAGTATTCTCTTTAGTATTTTTTTGTGGTAACAACATTAAACATTTTCTTCTAGTTTTTTTTAATGAAATATAAATTTCATTATCATTGCAATAGAACAGTAGCAACTTATTTCTCCCATCTGTAGTTTTGTACATTGATAGATACGTGGAGTTTTAAAGTGTGGTACATATACGCACAATGTAATGCTACTCAGATTTGCAGTTTACAAGTAGGAAATGTTCCAGTTATCCAAGTTGAGAGAAAATTCTCAATGAACCTACTATAAATAATACCACTTAACAGTGATAAAAAACAAGGATTATAGTACCAAGAGAACCCAAGATACTAGAAGTTTAGACATACAACATTTATCTGAAAGTGAAGTCTTTCAGAAAACATTCTTGTACCCATTTAATTTATTGCAGTTTAGGTTACTTTATGTGTAGGAGCACTCTCCATACCTTCAACCCCTCCCTTCCATCTATCCCTCTTCTATGCCAATAGACTGTGCTCTTGCCAGAATGTACCCCTTTGTTTGTGACCTTTGGACCTGATTGGTTCAAGAGTATATTTAAGCTTCCATACTTTCTGGAACAAACGGTGTTTTCTGCTCCTTGCCCCGGTGTCCCTGTTTCTCTCTCTGGGTGTCTCTGCGTCTCGCTGGGGCAGAGCAGATTTTTACCTACATCCTGGAGCCTGGGGAGATTGGCTCCATGAATCGCCACCACCATCCAGAGTGACCCCATATTGTCTTCCCTGGGGGCCCCTTTTTCCTCATCTCTCTGGACCCCAACTCGTAGGAAAGGCCCATGTGGTGCCCTCACCCCTCCCTTTAAGCGATAACTGGTGACCACAAAGGGACAGGCTTCTCGACTCTTCCTCGGTCGGTAAGAATTTGTGGCGATTCCTCTGTTTGTCTTGCTGGTGAAGGTAACACCAGCCCTGTTCCTCATTGTCTTCTATGTTTGTCTTTGTGTGATAAGGTTAGGCCAGGGAATATCTACTTCCTGGTTTCTCCGGCAGTCGCAAAGTGACTGACCAGCCCAGTGACTCTAACCCTAGTGAAGCACAAACAGAACATCTCTTCCTATTTTTACCTCTCCTACATATCCCCCTTTTGTTATCGCTTAAAGGGAGGGGTGAGGGCGCCACATGAGCCTTCCCATGAGTTGGTGTCCAGAGAGATGAGGAAAAAGAAGGAGTCCCCGGGGAAGATGATATGGGGTCTCTCTGGACTGTGGTGGCGATTTGCAGAGCCAATCTCCCCGGGCCCCATGGTGTAGGTAAAATCTGCTCTGCCCCAGCGAGACGCAGAAACACCTGGAGCGAGAAACAGGGACAGTGGGGCAGGAGCAGAAAACACCGTTTATTCCAGAAAGTATGGAAGCTTAAATACATTCTTGGACCAATCAGGTCCAAAGGTCACAAACAAAGGGGTGCATTTTGGTAAGAGCACAGTCTATTAGCATAGAATGGGGATAGATGGAAGGGAAGGATTGAAGTTATGGAGAGCGCTCCTACATTTATGTATCTGTTGAGATTCCCTTTTTATTCAGTTATGGGGATTTTGACTTATATCTGAGACTTGCTGGAGTCTGGAACATGGAGTTTCTTCTTAATCTACAGTAAACTAAAGTCCAGACCTGTGCTTTAGTTATGTAATAACAAAACTACTGGTGATATAGCATTTGCAGAATGAATTGCAGAAAGATTTCAGAAGCAGCAAATGAAAAATTGTTGGAGCCCTAAGGTAGAAGGGGAAATAATTAAGTAGAATGAGCCTTGCCATAAAATGAGTTAACTACGTAAGAAAAAAATTTAAATGAATATAGGCAAGTTACTCAAATTTCCTGGACCTCTTCCCTCACCTATAAAATGGAATAATAGACATTATTTCATAGAAATAAGACAGTTTAACTTATGCACATGCATATACACTTGAAACGTGTTGAACTATCATAATCATAACAAGCACTATTTAAGCATATCGTGGGGATGATGATACCCAGATATAGCAAAATTGGTTTCTTTACCTACTACTTTTTTATCTTTATGATTTAATTATCAAACATTATTATGATTCTTCCCATAGCAAAAGTCTTTTTTTGTTTTTTTTTTTACTGTCTTATATATACCTTCAAGAAACTTTTGCTTTTAAATACCTACTGCCTCATACCTTGCCAGAAACATGGTATGTTTGTTGAGTTGAATTCTTGCTGTACAGCATATATCTCAATGAAAAAAAAAATGTTTATCCCAGAGTAGACTTCTTTATTCATTCCTAGAAATAATCTTGTTATTTAAAAAGATGACAGGTTTCTAAGCATTGCAAATAGGCCTCTGTAAAGATTTCTTGAAGATTTGCTGGTAATATCTCTGGAGACAGAACCTTGGAATTAGCAAAGCCGGGCTTGATGTAAGCATCGGTAAATTGCAGGCAGCATACACAATTAGGTTAAACACAGAAAAAAAATGAAAATCTATGTTTAATGATGGGAGTGCCTAGTCCCTGGACTTGCCATGCCCCTGGAGGAGTTACCTTTGGATTGTTGGAAATCTGTGGAAGCTGTTTGAGATAAATGTATCAGATTGTCATATTTGTCTAAATCAATCCATGAAACACTCTAGTTACTCTGATTAGCTGGGATACACACAGAAATAGATGCAAGTACTTCAGAGCAGATGCAATTCCACTGATGCTTCTCCCACTCTCAGCTTTGTTGGGATAAAACACTTTTAGTTTTGGGGCAAAAATTAGTAAATAAGGATTTTCTTCCTTCAGTAAAGTGTTCATATGGCTTCGCTTTATGTCTAGAAAAAAAAAAAAATAGAAAGGAGGCCTAAGGTTTCATTTTTCTCACCTACCCAGAATTCCATCTCCCAGACTTCTGAGAGAGGCATCAGTTTCCACAGGAATGTCCTTTCTGTGAAGGAACATTTATTAAAGTGTCTTTTTGGTCTAGCCTTGTCACTATTAATGGCATAGACCTGCTCTCAGACAAAAATAAATTCCTTCTCAGGTAACCTACTGCAACTATTCAAAGCCTGTTCTAAAAGTGTGAAAAAGAACAAATAATCCAAAGAATTTGAATTGCTGCATGAGAAGCAAGGAAAATTAAGGCTTAATCAAAGAATTGTCAAGTGATTAGTAAATGTTATTTATTAATGTGTCATGTCTTGTAACAATGTCACCTTTCAGCTTATATATAAGAGTAAAGATTAAAAAGGAATTCTAGCAATTTATGTGAACATATACCACCAGTGTTGTGGCCTTAGATATAGTGGATAAAAAATACCCAATCTAGGACTCTTTCTAACCATTCAAATAGATGCTCAATTCTTATTCCTTTTCTTAAGCAATTCTCATTTTAAATGTGGGAATAGTAAATAGGACCCATAGCTGTTTAGATATAGCTAACTGACTATTTTTAGAGAGGCCTATTTGATAAACAAATATTTTTCTTAGCTTTTTTCCTATATAGCATTTTTAGGTTTGCATAAGATGAAGACAATTTTGTTAGAGTAACTTTAGTGTTACTGACTTTAGGTTGTTCAGCTAGTTGCTCAATATTTTTGAGTAGCTCCATAACTTCTATACTAGCTTAATATATTTTATATTTTAGTATTCCAAAATACTAAATTACCCATATTTGAAGGGCAATTTATTTTGCCCATTTATATCTTCATCAACATCCATGTTGATAGTTCAAAGTCATTTGATTAATCAATCTCCTAGCAGTTGCTGAATCTCTAATATATACTGGATGCCAGTGGTCATAACATGAGTTTCAAAGCAGAAGGAGGTAACAGCCCAATCAGATATTATTACAAATAAAGCAATGAACTATATAAAGCAGTGGAGGGAGAAAAAATGAAAGGAAGTACTAATTAAGTACTAAATCATCTAATGCAGATTATTCTCACCGTAAATACTTAAGGAGGAGGGGTCATGGTGATTGAGGCAGGCTTCATCAGGGCATATCCTGCCAGTGTTCAGAATCTTCAGTTTTATTGTGGTTTTTATTATTAATTGCTTACAATGGTTCAGTGTTTATTCCTCTTCAGATGATCAATATTTCTTTTATTCCTAGATGGTAAAAGGTAAATTTTTAAAAATTAATAATACCAAGTGAGAAATCAATACAGGGTAAAATCTGAACAAAATAACATCACATTGTCTGGATGTGATCTACACCACTATTTTCTTTCAGATTTGACCCATCTACCTTAATGTCTGTCCTTTGTCACTTGTACTTCTTTATTTGTACACTCCATCTTGCAAACACCTACTACTCTATTTTATTCCATGATTCTGCTTTATGATTGGTGCATTGCTTTCCTGAGAAAGTGTCAACCACATTCTGCTGTTTTATTGTTACCATGCAGTGTTTAGGTAAAAAGCCCTTTTTTAGTAGACAAGACTCATTTGTAACAATTGGACTCTAATAAAAAGTGAGTGAAAATAGACATGGAAAAAGCACAATATGCCCTATTGAAACACTGTGAGCTACAAACTGATGATTTAATATTCTTTTATATGGTGGTTCCATAAAAGGTAAGCCTTTACCACTTTCCATAATTGATAGTAATGATTATATCAGTAATGATTTTCTCCCAGAGAAATATGATTTTTATGCAATTATGAGTAGCCTCCAGGCAGACACTGGGTAAACAGGATACATTGCTTTAAATGCAAAATATTATCAATTACACATAATTTAAAACAGGAAGAAAGATTGGCTGACTTCCAAACCTGTCATTCATGTGTGAATACATTTGTGAATTTAATTATGGTGCTAAGGCTATTAAATAACAATTATTAACATACTCCCATTTTATCCTTTATTTGTAACAGATTTAAGTTTATGTTTTGGGCCTGTAGTTGAAAAGATGTAGAGTTTTATCATCCTTATTAAAGCACCCTGTAGAAAATTCTCTGCTAAAGCAAAACTCAAGTCTTTTTTTTCTCCTCTGAGGTAAACTCTGAAACCAGAAGGTTCCTTTTTAATTGGCTCTTTGGCTGTGCTTCAGGCTTTCATGTCTCTTTGAATTGCTTGTGAATACAGAACATTTGCTTGTCTCTGAGACAAAAAATAGAAGCAAAACAAAAATGTAGAGATTTTTCCTGCAGGTAGGAAAAAAACGGGAAAGTGGGAGATGGGGCAATTGCAAGGCATCTTCCTTTTGCTCAGGTCCTGGTGGTATAGAAATAGCTTAAAAAGTGGTTAAAGAGTGCCAAACTTATTTATTTTTTATATGAATGAGATCCTTGGAGGGCAAAACAACAACCTTACTTTCCAAATGTCTGTGATTGCTTAAAAACATTATCCCCTTTCATGAGTTCTTTCGGTAAGTGAAAGGATCAGAGGACTCGGACTCCATATGCAAGTGCACAAGTAACTTGTCATGGAAATTCTTGAGGGAATCTTGGGTATGGTTTGCTTTTAAAGTTTTCTGGGTCTCCTTAAAATAGCCACAAAACTTGACAAAATATTGCCCAGTATCATTGTTAGATTTTAAAATGTTATCACTATTTTTGTGACACTGGGGCTTAAAACCATGGGTGCTCTATCACTGAGCTACATCCTCAGGCAATTTTATTTTGTATTTGGTGACAGTCTCGCTAAGTTGCTGAGATTTTGTCTAAAACGTGTGATCCTTATACCTGGGAATGTAAGAGTGCACCACCGTAACTGCCTATTACATTTATTTTTTAAGTGAGAATGCATTTAATCAAATTAATCCCATATTTTTTTCTTACCAGCCTTGGCCTTTCTACTACATTAAAATACATTCATATTTATCTGTTTATCTGTATCTCATACTCCTTTCCCTCTCACTGTATATGTAATTTTATATGCAATTTACTACAGGGTTGAAAGAAGAATTGTTTAGATAACTAGAAGAAACTATTTAATAAACATGAAGAAATAAAAATTCTGAAAGTTGAAAATACTCTAGTTGACAATCTAGCTAGAGATATGGGAATAAATTATAGTAATGTGGAGATTGGTCTTTAAGTATTGGGTATTTGCAGTGGGCTACTTCAAGTCAGTTCAATAGCTGATGCTAAACAGAATATGACTATTGAAGAAACTATAAAATCAGTTTACTTTTTAAAGTAGATACTTGCAGAGCTTTCAATGTTAATGAAGTCATTTATGGCACAGTTCAAATTACTGTCTTTTATCTTGAGTTGCTAAATTTATTAAGTAAACAGAAAAATAAAATAAAGAATATTTTCATCTTAAGTTTGATCTCAATGCATGACCTTGGTTTAGCTACTTATCCTTCCAGAGATCATTTTCTAAACATCTTAAAAATTAAGATGTTGGAAGGGCTGATTTTAAAGTATCTTTAATATTACTTAACTCTATGATTACCATTCTATTTATCTATGCATCTACTTTTGTTATACCTGAATATCTAGTATTCTGCCATAAACCAGGTACAAAATAAATGGAACAATGAAATATTCTTGAATCAACCATATTTCCTTTCTTTAGTTGGATGTTCCATGGAAAATTATTTCTACTACATAAATTTAAAATGAGAAGGAAAAACACTAATACCACCTTTATAATTTTTAATCAAAAGAACGCATGAAATATGTATTTGGCCGCTATTCCTTGCTTTCCATCAAAGTGAATACGCAAATATATGATAACACATGAAAATATTAGAGAAGATTTATATCAGGATGCAAAGAAACCATCTCAGTAGAAATATTTTGGCCTGGAGGATACTCTTTGATCTAAGATGTTGAAGCTTTTGGTGTTTTAAACACCTTATAGTGGATCATTTGGCCAATTTATGCTAAGTAATCCATTTGCTTAAAACTTTTCTAAAATTATGAAAAAAATCTTGATAATTAACTACTGATCATATATTATTATAATAACTCAATAAAGTAACTTTGGATTCATCTTCTGTGCCCCTCTATACAGGTACTCTGACAAAAATGGAGACTATGTATATAGGAAGATGACAGTAATGACTAAGCAATTAGTTCATGAATAGCAGGTAGCTGAGTGAATGGAAATTATGATGCCTATATCAGAGTTCTGTATTTATTTGTTCCCAGATGCCCAAGTCAGATTGTGAAAGTCATTCTTTATTGTTTTCCTCACTCATCATATCAAATATATTAAAAAGTCATATTAGGTCTACTTCAAAATATACTTTGAACTCATCTACTTCTCCACAACTTGGTGTTCATTGATCATATATTTAAAATCACCACTCATTACTCTGAGGAGCATGATTTATAACCCTTTCCTGATAAGTTGTGTAATAGGATGTTTATCTCCATTTTGCTTAATTAGTTGCTATTTTTGCCTCAGACCACTAGATTCTCAGCCCCATGAATTAGGAGAGTTTTTTCACTGCTATAACTCCAGGACCTAGAAAAGTATCTGGTACCAGGTATTCAATAAACATTTGATGCATCAGTGAATGATTCTCCACTGCAACCCACCTAGTCCAGGCCAGCATCATCTCTCACTCAGGTCATTTCAGTCACCTCCAACTGATCTCCCACTATTTCTCAGATCTTTTCTTACAAACCTTGTTTTTGCATCCCAGAGATGTCAATGGTCTTTTTAAAATCTACCTATCGTACTAAAATTTTTCAAAAGTTTATTATTACCTTTAGAAGAGTCCAAACTACAAAGATATTCTAGAATACTCTGTGTTAGTTTGTAGCATTTATATAGAACTCTGTATTGTTTTCTGGAGCCTTGCTTTTTGGTGACCCTGGTCTTCCTTTACTGTTCAACTTAGCCTCCTCTTTTTCCCCCAATCATTCTTTGCCTCATCAACCTATTTTGATTGTCCTATATTTATGAGATCTAAAATATTCTGTCTTGCTTGTTAATTGCTAGAATTGCTCTATCATCAATGTAAGATTCATGACAACAGGGAACTTCACTGCTGTGTCTCAGTGATTTCATTTGTATGATTATCTCCATAAACACAACAACCCAGCTGGAGCAAATATTATTGTTCTCATTTTACCTTGAAACAACTGAGACCTAACTTAAATGATAATTGCCTATTATGGTCTATCCTCTTTGCAAGAACAAGTCTCTCCAAGGCACTCAATAAATATTTGTTGCATGAATGAATGAATCTCTGCTGTGACCTACCTAGTCCAAGCCAGCATCATCTCTCACTTAGTTCACACAACCTATCTATCATATGCATCATTGTATACTCAAAGCAAGCCTTAAGTAGTCATATAATAACTATGCAAGAAATAAACATTAAAAGATTTTGTGAATAAGTGGAGGTCTGCAGTGGATACCTAAAATCCCAAGCCCTGGACCTGTGCAAATTATCATACCCACGTCAAGATATTAAGGTTAATAGTAAACTTAAAAAATGCATATCTATCTTTAAAGACAAATATTTGCAATTAATCATTTTGCCATTGAGAGAGCAAATTGCAAGTTTAAAAACTGAAAAATTGGTCAAAAAATTCTGAGGTCACAGTGCTCTGGAATAGGACAAGGGAGGAATGGTAATGGTGAGAGAGCTTTCTTTCTTTTTTTCTTTCTTTCTTTTTTTGTTGTTGTTTCTTTCTTTTTTATCCAGTCCTTATTTTCACATTGAGACTGTGTCTAGGTCGTTTTTAGTCTAAAAATGTCTTTCATTCTCTGACTCTCTCTCTCTCTTTCTCTCTCTCTCTCTCTCTCTGTCCTCTGTCTCTCTCTCTTTCTCTCTCTCTCTGATTTTCCATGTAGGTCTCTTTCACACTGTTGTGTTTTTCTCTGAGGAGGATTGTAGGGTTGCCCTTGGGGTTGAGAGCAAAAAAGGGATGCAAAGTAGAGTTGTGGAATTTCAGCAATATACAAACCCAGGTCTAAAGATGCCTTTTGGGAAGTAAAAACCATTTCTACCCGCCCATCTCACACAAACTCCTCACCTTCTTTAGATGATTTCCAATTTGATAGGTCTCTATTTTACTAGTAAATTGGGCAAATTGGCAAATCTAAAATTTCTTAGTGGCAATGTAGTTTTTTTTTTTTTTTTTTTGATAGATGAAATGGGAGGGCAAGGAGTGGTTGTCACCCATATCACTCTGGACACATCCCATTTGTAAATTCTCTAAGAATACAAGGCAAGAGGTAGACTCAATAAGGAGATTTGAAGGTCAAGGTGTCCCTATTAATGCATGACCTAAGCATAAGCTCTTAGCCTAAAATATAAAACTATGTATTAATTCCTTTAAATTTATTATTTTTTAAGTTCTAAACTTTAAAAATATTATTCTACAAATTCCAAAAATAGTCTGGGAAATGTGCCAATTTTTAAGTGACACTATTACTTTACAACTTGAATATCATTTTCTGACTAAATTCATATCTTCCCACTTTATTTTTAAGTCATAGATCTCTAAATGCCTTGAGACCCTCATATTTTCCACATCCTAGGATCTACTACCACTCATTGGAAAGACTGTAGGTCTTTGAGTATAACTCTCAGTACCTCCAGGTAAACACAATGAGGATCTACCAGACATTAGAGAAAAATATATCCTCAACATCTGTTACAAGATTTAGCAGAAGGTAGGCCTCAGTTGTCTGCAAATGGTTTCCCATCAGGGAATTACATTCACAAAGACATTAGACAGATTCAACTTTAGTAGAGTGAATTGCTTTTTCCTTCATACAATCTGAATTCAGCATATAGCCTCCTACTTGACTTGAGATTCTAAGTAATCCCATTCATCATTTTAGCAAAGTAAAGAAAATGTCAGTCACTTAGATCATTAGAAGGAATACACACTGTATACTATCCCCTATGGAATTTGACTAAACCAAAAACAACCAAATTGACTTGTGTGAGAAAAAACTCAAAACAATAAAATATTGGCAGCTTACAAACATGCGATTCAGGTATTATGGAAATAAGCCAACTGAAATCACTCAAGGAGCAAAAATAAAGCCAATTCACTATGTTTGAATGTCAGAAAGATTTTCAGGTAATAGGCTGTAAAATGAAAGTTACCTTTAGAGTGACAATGTAAATTTCAGCAACCTGAATCTTTCCTTCAGAGAGTAACAATTCACAGGAATTCCAAAAGAATAGATTCCTAATAAAATTGTAAGGCCTTTTCCTGTAAATGAATTCTACTCTTTCTGTCATGTTCAATTTTATCTTTGTTTTTGTTTTCTTACTTCAAAAGACGGCTTCAAATCCTCTTGTGTAATTGGATGGGATTTAAATTATAAAAATATTACAGGAAAAAATTAATATTTTAAGTTTCTACTATGCATTACGTGCTTCATCACTTCAGGCTTGTAACACCCCTAAAACCTACTCTAATTTTATAAAGTCCCTGACTGAGGCTTGGAAATGACATGAGATTTTCAAGTTTATATAGCTTATAAGTGTCAAGTGTCAAGTGTTGAAGCTGAAACTCTCCCATTTGAATCCTCAGCATGTAATTTGTATCCTAAACAAATTTGCTTTTGCATTAAAATTATATTATAGCCATATATTCTATCAAGTATAGTTTATACATAACACTGTGTGTAATACATACTATATTCATTTTCCATTTTGTGTGTGTGTGGTGCTGGGGATTGAACGCAGGGCCTTGTGCATGCAAGGCAAGCACTCTACCAACTGAGCTACATGCCCAGCCCAATAGTATATTCATTCACATAGCAAGATGGTCTCTGATTTCAATTTGATTTTCTGACATTATTTGAATGGAGAAGGAGACTTCTTATGAGTGTGCTAAAGTCACGAGTCATGTTCAAGTATGGCTTCCCTCTGTCACCACGGAAGCAAGCAGCCACCTGGCTTCCTTTTTTTTTTTTTTTTTTACTTATGGTCCTACTACCTCATTGCATTCACTGCCTTGCAACCACATAGTCAGACATTTTAGAAGGAATCATAAAGTCCATTATAGTTGTAGAGGATTTGAGACGTGAACTAGATGGTGTGTTTTATGCTGCAGAGGTATCAGTTGGTTTGTTCTAATAATTCTACAAATTTTAGGGCCTTTTGTTTTTTTCACCAGAGACCTTCTACCTGGAATCACTCCCTCTACCTCACCTTTTTTACCTGGAAATTTCTTTATAGACATTTAAATTAACCTTCTTAGGAAGATTGTTAGGAATCTTCATGTAACATAAGCTGTTAATATGATTTTCCTGTCATCACATTGCGATATTGTGACCTTTCATTAAGTCTGTTTTAGCCAGTAAATTAGGTTGTTTTTTGTGTGTGTGTATGTGTGTGGTGCTGGGGATCGAACCCAGGGCCTTGTGCATGTGAGCCAAGCACTCTACCAACTGAGCTACATCCCCAGCCCAATTGGGAACTTCTTGAAGGCAAGGTGGGATGATTAATGGTTTCATTGCTCTTTAGTGGTGGCATGTAAGTGCTCAATAAAGTTTTTCTTAAAATAAGAGAATGATTTTGTAGTTCCTCCAGGTAAACTAAACAATATTTTATAGGGTAAATTATGACTAAATACCCAGGAAATCTCATATTTTATAATAAATCCCCAAATATCTCATCAAGACTGTAAAAGATTAAGATTACATGAGAAGTATGTGAAAGAGTAGAAGTCTGCTTAGATTCAACAGGTAGCATTTTCTGAAGAGATTTTTAAAATGTATTTAGAAACAATTGATTTATATTCCTGGCCTCTTATACTTTAAGTATTCTTAAATCAAGAATCTTTCTAGTTTTAACTTATAAAATACCATACCTTAAGAGCTTTTAAGAGTGGTTCTCAAGCAAGGTTTAAAAACAGATCTTTCCAAGTATAGACCTCTTTGACCCACGAAGAAGGTGGACTCCTTAGGGTGGAAGCTTCACTTCTCTCTTCTTCCTCAGCTGTACTGAGGACCCCTACCAGACGAGTCCCTTCTGCCAATCTTAGGCAGTCTGGAAGGAGCATTAGCCACTCTGGAGCCTGCACTGGAATTCAGCTTCATGTCTTAGGAACTGATCAGCCTGAGCCTATTTCCCTTAGTCTCCAAAACCATACAATGAGAATTATATCTACATTCTAAATATCTTGAGAATGCTAAATGATTTAATGCATAAAAACTGAATAATTCTTGGTAGACTGTAAGCACTTACATTACCTAGGAAAAGATCATATGGATCCAGCTTCCTTTTGGTGTACCTAGTCTCACTTTTTCTTAGCTTGCTAAAAAATAAACTTCCTGTTATATTATGTTTCTATTAAGACTTTCTCCAATGAGGAAAATGTTAATAATACTATGGATTTATGTTTTTTTAGACACATGGACTATTATGTGATATGCACAATATGCTTTGCTTTTATGCACTTGGCATGCTCTTGAGTCAATCTGTGTGTACAACTGCAAGAAAATTCTGTAATGAATTAAGACTGAGCTGTAGTTGATATAACGGCTTAGGCCTGGAATGTGGTGTGTGTGCAACTCTGATTTGTTCTAGTCACTAAACCATAATTTGCCACAGAGAACTAATTTTGAAGAATTCTAAGAATGGAAAACTTACAGGAAGCAGGCAGTTCATCTGACATTTGATAATATCTAGTTGTCAGTGAGATTTTAAAAGGCACATGTGCCGGGCTGGGGTTGTGGCGCAGCGGTAGCGTGCTCGCCTAGCATGCGTGAGGCACTAGGTTCGATCCTCAGCACCACGTAAAAATAAAATAAAGATATTCTGTCTGCCTACAACTAAAAAACTTAAAAAAAAAAAAGGGCACATGTGCCCACGTCGATTCCTGCATAAAAAACATACAACAGGAGCTTATGGGAGAAAAAGTAATGTTAAAATATTTTGCAAGCATTTCATAAGGGATCATGTGATTGCTAATGTTTACAGTTCATAGCCCAAATGGTATTGGTTAATTAAAGAAGGCACTTGGGATAAGAAAGCATTCAGAAATAATGGTGGTCTTTTTTTTTTTTTTTTTTTAATACTTTGTAATGAGCCCAGAGACTTGAGGAAAACTTTCAAGGTTTTATGAAGCTGAATATATTTTCCCTTTGGTTCATTGTTTACTTAACTATAGGCCATTTATTTTGGCAGGAGAAAATGTACCTGTCCAATATCAAAAGGCCTATGAATTTTAACCTTCCTTATTGCTTACTATATTATTTCAGAATTTTTTTGTTAACTGATAAAAGCGATGATTTTCTCTATATTACGTTCCTCTCAGCTTCTGTGATTTTAGTTTCTATAATTTGAAGTGCATATTGAAAATAAATTGCTTTATTTGATCACATATATATTTTCCATTAATAAAATCCGGTAGAGATATTTGACATTGTATATGCATCTATGAAAAATAACACATTCAAAAATAGCTCTAAGGATAACTGAATATCTAAAAGTATCATCTTGAAGATCTCAACTAATAACATTTTTCTTATTGCATAATAAAATTAATTTATTTTCAGCATTATGAATTATGCATGAAATGGACAGAGCTAGCCATTTTAGTTGTGAATATTAAATTTATTAATACTTTTTCCCCCAACACCTATACCTGCATTGTATGCACAGGACAAAGCCCAGCCATACCCCCTCCATCACCGGGAATACAAGCTTCCAGACCCACTCTGGCAACACCTATTCTTGAAGGCAAGTATTTTGCTTTACTTTTATATAAAGATCACTATTGTAGATAAATTAGAATGGTAGAAGAACAAAACAAGAGTAACAAATTAACAAAAATGCAGTATTTTCACTTTTTTTAAAAAATTTTTTGGTTGTCAATGGATCTTTATTTTATTTATTTGCATGTGGTGCTGAGAATCGAACCCAGTGCCTCACGCATGCTAGGCAAGCGCTCCACCACTGAGCCACAGCCCCAGCCCTATTTTCACTTTTTTTATGAATGAAGTCAATGTACTTTTCCAGAAATTCCAATTTCCTTCTTTTAAGAAAAGGAACATTTCCTCCTACTATTCTACATCGACCACCTTTAACTTCCAGAAGGAAGAACAGCTTACTGCCCTGGAATTCAAGCCAAAACAAACAAACAAACAAACAAAAACATATAGTTCTTCATCATGTACAACCAGGAGAATGAGAAATTATATTTATACATATCTATTTATGTATAATGTGTCAAAGTGCATTCTACTGTCATGTATAACTAATTAGAACAAATAAAAAAATATTAAGTGCAAAAAATAGGGACAAATAGTCCAGATTATGCCCTTGAAATTCTTGCAATTTTACCAAAACTTACTCAATTTTTTTGTCTGAAGAATTTGGTATCTGAAGTTATAAGTTTGAATCTGAGCTTCAACTTTTTCAAATTTTCTAAACTTGGCATGTCATTTAAATCATAAGTTTTTCCATCTCAAATATGGAATTAGAATAGTACTGACTTCCTAGGGCTATTGTGAGGATGAAATTATGTGTTTGTGTGTATGTGTATGTATAATTTATAAATGGTTCTGTATAATTAGTAGTAAAATACTAACTAAGTAATTCTTCAAAATATGATGCTTCATGATCAGAAAAATAAAATGAGGGAAATGTCATTAAAACCAATTTTGTTAGAAATTTAAAGTCATTTATTTTAGTCTCATTCATTAATTCCATCAACTATTATTTATTGAATCTTAATCATAGGATCATGTCAGATATTGTCCAAAGCACTAGGGATTTGGAGATTGCTTTAACTTTTTCACTGCTATGATATAAGATCTGACTAGAACAACTGTAGAGGAGGAAGAGTTTATTTGGGAGCTCATGGTTTCAGAAGTCTCAGTCCATGGACAGCCTGCTCCATTCCTCAGGGCTCAAGATGAGGCAGAACATCATGACAGATGTAGTGGAGGAAGGTGGCTCATATGATGATCAGACAGAAGTGAGACTGAACTCGCCAAATACAAAATATATACCCCAAAGTCATGCCCCCAATGCCCACCTCTTCCAGCCATACTATGCCTGCCTTCTGTTACCACTTAGTTAATCCTATCAGGAGGTTAATCCTATAAGGGGTTAAGACTCTCATATTTTTCACTCTGATCATTTCTCCTCTGAACCTTCTTGCATTGTCTCACATGTGCGCTAGGACATCTAGCATCTAAACCATAACAGAGATTAATAGAAAAACATTTCCTGCCTGCCAAGACTCAATTTACAGATACAAAAATACAAGTAATTAAAACCAAGAGCACCAGTGCATTTTTGCAAGACTAAACATGGTGATCTCCCCCAGATCACAGCCCCCTCTCCACCTCTAGTTATATCCCACACTAAAAAGGACCTTCTGTTTGCACACATGGATGCCCCAGCTTGCCTGTACAAGTTCTGTCCACTTTGCTCCACAGATGTCCATTGGCTTTGGCCACTCCATAAAACTAGAAGTGACCACACTAAAAAGGGTTCATTCAGGAAGAAGCCTACTGGCACCAGAGTAAGGATCCTTAGGGGAAAAATATCTCAGGGGCCCAGAATCTAGAGGGTATGAGAGAAGACACTCCAGGTGGCTACACTCTGTTCACAGCAGGGACAGAATGCAGCCAGAGGAGGAGACAGCAGAACTCTATAAAGCATAGTTTACAGAATGTACTTTATTTCTGGTTCCTAATAGGTATGCAGAGGTGTGGTAATCATTTACGTCATCAGAACTGAAAAACATTTCAGTTTAAAGTGCCACAAAACTTTAGAGGAGGGAGGATGTGAATCTGCCTGGAGGAGGTGAGGAGCACCCCAGGAATATCATTTCAGCAAGCAGGCAAGGAAGGCAGGAACACTGCTGGATCAACACATGTAAAAGCAGAGAGGAGGAAGAAAGGAGTTTGGTCCACAAAACTATGAGTAGCTGAACTGGGAGAGAAAGAAGCAAAAAGTGAATGGAGAGAGCTTGGGGAGTTGATAGAAAGGCATTGGGAGGGCATATCATTAAGAGCCTTATAAACTTAACCTTGAAATTTCTTTTCATTTTTAAATAATTATTTAAAAAAACACTGAAAAATCCCCAATATGTGCAGTCAGAGATGTATTTATCAACATTTTTATTCTTACTTTAATTCTTTCCTTCTTCCTAAATTCTGGTTGTATTTTAATTTCTTTTGCAAATCTCTGACATCATAATCTTTCACCTGATCAAGGAATTTTTTCCTTTGAATTGTTTGACTCATTTACATGATACAAAACTTAAATGTTATAATAAAATGATACAGCATAAATTTTTCATTCCTGGCCCTATCTTCTAATGACCAGTCTCCTTCCTATGGGCAACTAGTATTATTAGTTCCTTATATAATCTTACACAGATATTTTGTGCATATAAAAGTACAAATATTTCCTCTTAAGCAAAGAGATTTTTGTACCTCAAGAAGATGAGAAATTTCCAGTGGATGGAATAAGCATATATATTTAGGAAAATCAACTTAGCAATCATCTTAATGGCTAGAATGTTGCAATGAGATTTTGTTGCAGGCACTTAGGAAAAGATTAGCTCAATCAAGTTGTAAGGCCTGAAATAAACAAGGGTATTAGATGGAGAGAAGCATATGTATCAGAAAGATGTTTGACAAGATGATCAATTGATCAAAGAATCTGATTAAACATAGATGCGGAGGGAGAACAAAGAATCAGAATGACTCCATACTTTCTGAATTAGATATCAGATATTAGGATCCTGGAGCCATAAGAGGAGAAACCATAGAAATAAAACAACTGGAGAGCAGGAGTAAGAAGGTGATGTTTTGGGGCTGGGGTTGTGGCGCAGTGGTAGCGTGCTCGCCTAGCACGCGGGAGGCACTGGGTTCGATCCTCAGCACCACATAAAAATAAAATAAAGCTATTGTGTCCACCTACAACTAAAAAATAAATAAAAAAAAAATAAAATAAAAAAAAAAAGAAGGTGATGTTTTCAAACTTTCACATGAGTTTCCCCATGGGTTGTCCAGGTATAATTATTGAGAAGACTATTCTAAATATGCACATAGAACTTAAAATCTTGTATGGTTTTCATCTGGAATCTATATGCACATGTAACCTATTCTCTTCTCTATCCCTAATCCCTCCTCCCTCCCTCAAATTCTATTCCAAAATGACTATACTAATAAAGAAGAAGAAATGTCTGAGACTACTTTCAGTTTATTTAAGGTACCTTCCAAATTCCTACAAAGGTCACCGCTAATGCTCTTCTGTCATTTCTTCTTAAATTGATGGTGGGAATCCTGTGTCTTGGATCATACTATAGTGACTGACAGCCTTTGTTTACAAAATAAAACTATAATAACTGCTATTATATATATTGTATTTGATATTGATGAGCTTAGGAAATTCTCCCAGGACTGAATTTTATTGGTTTAGTACAATTTTTAACAAATAGTTTGTAGGTTGACAGTATCAAAATCAATTAAATCAAATCTTGCTGAAATGCATATTCCTACCATATCTTGGATCTAGTGAATCAGATTCTCTAGCATTTCAATCAGGAGAGAAAATCTCCATTTTTAACAAGCACCTCAGCTCAATCTTTACTCATTAAATTTTGAGAGCTACTAGCTTATTCTATGTATAACAAACCTTACAGTCAATCATTTTACACCAAACATTGGAAGTTGGTAGTCTTCTCCAAATATTCTTTTATCAATTTATTATACTAAGTTTGCTTTGGTAATGGATAAATATTAATGCTTGGGTAAGGGGTAAATTGTACAACTGATCACAGATTCCAATGATCCCTATTTACTATGAATTTATGATTCACACATTCAGTGGCCAGGGAGAGATTTGAATAGTTGAGAACATGCAGTTTTTCTAAAATTGTATTCTGACACCAGCATGTTTTCTGTTTGTGCAGCCAAGCTATGCTTATACTGTACTCTTCAACACATTTATGTAGAGTGTTATGTTTGCATGTACTTTATAGTTGATACTCAAAAACCATGAAAAGTAGTTGCTGTTAGTAACAATGAGAAAATGAAACTTCAAATTTATTTGTGAAAAAAGTCAATAGCAAGACTGGGATTCCAGCTCTGGATTCCCAGTTTGATGCCCAGGAATGGTTCAATGCAGAATTTGGAGTATGAGGATACCTATACTCTATACTTCTGAGACAACAAGTTTTGGAATATGAAGACATAAAGTTTTATGCTTTAGATTTGGTGCAGTTCTCTAATGAAAACGTCACATTTTGATGACAATCAAGAGTACCATGACCATACTTTTCAAAATTGAAGGTACTCACATATCATCTATGAATCCTGTGAAACCAGGTTCAAATTCATTAGGTCTGAGTTGGGGCCTAAAATTCTGTATCTTCATTACTCTCAAGTATTACTGATGCTGATTGTATAGAATCATACTTGAGTGGCAAATCCCCTGATTATTTCAGAGTGAGGTCAAGGACAAGTGTGTATTTCTAAAAATGCTTCTAATTTAGCATTAGCCACATGAATCACCTGTTAAATGAACCAAATGTCCTTCTGAAAGACTGGGATGTCGCTCATGGAGACATTTTGTCTTCTCATTGTCTGGAAAAATAGAAAATGTTTCAGATCAAGTACCTAACCATTTCAGAAAGACTCACAAAAGAGCAGGAGAAACATCAATGGGAATGAGGAAGGGAGTTGAATTTACTTGTACATTGCAACTACCTATTACATAGTACATAAAATATTTTGGTTCATTCATCTGTACAACTTGGATGAATTATTAATTGCAAATTTCAAATTAAAATCTCATACAACCTGTAAGTCAGTATAGTATTAGCACCAATCTGGAAAAAAAAGAAAAGAAATGAATGATATTATTCTATTCTTTGGTCATTAAGCACTACGATTTAAAAGTTTGTGAGTGTCTTCCCTCATAGACTCCACAATGACATTCCATTTGAACAAAATGGTGTAAGACCTAGCTAGTCTAGGGTGTGGAACTCTTGTCTTCCATTCCTTTCCGTAAACACACTTCATTTGGCTCACAGGAGCCTTTCATTTATTTGCTTTTCAATGTGAATGTCTGGGATGGAGTGAGCTTCTGTGGCCACCATCAGCTCCCATGCCTCTATTTCACTCATTCATCCACTTGGCTCCAGACATCATTTCTCTGTGTGAGAGAACTATGTGAGGAGAATTTCTCCTTGACATAAAGTTTTTAAGTTCCTAATCAACCTTGTTGTCTTAGTGTTCTTACAGTCATGACAGAGGACCCACAGATTAGATAGGTTAAACAATAGGAATTTATTTTCTCATAGTTCTGGAGGTTGGAAGTCCAAGATCATGGTATCAGTTGGGTCAAGCTCTGATGAGACCTCTCTTCCAGATTGCTTTCTTTCCTCACACAGCAGAAAAGAGGAGAGCTCTGGTATCTCTCTCATAAAACTACCAGTCCTATAGGACCAGGGTTCCACACTTACATCCTCATTTCTTCTGAACCTCTCAAAGTCCATCTCCAAAGCAGTCATATGGGGGCAGAGTCAGTGCTGCAACATATACATTTGAGGAGGGAACACATTTAGATTTTAGGACTTGGTAAACTTTAAGCTTCCTTAAGATATAAGTAAAGCACTTGAAGTGTTTACTTCATGCAATTAGAGTTGTTTAAATATTTCTTTTTGAGGAACCAATGATTTTGTCTTTTAATTTCCATCACAATTTTTATGTAGAATAGATATGTAGAATAGATTCTTGACTTTAACAACTGATAACAGGTAAATATTTTTAAAATCTTGACTAAAATTTAAGTTTATTCTGAAGGTAATAACAACAAAAATGGAGTAATCACATCACTAGCTAGTACTATATGTCCTTTACAACTGATTTAGAACGAATCCTATAGATCTCAGTCCAAAAGAGAAAGAGAAAAATCGTAGTTATATTTCTTTTGACATTTAGATTTAAATAGCTTATGTGATTTGAGATAATTTAACACAAGACTGGTAAGTAACTACGTCCCTGCCCAATGTTTACAGGACAAGAGGCAGTTTGTAAATGACAGTGACACCTGAAGTTGTATCATATTCTAACAAGATGGACATAAATCAATGAACTCAGATTCCCCAATTCAAGGGAGATGTTGATAGTCAGATTATGCAAATGTTTGCCTTCAATTTATCTTCTAGCAGAGGTTCATAAAACACTAAGTAGCAAATGTTTTGCCTGTCAATCTGTCACCTGGAAAACCATGTGTCATTTGTTAAGTGGGACACTTAGGTTTCATTGTTATATTTAAAGAGTGATTTAATTTGACATTTCATTCCAGAATTCAGTGCTATGTTTAAGTGAATAAAATAACAATGTTTCAGGATAAGGAGAATTTTGTTAATACTAACTGCTTCTATTGTGCAGAAGCAGAGTTCATGCACAGAGACTGCTAACACCGAGCAGCTCCCAAGGAGTCCATCTTACAAGGCTTCGCTGAGATCACGGGCTTTGTCAGGGCTTGCAGATGTTTTGCCTAGGACTTCATTAACATAATTGATTAGGAGCTAGGACATATTTAGTATTAATCAAGCTGTTTTTACTGGAACTGATTATGCCAGTCCTCTTGATGCACTATTTTGGTCTAGAACTTCCTCAGGACTAAGTTGCAAGAAAATGGTTTTATGTAAAAAGGAGAAACTTCCATGTGGCACTAAATGATGCTATTTGATTTGAGGAATACAGTTCAGATTATAGGAATGTAAACATTTCAATTTTAATGGTTTCAAAAAATAGTGCTTATACATAGATTGAATGATCAACTTTGCTCACAGGAGTTTGGAAACAATTTAGAACTTTATCAGTAGAAATCTAAAACCTCCTGAACCTTGTTATGGGTAAAAGTGCTCTACACATCTGGAAAGCCCTTAATAGCCTTTGTTGAGCTTTCATAGCATTAAAAAATAATGGTTTCTCACAGCACTCACTCTGTGCTGGAAAGTACCCTGGTACTTGTTACTTCCAGCCACTTACTCTGTCTCCAATGTGTATCATGCTTTCCTTGGGTTTCACTCTCTGTCCGCCATACACTTTGTACATCACAGTGAAAGTCTCATTGCCTTGAATCTCTGAATACAAAGGGACTAGTTGTATATTACATCACTTCTTCCCTTTGACTCCTACTATATTTTTATAGCATAGGTGTCTAGGGAAAATTGGCCATGATAACTTTGAAAAGATCTTGCTTAATACTTACTCCAAGGACTCATTTGGCTCATTGTTGTCAATTAATATTTAATTCTGGGCATAGCTTAACTAAAACAAACTTAGAAATAGATTTGGCAAGTATAATATTAATTCTTAAAATCTTTCAAAAATTATTAAATCCTGAGACAATTTCACATTCTTGGGATCTCTCACCAAGGCTGAAAGATCCACAGGTTCAAAAGGCCCAGGGAGTTATTCATTTATTATGCAAATGAAACAGATCTATGTGAGTTTATTTCCCTTCCCCCAAAGAAATACTTTGTAACACTAATATTAAAGGTGGTTTTAACCCTGAGCATGAGAGCTCTCCCATCATCAAATGTTAGTTAACATTTTCACTAACCACTCACCCAAAGAACTACACATCTTAGGAAAAATTTGTCCCAAACTGCTTTATAGAATCCTCAATAATTGAAAAGGATAGCTTTAGGATATGTCACCCACTCCCCAATCACCATGAAAAGCAGAAAAACTGTTTAATAAAGTTCTTGTATAGGCAAAATTATCAGATCTGGTCCCAGTCATCTTTAAATAGTAATGCTGAAAAACCTTTTTTTCTTTCCACCTACTCAACACAGAGGGCTTGATAACTAAAGAATTAAAAACTCCCACCCACAAACAATTAATGGACATTTAGTGTAAAATATAAGAGCTTTGGTATCTTAGCACAGATGTGAACAGAAAAGTTAAGTGTACTTAAATTATTTTTAATATTCCATTATATGTATGCAATTTGTAGAATTGAAGTCCATACATCAAGATGAGTACATACAGAGTACCCCATCATATTCTTGAATAAAGTAAAACTGTGCTTATTTAGTATTGCAATTATAAATAATAAGTTTCCTTACTCTAGAGAGAAGACCAGTCACACTGCCAAATTTAATCTTTGATACTAATCAATTATATGATCCTGAGACAGCAATTGACTTCCTGGAATTTCCTTGTCTTCACCTGTAAACTGTGGAGACTGAACATAAATAGGCCCTCAAGTCTCTCTTTGCTTTTATATCCAAATATTTTTTTCTTCTTCTTCATCTTTTTTTTCTACCTGATGAATTGGTAATGAGCTTCCTTAGTGAAAAAGTGAAGCCTCCGTGGCTTTGCCAATAGCCACTGTGGAGGTATATAGTTATGGTTTGATAAAGATGTCGAATTTCTTTTGTTGGGGCAATGGGTAATCCTATGAAGCATCATTTAGTGAAATATGACAGTGAGTTGTACAGGTCACAAAGATTGTAAAAGTTAGGAAGAAGATGAGATATGAATGAGGTGAGGCTATGTACTGAAACCACAAGACCTGTATTGGGTCATAAAGAGTAAGTTAGTTGGATTTATGTAGATTCAGAGAAGAAAGAAGCATCATACAAAATTTAATATAAGATGATTCTTTACCATAGGGTGCATCAGAGGACAATGTTCTACAGGAGCTAGTAATGTTTTATTTACAATTCTATTAAAGTGAGAACTTTATCACCTTGGTTCTTCAGTGAGATATATCCTGAGAAGCAAAAAACATAAAATAATAAAATAGAAATTTGGCCTCACTTCTTATTCCATTAACTCCATGACACAATAGGTTTTATTAGGCCAGTAAAATATTTTTCTTTGTTTTGTGTAAAATAAGCTCACATCTTTTGGTGATTTTTAATGGAATGAACCTTTAGCTATAAATTTTTATAAAATGTGTAAACCAAACTACTTTTAGTACCTACTTAACTCAGAAAGTTGCTAAGGAAACTTAATTAAATAATGCACATAACAACTCATGTCTTAGCACAGTTAGGCATGCAACCATTAGTTGCTGTTATTATTATCATTTTTACATCAGAAAATGTCTTACATTATAGCAAACCATTAATTTTTATGGTGTTTTATTAGTGTCTCTATAAGATAATAAATTAATTGCATTTATAAGTTTGCTCAGTATACCTGAAATTTTTGTATGATGTTTAGTACAGGACTGGGATTGTATCCTGAAAGACTTTTTACATACCTCCATACACTTTTTACACTTCCTCACAGATTATGAGCTGCTTAAAAAGTTGAGCAGAGAGTAGTATGACTTGATTTTTCCTATTAGAGCATTGTGTCATCTATAGAAGAGATGAATTGGTGAAGGGTGGGCTTGAAGGTTTGGAGGATAACTATTCCTGGGGGAAAATTATGTTATTGTTGTTCTAAAGAAACACATTTTACCCTAGAAACAACTCTAAGCAGTGAATATGATGTAATCATTTCAAAAAGACCAGAGAAATCAAGTAAATTGCCTAAGGTAGCACAGATCTAAAAATGGTGTAATTGCAATTGGAAGCCAGGTGTCTCCTAACAGGGCTTAGTCTATTTATATTGTCTTAAAATGGCAATTAGGGCTAAGCATAATTGCTCAAGTTCTTATCTGAGTTGGGTGAATGAAAGGCATTAGGAAAAAGAACAGGTTTTGAAAGATAATAATGAGTTTGATTTTGGGCTTGCTGAGTGTATCAGGGTTCCTGAAATACTCAAGTATGTGATTGAGTTTTAATGAACAAAATATTTATCAAGGTTTGAGCAGGGTTATGGTGGAGCACCCCAGGGTTAACCCAAGCAGGAAGCCCTTATCAACCCCAGTCTGAAGAGACAGGGGATGGAGTTGTATTTTTGTCACAAAAAGTCTTGTAATTTAGCAAAGAGTTGCTCAAACAAAACAAATGAACATTGTGTCCTTCAGTGGGGAACACAACCATCAATGCTCTATAAAATGGTGTATGTAGAATTCTCAATGAGCCATAGAAGAAACTAGAGAATAAATGTCCAAGTCACTTTTTTTTTTCTCTATTATCTCTTAATGTTGCACGATAGGCCAAAATAACCCAAAGCCAGAGAACTTTGGGATTATTCAACACTTCCATAAAGGTCAAAATGCAGACTGGACATGACAAGAAAAATTAAGACTCTGCCACATCAGGGAATATGTTTACCTTGGATCACACATGCCACTTCTAGTGGACAGCTGAATATTGTAGGTATATCAGGAGTTCACAAATGAGGGAAATATAGTTAACAGAGCCATAAATTTAGCACAGCATTTCCTGAAGTATGTTATGAGAAACTCTATTTCTATGATATTCTTGGTGGAAAAAGGTTTATGATAAAACACTTTCAGACAGCATTGTATCTACTTCTTGGACATTCACAATACATAATTGTATACCATTGGATCCAAGGAAACACTCTGGATTAAAACAATTCTGCTTAATTTTTAGAACCCAGTGATTCCCATTTTGTGTGTATGTCTCTGTGTGTTTCTTGATTACAGAAACATTTTCATCCCTAATAACACTTGTCAATCTCCCAAGGAACCACTGATCTCAAAAACATTTGGTCTAAATATACTAGAACAGTAGGTCTACCGTGAACATAGGTAAATCTGTTTAGTATACAGTCTATCCAAGAGGAAAAATGTGGGGGAACACACTGACTTATTCTGGCTTCTCCAGAGAAACAGAACTAACCATTGTATTGGATATGTATCTATACATTGTTTTCTCTCTCCCTATCAATCCAGGAAGAGATTGATTAATTTTAAAGAATTAGCTCATGCCACTGTGGTGGCTGGCAAGTCTGGTATCTGTAGGACATCTAGGTAGGATGGGGACCTAGGGAAGAGTTGATGTTGCAGTCTTGAGTCTGAAGGAGTTTAAAAAAGAATTCCTCCTCCTTTGGGTGACCTCAGGCTCTCTTCCTAAGGCCTTCAGTTTTGATTGGTTCCACATTAATAGGGGCAATACACCTTGCCCATAGTTTACTAAAATAAATGTTAATTGCACCTAAAGAAATTCCTTTGTAGAAATATCTAGGATAATCTTTGACCAAATAAATATTACCTTACCTTCCTAAGTTAATGCACAAAATTCACCACTGCAAACATCATCAGAAGACAGAATGAGAATGCCAAAGATGAAGGAGAAAAAGGTCCCCCAATGCCAAGTGCTCCAGAGATGGATAGAGCAAAGACTGAGTGGGACCATTAGATTGATTAGAAATCATCATAACCTGCTTCTGCCTCTATGTTTTCTCTCTGGCAAATATACAAGGGATTGTATTCAGGAGTTTGAACTCAAGTTCCAAATGTAAGATTTAAATTAATCTCCTAAAGCTCTCAAAGACTTTTTTCATCAGCAGGGTGATATTTTTTAAATAGATGATTTGTAAAATCTATTACATCTCCAAAATTTTATCATGCTTTTCTTATTCAATCCTTTCCCACACAGAACACATTTATTTTATTCTTTTTGTTGCTGTGGGCTAATCAATACCATCAAATGAAAACAAATGTTTTATTTCAGAGGCTTAATCCTTCCAATATTATGTTACTGTTCTGGTTAAATTTTTTTGCAAAGGTATTACATTACAGAAGAGTTGTGCAGGTAACACAGAGAGTTCTTGTATACCTTTTAGCAAATTCTTCTAACATTAACATCTTATAAAATCCTGGGTTCATTTATCAAAACTAAGAAATTAATACCAGTGCAACATTGGTAACTGAAAAACAGACTTTGACTTTAGCCTTCCAATAGCTTATAAAATAATTTTTAAAAAATTATTAGATGGATGATGGGTCACATATTAATAAAATATTCCCAAATTTTCTGCCCCACTGTAACTTGTAAGGAATATTCTAGGTTTGTCTGATCAGATCTGGTATAATTTTGATCTGAGGATATGCTGGGTGAGCAGAAAAAGTGGAGTTAAATTAATTTGTATTTGCACAGGCAAAGGTTACTTTCCCAGAAGAAAACAGAGAATCTGGAGGGTGAGGAGAGGTAAAGAGAAGGTGATAGAAGATACAGAACAGGATGAAAAAAGCCTATATTGGTGCTTTTGGAAGAAAGAGGAGTTTTAGGGAAGTAGTTGTGATAAGGGCACCTTGGGAGGCTCAATTAAGAATAGAATGGGCAAGGGTTTTTTTAGACAAAACTCCTACAGGACAGGAAACAAAAGCAAAAATAGATTAATGGGATTTCATCAAAATAAAAAGCTGCTGAACAACACAGGAATTAATCAGAGTGAAGAGAAAACCTACTGAATAAGAGAAAATAATTGCAAACTGTATATCTGACAAGGAGTTGATATCCAGCAAATGCAAGGAACTCTAAAAGCTCAATAGCAAAAAATTAAATAACCTGATTTTAAAATGGTTAATCAAGCTACACAGACATTTCTCAAATAAGGATATCAAATGGCCAACAGGAATATTAAAAAAAAAATGTCCAGCAACATTACTTACTAATGAAAATGCACATCAAAACCACAGTGAGATATCATCTCACTCCAGTAAGAATGGTTCTTATCAAAAAGACAAAAGACAAGTGCTAGTGATGCTGTAGAGAAAAGGGAACACTTGTATACTGTTGATGGGAGTGTAAATTAACATAGGTATCATGGAAAACTATATGGAGTTCCTTCAAAAATTAAAAATTGAAGTACCGTATTGCTATAGTCAGCTTTTTCACTGCTGTGACTAAAGAGTCCAACCAGTGCGATTATAGAGGAGGAAGAGTTTATTTGAGGGCTCACAGTTTCAGAGGTCTTAGTCTGTAGAAGGCTGGCTTCATTCCTCAGGGTTCAAGGTGAGGCTGAACATCATGGCAGGAGAAGGTGGCAGAGGGAAGCAGCTCACATCAGAGTGATCAGAAAGCAGAAAGAGAAACTCCACTCTACAAATACAAATATATACCCAAAGCCACGCCTCAATTCCCACCTTCTTCAGCCACACCCTACCACTTCAGTTTCCACTCAGTTAATCTGTATCAGGGGATTAAACCACTGATTGGGTTAAGTCTCTTACAAACCAATCATTTCTCCTCTGAACCTTCTTGCATTGTCTCACATGTGAGCTTTTGGGTGACATCTCACATCCCAACCATAACACATATGATCCAGAAATTTTACTGTTGGGTATTTATCCAAAGGAAATGAGATCAGTATGTCATGGGACAGTAGCACCCCAATATTTACTGAGGCACTATTCACAATAGCCAAGATATGAAACCAACACAAGTGTCCATCACCTAGTGAATGGATAAAGAATATGTGGTCCATATACACAAAGAAATAACTGTTTTGCCATCTCTTTTGACCATACAGAAATAGTGTGCTTTCACTCCTGATGTCAAGGAGTGGCACTCAGGTTGAAGGAAACACAGCAAAAGAGAATGTTGAAATCACAGCCAACATTCTGCCTACTTGCTCATCCATAACATTTATGCTGGCTTCAAGAAATTGTTTTTTTTTTTTTTTTCCTGCACTTTGTCTTGTAAAACACCAAAGAGTAAGTAAAGGGGAGATGGTTGGTATATCTGGGTGAATGTGATTTTTTTAATGACTTTCTTATTATGGAACTCAGGGAATTTTTGCCAGCAAATTTTGCTCATAAAACATTTTATGAAATGAGTGGGTATGGCTCAGTGTAGAGCATATGGTTAGCATACACAAGGCCCTGGGTTAAATCCTCAGCAGGAAAAATAAATTAGCAGCCTTATAGTGTCATTATAAACTATAGTCTAGTCATAAATGTATTATAATTAGCTTAGCTTAATTTATAATGTGTTTTTAAATTTTCTCAATTGCCATACCAAAAATAAATTTTCTAACAAGAAAAAAAATTTTAAATAAAATATCTATTTGCTTCTGTATCAGCTTGATATAAATGCTTTTTCCTACTACAGATTATTGTGAGTCATGTTGTCTTTCCTATCTAAAACCAATGAAAAAAGTGTTTGCATCTTTGAGACCAGATCTATGTTGGCCAAATGGAGTAAAGAGTCTTGGCAATTAATGGATGCTTACTTCAATTAATAATGGATGCTTACTTCAATTAAGTGAAGATTTGTGCAAAAACTTTTTAAATCTACTACAATAGACATAATATGAAAAATAAAGATAAAAAATGTGCTACTAATTTGATATGATCTATAAAAGATGGTGAAATTTGTTAATTCATCAGTTAAAATAAACCCAGATTTGACATTGAAATTATTACAACTTGAAAAATTGAATTTTTATAATGAGTACTTGTTTCCTTTTAAATAATTAATATCCACTAGGCATAGTTTTAAAAATTAAAAGTTTCAATTGAGAATCAAACTTATAAATATACCAAATATGCTAGTAACATTTGGTAATTTTAAAGTCAAATTATATTGAAAAATAGCTATTGAGTCTTTCTAACATATTAATTAAGTCAAATTCAAACTTCTCAAGGACCTAGTATAAAAAGATCACAATATCTTTGAAATGGTACTTTATTTTATTTTTTTAAATTTAGTTATTTTATTTAAATGCATTTCAAGTCATAGTACATAACCAGAGCTCAGTTTTTCCATTTCTCTGATTGCAAACCAGATAAAGTCACATCTATGAAGACTCTAATGGTGTGACTTTATCTGGTTTGAAATGGTACTTTAAAGTAATGTATATTTTGACTTTGAGTCAACTTTTTCTCTGAATGCCAATAATTTAGTCATGAGTAGGAAAAGCTCAATTTTCTAACGTTTCTAGGCATTCTTGACATTTTACATGTAATGAAGTACTTTCACAGTCCATTTCCAATTACACACAAATGTACGAAAAACACATAAATAAATACAACAGTAATGTTATCTACATAACATGATGTTGAAAATGAAAAGCTGTTAGAGAAGAATCTTGTATTTGTTTTCCTTACCCTTGTAAAAAACACATTGTAAAAGTTCATAATAAAACATCTTGAGCAAGCAATGATTCTGCCTAAAAATTTAAAAGGTTAAAAGAAATTTTCATGAATCTCCAAATAGCAACATCTATTACCAAACAAAAAAGATCAATTCTTCATTCCAGTTATTCAAAGAGAAAGTGCATGGAGCTAAAAGTGTCTCACTTGAGTACAAGTCAAACAAACTTATTGAGCATTTGCTTTGTAAAATATGAAAGCCCTGAGTAGAGAAATAAAATTCAGCGTATCCCTATTGCCCCTCCAGGCCCCACAGAGGTGGTCTTCACTGTTTCACGTCTATACAGAAAGTGAAAAAGTATAGATGTGACAGCCTTCATCTTTCTCAAATAATCCATCCAAGATTAATGCAATCATTTATTTAAAAAAAAAACTTTTTAGCATTTTAAAAAGGTTTTAGGGAAATCTACCTTATCCATTTTAAATATTAGGTTTAATTAATAAACGTTAAGTTTCATTAACTTTTTTGTAATTTAAAGTGTAGTAAATAATCTTTCTCTTCACATTACTTTTTGCATAATAAATTCAGAAATAGAACAAAATTTTCCTTAGGTCAAAGAATTTTATTTTGATTGAGCTGAAATGTAAGTCTGACAATGAGGAAGTAGATGGTTGCGGTTCTTTTCTGACCTTGTCTCAGTTTGCAAATTTTTGATAGAGTATCTACCTAAAGATTCACTTTCCATATCGCAGGAGAGATATTGAGTTTTGTGTTCATCCTTAGATTTGAATCCTCATTCTATCATTTACACGATTTGTAAAGTTTGTCAAGTTATTCATCTTCCCTCAGCCCATCTTCTCACCATTTATAGGAAGTGTGGATTTTAACCTGAGGTCTAAGTATACACTAATTACGTAATGTCATGTACTTTATTCTATTTTTGTAATTCCTTATCATCTTGAAGTTATTGTGGTTCTAAACAAAACTACAACTTGTTTTTAACCTTGTTTCACTTCTTATTCTAACACCTGAAGCTCTTGGATGGAGTCTTTATTAAAACTAGACCCTTATAAGTGGTTGGAGATAAGGTTAAATGAACATTTGTTGATTTAAGTGACTCAATTGTCGATACAAGTCTCTGGATAGTCACTGGAAAATGTTATAGAATTTCTGGTTGTTTTTTGTTTGTTAGTAATAACTTATAATGAGAAGATTTGGTTCCTAAGAATAATTCAGCTATTACTAAAGAAAAACCAAAGCAAAATAAATAAATAAATGGATTCAGGCTCTGAAAGATCAGATAACTCAAGGGAAGTCTCAATTTAGAGAACTTTGCTGTCATAGCAACCTAATTACAATGTAAAGGAAGGTACTCTCACTGTTTCTGTAATGTTTCATTCCTTCAAGAGTACCAAATAAAATTCAAAAGGAATTTTTTTGGGGGGGCAAAGAAAAAAAGAATAATTTTACTGAATTCTGGTTTTTCTTATTCTAAGTTTTCTTCCTTGCAATATGTTTACAAAACACAATGGATCAATTGATACTACCTGATAACAACCGAGTTCCTTTTAAACCACCACTCAGAAGAATATGAGCTTAACACCTCCCAGTGTTCTTCCATGTTACTTACTGTGAAATGGAAAATTCATAGCATGAACAACAGCATTCTCAGGCCTGGCCTTACTACAGCTTTGGCCACATCTCTAAGAACTCTCTCCTGAGTTTTTCAATCCAGCCACACTCATTCCCATACTGTTATTGTTGTTGTTGTTGTTATATATCTAACATGCTCTGACTTAAAGATCTTGGCAGACAGTTTTCCTCTGCTGAAAAGTTCTAAGAAGCCCAAAGCCCTCCCATTTTTTTTCAAATACTACCCATAAAGATTTATCGGATTCACCGTAAGAAAAAAAAAAAAGCCATCTCTCATCTTTTAATTCCCTAAGCTTCTAAATCAAGCTTTATTTTTTTCTAACCCTTATCATCACCTGACATTATATACATATATACATATTTATTTTAAGCTCCTCAAATGGACTTTTTTCTTGTTTAAAAATTTTTAAGCCATTTCAAATCCACAAAATGAGCAATAACTATTTACAAATCTGCAGCTTGTATTTGTCTCCAGTAAAACTAAATTATAAATGTAAGATGATGCATATTTTTATATGAGAAATAGGGAATAAAGAGGTAAAGGAGGTCTTAAATATATTGTATTCATTTCTCTACCTTTTATGGTTAAAGATGGAATTTCTATGTTTTACCTATAGTTACATAAAGCAAATGCTACTGACAATAGCAGAATTGAGACAAACTTGTTTATCTTCATTTTAACACAATGCTTCTTCACAAAATGTTTATTTCTTCATATTTTTCCCTAAATTCAATTTTTTCCATTTTTCCTTAAATTCTCAATTTAAAAAATTCTAGACACAGAATTTTTGGGTATAGAAAAACCAGAATTAATTTGCATTTACTCAAATATATCAATAGGTGTTGTACCTAGACAAATTACTAAATTGTATGTAGTCAGATTTGTATTATCTATAGAATATAGTAAAAGCTAGTTATTACTATCATTATATTTTGAACAGCCACTCCATTCTCTATACCAGGCACTTTAGCTCACTTATCTGCATTCCCCAAAACAAGATAGCAGGGTAGATTTTATTAGCCCTACTTTTCAAATGAGGAAAATGAAATGCAGCATGTGACAACACATTGCCCAATATCACACAGCTGAGAATGATCAGGGACAGAATTCAGACCAAGGTCACGCCGTGTTCTCTTGCCTCACATCTCTGTAGATAACATCAGGAAAACTCTAATAATCACTCATGTAATTCAGCTTATCTGCTCACATACAATTTTCCATGGTGATACCATGAGCTGGGTTCCAGGCTAATCTCTGTCACTCTAGAGAAACAAGGTGACAGTGACAAAGAATGTTGGAATGCATTGTTATGAAAGAAACTACTCCTTAATTACTTGCCTGGCACCAAGCAAACATCAATCCTAGCCATAGAATGTTGGAACGCAAACATTCTTCTGACATGCAGAATCTGGATAATCACACTAGAAGAGCAGAGAGGGGAGGAACAAAACATGAAACAAAAATGAAACAACTTGCATTTGTTTCTTCGTTTTGTTAGGAACCAGCATCTTAGACAACTTTACAACTGTAATTAACTATTATGTGTTTCCTGGCTTTGAGACAGCATAAAAACATTTAAAAGGAAGAGAAAAGCCCATTGTAAGGGTTTAGAAAGTAAAAAGTAAGTCGTTTAATTTTTCTTTCATCTGATGTTAATTTATGCAGAAGCTAATAACATGTTTGTTGGCTCAGAGCTTCATGCTGTAGAGAGGATTTCTCTCCCAACCAGACTTTCCTGTGATCTCTGCCAGATAAATCCATCATCTCAAGGCTTATGACACTTTTGCCAGAGAGAGGCAATATGCTGATAAGCTCACATCCTATAGACACATTTAATTACTAAGCCTTGGAAAACCAGTGGTGTTAAATGCTCTAATCCTTCTCTGTTGCAAACAGAACAACAAACAAATTGGAAGAGAAAGTGAAGACAAAGTAGAGTGTGTATGTGGTGCAGAATACATGGGAAAGGAAGAGTACTGTTGACAGTGGAGAGAGAAAAACATCAGGGAAGGAGAGTTTTGGCCACTTTTATAACCAACTAGAATATAATTAAATTGTTATGTCTTTTATAAATGAAAAATTTAATTCCACTGCTGCCAAATCACCTACAGAACACAGACAATAGTGCTTGAAGAAATGCAGATTCTTCAGAAGTTGATGTTTTAAATGAAATTCGCTGTGAATAAAATAAGTCCCATAATGACAGCTTAAAGGTCTAATTCATAAAAATGTTATTAAAGTACATTATTTATACCTGCTTTTTGTGGACTTCTGCTCTTATTCATGACTCTCACAAGTGTATGGCTGTAATCACAGGCAGAATGTGTAATGGAAGCGTTAATTCAATCTGAACCAAGGCAAGAATACTGTATTGCCACAATAAAACCCTAGCTATATTAATTCAAAGGGGAGAATTTATTGCACAAGAGCTTTCTCTTTAAAAAAATGAAAGAATGACTTCCACCTTATGGCCTCAATAGCTACTTTCATTCTGAAGTTCAGTATAAGATTGACTAATTGGCACAGACTTTTTAAAGAAATATTTATTAATCTATGTTATGAAACATAGAGATTGGATATTGTATTGTGATCTCATGGTGAATAAGGCATTGATATTTAGTGTGGGCTTAAAATATTTGCAAATGATCTATAATTTAATTAACACCCCCCCCTTCTGATGTCTGACATCAGATGGCAACATTTAGCAAATGCCTGTTCAATTGCCTGGCATATGCATTTATTTAGATGAGATGGAAAACATCCTGCTTCATAAAATTTCTTGCAAGGAAGCTGAATGTAATGATGCTTAAATGAAAAGTATTTTTATTCTGAATTTTAACATGATTTGCATATTTAATATAGCTAAACATTTAGGAAAAGGAAAAGCAGAATTCAACTGGTTTTACGTCTAACTCTGAAATCATCAAACTTTGACTTCCTGACTTTTTACTTCTTATTGGTTGAGCAGTAACAGTATAGTGTAGACATAATTAGACAGAGTGTGAACACTAGATTATCTCTAGGAGTTTTGAAAAGGCACTCTTTATAAATTATACTTTCAACAGTAAAAGAAAACGTTGTCTTTGATCTTGTAGGTAAAAAGCTCTAAACCTAAGGGAATGAATTAATTCCTGTTTTTAATAAGATGCAGTCATTAGTAGACAACTTAAGCATTCATCTCAGAGCCACACATTGAATTTCCTCAAAACAGTAACACTTATAACAGTTCTGGGTAATGGGAATCTTTGAGAATACCTACATCTAAAATGACAGACAAATGACAAATGACAAAGATACAGGTGTTTCAAATATAGGGTAAGTAATTCTACTAATCTAAGATAAAAATCAGTCAATTGCTAACATTAACCAGACTTATCACTGCCTCAAATATAAAATCACTTAACCTTCCACTCCAACAACTATGTACTAGCACATGATTTTGTGATGTGAAATGACTCTGCTTACCAGAAAAGCATCCAGGGACATCCAGTTGTTATATGGTCATGGCTGAGCAGCACTTGAGCAGAACTTCCCTCTTTGCCTCTCAGAGACTTTCTCAGATTTCGGAAGGAGGGATGTTCCATGAAGTTCAGGGATACCACACAAAATTCTACATGGCACCCAGACCTACTTCAAATTCTGAGTGCAAAGATTGTCTGAGAACTCTTGCTGATACAACCACTCAGAAAGGGCAGTGGAAGTTATGTCCCCAACACACTGCCAGACAAATGTCACCCAGCTATGAATGCCTGTTGACAAAAGCCAGATTTGAAAAACAACTAAATCAAAATAGGTATTATTAATGGCCTAATATATTATTTCTAACACGAATAAACCTACATAAAGAAAACAAAAATTAATTCTTATAGCTTACCTGTAGTATCTTTCTTCAAAAATTATATTTTAATTTTATACATCAACATCTTACTTATGGCCCTACCCAAAAAACTGTTCTGCTCAGAAAGCTCAAACTCTCTAATTCATGATTTGTAAACAACATTAGCAGCCTAAACTGTTAGGCATTTACTGTTAGCCAGGCAACACACAGAGAACTTGGTAAACGTTATCTAGCTTTGAGAAAGTTACTGTTATTTTACAAATGAGGAAAATACTGCTTTGTGGGGTTCAAGCACTTGTTGAAAATCACAAAGCTGTCCAGAGGCAGAACTGACTTAACAGTAATTCCTCGTTCCAATGCTGGTTTTCCTTTTGTGCTAAGTTTTCCTAAAGGAAACATTTTACATTTCTTCTCTAGAAAAAGAAGGAGAGAAGAAAGCTGAGAAGAAAGTTATTTCTGAAGCAAAAAAGAAAGGTAAAGGCTTTACAAGCTGTCTAACTCAAATTCATTAGAATCTGTTTACAGTGCTACTGATAAAGCTATTTTTTTTCCTGGGAAAGAAATTCACTTTATGATTTCATTGTCATAGTTATTAACAAACCCTTTTGAGATTTGTAAATGTTCAAAATATAGTTGAAATTGATTAAATTTTTAATAAGAAAATTCAAGCCTAAATACTTTTAAAAATTACTGTTGTCTGATTATTCTTTCCTTTTTGAGAAACTGCTCAATTTTAATTCATTGATTTGCTTGACCATATGTATTGATGTGAAGATTACTATTCAACTAGTTTTATTTAATAAAAAATGTCCATCATAGGGCAGAATATTTTATGCAATAGGAAGTAAATATTTCAATGGTTTGAGTTTGTTTTTTCTTTCTTTCTTAGTTGATTGTTTTCAAACAGTTCATCTAATGTCTGTAAGTGAGATTCAGAGTTTTCAGAGTTCTGATATGCTTCCAATGACATGATAGCTCAAGGGACATTCAGTGTGTTCCTTTTAATATGCTTTGGAAAAATGATTAGATCCTACCATAATTAATAACAGCTTTTAATGCTTACACTTTTGTGAAATATTTCTTTCTTGTATCAAAAATTTGTCCCTTCTTGGAGAAAAAGCATACCTGAGCCATTTGTCTGTTAGGAAGGTACTCGTTCACTCATATTTGACATGACTTATATCTCTGATGCAGGATTCCTTTTTAGGAGATGAATTGGATGCCTTAATGATACTCATGTATGTCCTGAAATATATGAAAATTAAATAGAGGTTGAAAATTTTCTTATCTTAACAGCAGAAAAAGAAGATGCCAAAAAGAAAAGCGAGAAGGAAACTGCCATTGATGTGAAAAAGAAAGGTATTAAAATTGTTTTGTTTCCTTACATTATGTTCAAGATGTCTGTTTTATGGGGGAAAAAAAAAAGTCTGTCAGGTTGTGGATGTAGCTCAATGGTAGAACACTTGCCCAGTGTGAGTCCCTGGGTTCAGTCCCCAATACCACTTTGCTGTAACATGTACAAATTGGATACAGATTCTTGAATCCACCCATGTGAAGACTATCAAAGCAAAAAAAGGAGTTAGCTAAACAAACAGACAAGGAAGACATTATTTGAGGCTATAATAATAATAATAAGTGGGAGAGACCAGAACTCCCTCTGAACTCAAGTCTGTTGAAACAGAAAGCAGGAGTGTGTTAGATCTGAAATTCTTCAGCCATCCACATTTGCAAATAGGCATTACTCCGAGGAAAAGTAAACTTCCTGTCTTCTATGTATAGGAGAGAAACCGGAAGGTGGCACTACCTTCTTTTCATGATATTTATCTATTTATTTTTGGTATCAGGGATTAAACCCAGGGACCTGTAACCACTGAACCACATCCCAAGTCTTTTTTGTTTTTTACATTGAGACACGGTCTTACCAAGTGGCTTAGGGCCTTCCTAAGTTGCTGAGGCTGGCTTTGAACTTGTGATCCTCCAGCCTCAGCCTCCTGAGTCTTTGAGATTATAGGAGTGTGCCAATGCACCCAGTTTCATGATTGTTTTTCTAAGGCCAGGTTCTCAGATCTTTGAGAAAGGCATTCTTGTTTTGTAAAACTTAAAGAGGCTTTTCAAATGATTCATATTTCACAGGGGTTAAAAAAGAAATCACAATGCCAAGTTCTATAAAGTAAATGCTCTATGAAAAGGACAGCCAGGCACTCAAAGTCAGGAAGAAGCCTATCTGGAGTCAGTTAAGTTGAGAGCCACCTTGGTTATAATATAATGTAATATAATGACAAGAGCTGCATAGTATAACTGTATATAGATCAATAGATCTATCTATCTATCTATCTATCTATCTATCTATCTATCTATCTATCTAGTATCATGTTGCAAAGGTAAAAAGCCAAGAAAGAATAATGCACCTCGCTAGGAAATAGGGTTATTCAACTGTTTAAGAGCTTAGATTTTTGCTTTATATTTAGTTTTGTTTTTATTCTGATATAGACATGAATGTTGGCTTCTATTCATGTAATGCTTAAGTCTACATGGAAAAAATTGTCATCTCAAGTAATATGATTTGGAGATAAGTATTCACACCTCAAATATTTCCTCCACTGTGTCAGTGATGCTTGAAATTCTACTATTAGTGTCATTGCATTCCTTTGAGTTATGAGAAGATTCTCCTCCATTACAATGCAAATCTCTTAGGCCCTGTGTGTATGGGGTAAAAAACTAATTCCTCTCAGGTATTAGCAACTTCAAGTAAATGAGATTTCCAGATCTTGTGTGTGGTAAATGGAAAATGATGCCTTAGAAAATGAGGCAGTAGGTAAGCTTACATGAGGGAGCAGTTGAAGGAGCTTCAAGGTAGGGCATTGGATAGGAGCAGCAAACAGGCTGGATGGCATCAGTAAAATCCTCACTTTCTGAAGGAGTAATAATTTATGTGGAAAACAAGGTGGTGGAAAATACACAGGATGCCAAAATAAGTAGTACTTATTCTTAGCAAGTAACAAACAGGAATGACAGCACATTCCTGGTATTCTGTAACTAGGGTAAAAAAATATAAAATACTAAGAATTTCATGATTATATGGCTTATAAAATGATAAGAGAGACACAGTCAGATATTCTGCAGGTCCAGGGGTTGATTGTCAATCACTCTGCACCCCAATTACTATTATTAAGAATGCATTGCCGTAGTTTATTGCATTGTTCAATATTTAATTTTACTTTAAACTTACTTTATTTTCCTGGTGAAATATGTCTCAAGAAAGTAAAAACATAGTGCTGACCATATGATGATACTGAGAAATTGGTTGCTTAGGTCAATGGATCTGTGATGATACATGTCTGAGTGCTGAAGATAAACAAGGTGCTTCTTCCTGACCTATCAGCTTTACTAAAGGGTTTGCAGAAGAAAGTTTTGAATTGTAACCCTCAAAGCATTTGTCATGTGCATGCAAATACAAGATCAGAAAGAAAAATTGCTTTGACCAAACTCAATAATGTGTGTGTATATGTGTGTGGTGTGATGCTTTGATTTGGTGTTAATTTTTCTGGGGGAAAGGCAAAACACATTATTATGCAGTGAGTTATGGGAAAATCTGATACTTCAATGCAACTGGAGAATTGGAGATCAGTGCTGTTTGCCTGGCAGTTATGTCAAAGTGAGATTGTGCAGGACTAGCATGAGAACTCATTATGTCAATATCACTTTCAAGGCTAGTGCTCTGCCACTGAAGCACAGACTACGATGGGTCACTGCTTGGCATATGTAGGGTGACTACTTAGCTAGGATTTCAAAACAAATTTGTGCTTCTTTTTTTTTTTTAATGTTTTTTTGTTGTTGTTGATGGACCTTTATTTTTTTTATTTATTTATATGTGGTGCTGAGAATCGAACCCAGTGCCTCATGCATGCTAAGCAAGCAATCTACCACCAAGCCACAACCCTAGCCCCCAAATTTGTGCTTCTTGAAACCAGTTTTATTTTTGTTAAGCTTGTCATTTTAATGTTTGATTGTATAAAATATCATTGGTTCTTTCAAATTAGTTCAATTTCCTGATGGGAATATGAATGATTAATAATATGTTTACAAGTCTTTAGCCCTCTAATACTCAAAATCGATTATGTTGATGTGTGTGCATAGGTGTGTGTGCATGAGAGAGAGAGAGAGAGAGAAAGAAAGAAAGAAAGAAAGAGAGAGAGAAAGGTAGAAAGCTAATTAATATTACATTTTTACTAATGTTTCTTTCCAGAGTTCAATAATTCTCCAATTGTATTTTCATGTGACAGCAATATAGGTTAAAAATAGTCTATCTTAAGCTTATTATGAAAGCAATAAAAGTTTATACAGATAGTGAGAATTGAGTATAATGAGATCTTGAAGAGCCGGGGCACATATGTCCTTTCTTCCTGAAATAGTAAAAGAAATATGGCAGAACATATGATATCACTACTGTAACCCTAAATAGTAGCAAATCTGCAAGGCAAAAGATAATCCTAAGATCTTATTTAATATATGAGTATTATATTTTAGTTGTATCACTTTCATATAATGTATGTGATTATCTAATATATAGACTTGTTATACTATTATATTTTATTCCAGTTAGAATATTAAGTAGATGTGAAAGAAGCTAAGAATCAAATTCTATTGACTGATAAACACCCCTCTAATGCATGAAACTAGTAAATCACACTTTGCTAATGATCTGTGTCAGGGAAAATGTGAATGGAGTTTTATGCAAAATTGTTGGCTTCTTGGTTAATAATAGTTGAAACCAAGTAATTGGTACATACTGGTTAATTATTATAATCTCTTATTTAGAGATTATTACTTTATTGGAAAGTATACATGTAAAAACATCTGACACTTTAAAACATTATGTGAAACAAAAGAAAAAAGAAAAAAAAACAAGATATTTTTGCCACATTATAAGGTATATTTCTACCTAAAGGATTGTCATTAAAAAATTAAAGGAAATAAAAATTTAAGAACATCTCCCCATGTTACTGTTGAACTGAGGTGCAAGACATACCAAACACTCTAGTTCGTGCAAACAGAAGATATTCTATACAGGTACTTGGGTACCTACAAAACTGTTTATAGGAAGGGAAGAATTAAAATCAAGGAGATGTATTGAATCATGAAGGATAGGTCAGGAAACAGCTTCATTTATCAAAGCTTTCTCTCAACACCCACAAAGGCTAGATACTGGAAATATGTAAGCAGACATCTGCAACTGACTGACATCTTCATTTGCCAATTCAGACATCTAGTTTGCACAACCGTTTCTGCTAGTCAGTCTCAAGTAGATGCATTTAGTTGGTGGGATTTACTTTTGTCTTTAAGTGAACAGAACACTACCAACAAGGGAGTCCATCAGATACAAAATTTTGGAATTCCAATTTGTCTAACTGGAAGAAAGGTAGAATGGAAGTTGAAAGAAGCTATCCGTACTATCTGTAATAATTATACCTTCAGAAGTGTCTAAGGATAAAATTCATTGAAGTAGTTTTTGAAAACCTGGATTGTGGAGTGAATGAATATATCTTCATGTACTCCCCAAGCCTGAAAAAGATGATTTGATCAAGAAGCATGATCAAATTTGTCAATTTAAAGTGCTCACAAGACATTTAAATAAAATTTATGTTGCTCTTTACTTAAACTATAGCTTTAAAAAGATTTTTTTCTCTTCACTGCACAAAGTGATGTTTTTGAAGAAACATTCTTCTAAGAGCTTGATAATGAGATTTTAAAGCTTGAAAAAGATTACCATATTGTTTTGTCTTATATGAAATAATTATAATCTGTGAAAAATCTATAGACCAGCAGAAATAACAAATTAACACCAAGATAATCTATTTCTCTCAAGTTGGCTATTTTTAACACCAAGATAATCTATTCTCTCAAGTTGGCTAATTTTTGGAGTTCTAAGTTGTAAACATTTTGGAGTTAAATTTATTATCACCCTACATATTAAATTATTAATTATGAAAATAATTTTGATATCATAACTGATAATAATGGCATAGAATGACATTTCATTATTACACTTCCCAATGGAACTTTTTTCAGGAGTTATGTGAACAGAATTATAAATTATAAGAAGGAGCCTATAAGAATACCCTGGTTTCTCTGAAATATGCCATTAGTAAAGGACAAATTAATCAATTCACACATACATGCTTTCTTACAGGAAATATTTACTAAATGTGTTCTACATTCTAGACATTCTAGGTGGTGTGAGCATGCACAGGTGGTTGGGTGAATGGACATAGGATCTGCCCTAATGGAGTTTACAGGTTTTGATGAGGACAACACATCATGAATAATAAGACACGATATCATTAAGTATAACTTAAACTAAGTACAATGGAGGAAATAAATTTGGGACAATCAAAAAATAGTGAATGGAGTTTGGAAGCCATTAACATAGAAAAGGTTTTTAGAGCAGTCCCCTCTGGGGATCAACATTGATTTAGCACAAATTGGTGCTAGTGATTGAACCAAAGACCTTGTACATGCTAAGCTTGTGCTCTATCACTGAGCTATACCCCCAGCCTGAAAGGCAACATTTAAATTGAGAGCTGATGTGTTGGAAGGGTCCAGCATCAATGTGTGCATCTTTATGTGAAATGCGAATATAGTGTATGTGTGTGTACATGATGTGTATGTTCATGGTTTGTACAAGGAGTCAGAATATATAGAATATGTGCAGAATCTTGGATTCCATTACAAATGTAATAGAAAATTATCAAAGTTTTCAATTTATACAGATTACTATCTGTATAAATCATATTAATGCCCTGGGAATAGAGGAGAGTACCCAAAGAGACTGTGTCAAAAGAAAAAGAATAGAATCAGAATCAAAGCCTGGGCAACTCCTACATCTAGAGAGGATGTAGTGAAGAACAAAATGAGAGAGATGAAAGGAATTGCCAGAGAAATTAAAGGAAAAGAAAAGAGTACGGCATTAAAGATGTTTAAGAAATGGTGGTTTTAAGAAGCAAAAATTTCTCAAGTTTTGAATGCTACTTAGAATCTGTGACATGAAGGCAGAAGAGATTAGAACAGTCAGTGGAGAGAGGGGTTGAAGCCAGATTGAAATGGAAGGTGCAACAAAGTAGAAAAATGTGAAACATTTGGAAGATGGGGTTGTGACTGTACAAGGAATAAAGAGTCTTTTGATTTGTGCAGTTTTACTTTGGAAGGCTAATTTAGAGTCTAATGGACACAAACAGAATGTGAGAGATTGGTGTTCACAGGGCAGAGTATATAAGCAGAAATCTTAGAGATAATTTAGAATCCATTGTTCGATGAGCCCATGGGTGATATTAATCTTCTTTTTTTGTGAGATAATGTCACAGATATTCCTATAATAAAAGTGTATGTGTTCAAGTTATGAAGAACACTGTATACAGATTGCCTTATAAAGAGAGGTTTGCATTTTGCCAGATATGGAATTTAAGATTAGGTGATCCTGATCATAAAACTAAAACTCCAATAATAAGTATATTCTGATATGAAAATCTCAATTTTAGAAAAAGATATAGCCAAATTGTCTTTTGTGCTGAGGTAAGTCTATGAAAGATATTTAGCAATGCTCTTTAGGGTTCCTTTACTGTTACAATATCTTACTAGAACTAATCAAACTTATCATTAAAATGTCCTTGCATTGAATGGAACAGGTGAATTTACTCCAGCATGAACCATAAGGTTTGTGCTGTTTTAAGGGATACATGTATATATATTTCAATAGAATATTTTCAATTACTATATGGTGCAAATTATACTAAATTCTGCAAGAACCAGAATATCACTTATTTGCCTTTGAATCCTTCTTTTTAAGCATTTTGTTCTAGTTGAATGCTTTTTTAAGCATTTTGTTTCAAATAATATTAAATTCTGCAAGAACCAGAATATCATTTATTTTGCCTTCGAATCCTTTTTTTAAAGCATTTTGTTCTAGTTGTTGGAGTTCAAAATACTTTGTATGGGAGATATCAGACCCCTATGATTTTTACATTTATATGTGATTAAAAGTAACTTCCTTGAAATATTTATATGTTGATATATTTTGGCTGAATAGTGTGTCATATATTTCATGTGTTCACATTAAGTCCAAAGGAACAGTCTTATTTTCTTGACTTTTATTTTGGGATTATAGTTTTTACCCTAATAACTCTTCTTATGCTAATCAATCTTTTCTGTTTGAAAAGCTCTTGATTTTAGAAAGTTATGTTTTATTTGCAAATATGTATTTGGGCAAGATTTTATAAATGTATCAGAGCAACATTATTTCTTAAACACTTTGAAATCTAGAAAAATCTTCAGGGAGTCTGTAGTTATATAGCAGTTAATATCAAGTTATAAAATATAAGTTCTTTATATACTTTTGAGTGACATTGAAGTTCTATTAATATATTCTAAATAAGATTCTTAAAAACTTTACCAGACAGATAAATAATTAGAAATCCATAACAAGTGAGTCCTGATTTAATTAGTATTTCCTGGTTTTCACTAAGTGGGTTGCCATAATTACACAGCAACAGTAGATTGTTTTTGTGTTAGATTTTTGTTTCCAGATAGATTAGCTGACAAGTTTGAGTTCAAAAATGGTAGCTTGCCTATATAAAAATATCCACTTAGTAGAATTTATTTTAAAGAAAGAGAATATATTTTGAAATATTCTAATCATGAAAACCACATAAAACAAGCTGGGCCTGGTTGCCCACACATGTAATCCCAGTGACTCAGAGGCTAAGGCAGGAGCATCATGAGTTTGAGACCACCTTCAGCAACTTAGCAAGACCCTGTCTCAAAATAAAAAAATAAATAAATAAAAAGAGCTAGGAATGTGTCTCAGTGGTTAAGTGCCCCTGATTTCAATCCTGATTCCATAACAAACAAACAAACAACAACAACAAAAGACCTCAAACCAAACAAGCCAAACCAAACCAAACAAAAAAAACTCCCAAAACTCAGAATGGTGAAATGTTTATATTACAAATAACTTAGACCTGGATAAAAAGGACTAGTATACAAGTGACTATTTTAAATCTTTTAATGCTTATTTTAGAGAATTAGGGATACCCTCCTAGTGACGTCAGAAATAAAATTAGTACCAAACTTGATGATGAGGGAGTTGCATTATCTTTTGTGAAGTACTTTCAAAAAGGAGTATTGAACTATATATAAGAAAGAATTAATAAATATATAATGCATCTTTCTTTCTATGCTTTGACTATATCAATAGTTTAAGTATCAATTACATGTATATTAAATTATTTTGAGTTAAAGTTTCTATGTAGAATGAATTCTTTTCTGAAAAAATGTAAGAAACCAAACAATATAATCTAACATTAAAACTAAGTGGTCTATTGAAATAGTCATGAATTAAATTTTCATGGTCAGATTACACAGAACAGTATAGAAAATGAGATATCAGTTAGTTATATTATGCTTTTCTCAAATTGAAAATGTGATCATGGCTCAGGAGGCTGAGGCAGGAAGAGTACAAGTTTAAAAGCCAGCATCAGCAAAAATGAGGTGCTAAGCAACCTAGTGAGAAAGGAAGAAAGGAAGAAAGGAAGGAAAGAAGGAAGGAAGGAAGGAAGGAAGGAAGGAAGGGGAAAAGGAAAGGGAAGGAAGGGTAAAAAACTAAGAAAGAAAAAAGTGAACAGATTTTTATCAGTTTTGTGGGTAATGATGTGATCTGAATTTTCCTCATGTTCTAAGACATCTATTAAAAAACATGGAAGTGAAATATCTAAATTTCATTTTTGTATATCTTAAAAGTCTGTAAGATTTTTCATTTGATGAAAGTAAAGCTTAAAAATCATCCAAATATGTATCTTTCAATTCTGGCCTTTCTGGGATACCAAAAGCAGATCTTTGTAAATAACATTGCAATTCTGCCAATACGTATTCATATTATCAAGGCATTTTAAAGTGTTAATAATAGCAGTTAAATTTGTTCTCTGTATTTTCATTTGATCATTACAACTCTGTGAGGCAGGCATTATAATTTCTATTTTATAGAAAGGGAAATGCAGCACTGGAACAGTTGAGTAATGCCCAGGGTCACCAGTCATAATGGAGTGAAGGCAGTAGGAAAACCACCAAATGAAGCTTTACTGTCTTTCTCAAACTACAAGCAATTTTTACCCCAATTCTAATAAATGCTGGTGGTGGACTTCTTTAGTGTTTTCTCTCCTTTTCTCATCTTCCCTAATTCCACTGAAATGATATTATAGATAGGTGTAAACATACAGGAAAGAAATGTGAGGTTGTCTTATAGGTTTGATTCTTATTTTTGTAGCAATTCGGCTTTCCTTCACTCCACTAAATAAATAGAAAAGTCATAATATATGCTTAATATTTAAGATAGATCAGTGTAAAAGACATCTATCTACTTGTCCCCAAGGATCTTAGAGAATAGTCTAGTAAAATAATAATAATTATACTGTGAGGACTACAATTGTATAAAAGTTGCTTCTCTGTTCTGGTAGTTGGTGACTATAAGAAATTTAGAACAGGGATGCTACAAACTTATATAAGAAGACATTTGACTAATGCACATATGATGTTTATTTTTAAACAATGAAAACTAGGACAAATACAATTTTTACAGTGGTTTATAACTAAAGATGTTTATTGCTGTGAATGGTGGACTATCTAAAATAGGTAATTTATTAGTTTACTCATCTGTAGTTCCAGAGTAATTTGGCTTCAGCTCAACACAGGAGCCATACGATCTCAGAATAAGTTTATCACTATTTTTAGATTCTGCTTTATTGGTCTGAACCCCCATGATTGCAAATTAGCAATAGGTACTATCTTACCTCCCCTGCTGTTCATGTCCTATGGAAAAAATAATAGATTCCTTTACTGAGAGCTCAGAAAACCGAGACTGAAGCAAAAAGATTGATGGTGTATTCCTGAACTAACCTTAGTGTTGGGGAGACTGAAGGCTGAAAGGGATAATCTGATGTTTTAGTTCAGGTCACTGGTCATATCCTGAATAATTACATGAACTTTGTCCAATTCATCTTTGCTAAAATTGGGTTTAGAAGTGATTAAATTAGGGTAATAAAATTAAAACAAAATAGAGAACTATGACATTGGAACACATATGTATTCTCTCCAAGAAGTTATTTCTAGATAGTGGGAATATGGATGATCTTATTTCCTTATATTAATTTACAGAATAGAATAAAGGAGAACATTTTAAACATCTACCTATGGATATAATAAGTATTTTTGAAAAGAAACTCTATGTGGGATAATGTAATATGGCCAACAAAAGCAGATACAATTCTAGGTTTCTGAAATTAATATTATATGTGTGTAATGTATGAAATTCATTCACTGTACTCTACAGTATTAGAAACCCACCAGGATAATAGCTTTTAATTTTAGTGGAGATATTTTGAAATAAGCCAGATTGGATACAGAAAAGAGTATTTTAGAACTGTGGATGTTTAATATGAAACGAGAAAACAATATCAAACTACATTCATAACCTTGACATACTCTCTCTTATTTAGATATAGGCTACTCTTGGTTATCCCTGCAAAATAAGACACTAAGGCAGAAGTTAGAAGACACTATGGGATGCTCAAGATGGTATAAGGCATCTTTTAGTCAATGAAGTGTACAATTGGAAGTGTGCAAACAAAGGAAGAGTGGCCATCTCAGGCTTGTAGAGGTCAGGCCTGCATGAGGAAGATGGTGTTAAACTTAAGGAGGCTCATCAGATTATCTTTTTTCAAAATTAATCTGGCTAAATGAAAGCTGTATCTAGATTTGGAATGAATGTTTATATTATTATGGTCTTCAATTTGGCTCTCTTAATTTTGAAGGTTAATTATTTAAGAAACAAAAGTGTGGTCAAAAGCCAATTCTAGAAAGTGAGGCCATAGTAAATGTTCACTGTATATAAACTGAATTCACACAGTCTCTCCTGTCTACTTCAGCATAAAAAACTACTCCGAATCTAATCAGAGCATGTCTTATTGATGTCTGCATAAACCAAGGGCACTATGAAATAAAATATATTACATGTTTGGAATAATAATTAATTGTCCTTAAGGCAAATAAATGTGTTAAGACATTTCAAGAGGAAAATCCCAATGACAATAAGCTTAGGGTAGGAGGGAAAGTTTACTTATGATGTACAAAATGGGAAAAAGCTTCAGACAACAAAAGTTCCTAGACAGGAAAGTAATTGTAATTACATTTTTAGGAAGTTTATTATAAGTAATCGAGGAAGGCTTATTTCTGAAATTAAAAGCACTCTATTTTTTTCAAAGAGATAGTTTGTGACAGTAATAAAATCTAGCAATTATATTGGTCAGTACCCATATCCTGTTAGCAATATTAGTCTTAAGATATGAAGTCAAAACCAGGATCAGGTGAAGATGTTAATACTAAAATACAACAGAAGGAGCTCATGTTGATGTGGACACATATTGAAGTTCTATCAATTAGAGGACAGAGCAAACCAATATCCAGTGGCACTGAACATGTAAAACAGGTCTATGAATAGAATATTATGAATTACTTGGGCCCTCTCCTTTCTAAAAGCATGTATTTCGCCAGTGTTCCTAGGAATTTGCACTACTAGTTAATTGTCCTACTATGTCCCATGAGTAGTAATATTCATGTGGATATTTGTGAAGGCTGAGTGAAGCTTTAGAGTTGGTTTGATAATTCCATTACTCTGTAGCAATGCAATCCTAATAGTTCACTCTCCCCTTTCTGAGATTATTGCTTCCAAACTGTTCCCCATTTGTTTTATCTTCTATCACCTTTTTATCCTTCTTCCTTTTTCCTTTAGAAAACAAATATTCTCACATGAATTCTATCTAATCCACTAATATATTTCATCTTTGTATTTGTGATATCTTTTTTCTTGGTCAAATACAACACTATGCAACAGTTACAGTGTTCATATTTATAAGAAAAATCTTTCAACTTGTGCATAATATGCAATCCTCATCTGCTCACTCGGGAGCATTACTCCAGCAATGCTCTCCTCTGCAAATTCATTTTGACTTCTATTGGTCATTCCAGCAGTAAATGTCCTGCTTGTTGACAGCACAATTCTAACTGTGCCATTTCTCAGATCCCCCTTAGAGCTAAGCTTTTCTTACAAGTTGTCTCCATGCTCCTTCCCATCTCTCTGTGTCCACTAAACTTGGGCTTTCATCCCCACCACTATTGTCATTTCTCCACATTTCCAAATCCACATGTGAATTCCTCGTTCTTTAGTATTTGACAGCGACTGCATATCTCCTCACTCAGCTTTTTTGACAATAATTCTTTCCTTTTACCCTTTCTTTCTTTCTTTCTTTTTTTTTGGAAGGCGGTGGGGGGTTACAGGGAATGAATTCAGTGGCATTCGCCACTGAGCCACTACCCCAGCCCTATTTTGTACTTTATTCAGAGACAGGGTCTCACCAAGTTGCTTAGTGCCTCACTTTTGCTAAGGCTGGCTTTGAACTCACAATCTTCCTGCCTCAGCCTCCAGAGCTACTGGGATTACAGACATGCACCACCATGCATGGCCTTTCTGGTCGCTCTTTCTTGGTCTTTTTTTTTTTAAATTTTTGGTTTCTTTCTTTTATTTCTGGGACCTAAAATTGGAGGCATTCTAGGAGTCAATTCTATATGCACTTTTTTTGGTCACCTCATATAATCCCATGGTTCTAATACCATCTCTTACCAACTCCTAAATGTTTATCTCCAATTCTGAACTCCACACTCAATTATTCACCTATTCACCATCTTTATTTAAATATCTATTAGACATCCCAAAGTTACTGTGGCTTAAAAGCCCTTCCAATCACACTCACACACACACACACACACACACACACACACACACACACTGAATATGTCACCCCTGAATATGTCACCTATACTCAGGTCTTACCCCTCTTATCAGTAAATTATCACAATTTTTTTTTCCTTTTACTGAAGCTTAAATCTTTCCAGTCACTCTCAACTTCTTTACATCCCCCCTTAATCCATTAATATCCTGTCACTTTCACCTTTGAAATATATTCGATAGCTGACCCTTTTTCTCTATCATCTCTTGACTCCAAAAGCAATGTCATAAGTAACAATACCAAAATCTCTGAAAATTTCAATAGCTTTAAAAAGTGACACAGTTTATTTCTTGTTCATACTCTGGTCTTTAGAAGCTGCTTAGGCTCTCAGGTTGCTGGGAGCTCCACTTCAACCCACTTCTGTCTTTACAGAGACTTCCCATCTCTTCCAGACAAGGATGTAAAAGGATATTGGTGAATTGATGACTGCAGATAAGGCTACAGCTGCATTTGTCATACAACAAGACCATTAACTGAGGTTCTAATCACACATCCTTGCAATATCTAATCACTTGTTATTTGAACAAATTGCTTCCATTTCTAATAGAGCTGATGGATGCAGCATTTGGATTTCAAAAGTATGTGCAAATTTTAATTTGCTTTTTCAACTGAATTTAGCTTCACTCAAATCTTATCAAAATGACGGTATAATCAATGTGTGAAGTCTCTAGCAAGTCATTTGTAAGAAACACAGACAGAAAGATAATTAATGTATGAATTATTTTTCTTATTCTTAGAGAATCTGTAAAATATATATATATATACATATATATATGTATATATATAATACACATTTTAAAAAGCCATGATTTAACCTTTTTTTAACTAAAGTTTCCCTGTGTCCATTGAATTTAGACAGGTAGGGTATGTAAATACCACATATATAACACTCATATTCTTGCCTGATGTAAAACTAATGACTAATGAACCAGCAAAAATTACCAGTGCACAGTTACAGTTTTTCCTTCTGGGACATCAGTTTTCTTCTCATTCTGCTTGTTTGATGAATGGCTCTTCCCCTAAACTCCAGTCTTGTGGATCAAATGGAGTTAAAATTATTATCACTGCTCCATCTGCCACTCTCCTGACTAGTGTGGATTCATGACCCAAATTGGGCCAGAGTCCTGCCTGGTGGAATCTTTAAAAAAGACAAAAGAAGATGGTGTCTTCTCTTAGGTGGTAAAATTAGGTGAATTTAAGAAAAGCCATTTATCATATTTTATCCTTGTTGTAACAATCTTGAAAATTATAATGATTCATAAAAAAGAAGAGAAAGAAAACTCCCAAAACAATCAAACAACCAACCAAAAACAAACAAACAAACAAACATAAAAACCAAAAAAACAAAGATGCAGTTTTAAACAAACTGCAAGCTTAAAATGCAGGTAATCCTGGAAACTGTCCTTGCTCTGACCTCGTGCCACTAAAGGAGACATGATTTTATTTAGGCCTCTGTCTTAGTTTTCTTTTGGATTTCATAATTTCTAACTTAAATATTCATTCCTCAAATATATATCAAAGATTATATACTTGATAGACCTCCAATTGTTGAACAATTTATTATAGGAGGAAAAAAGTTCGTAGATGCTTTATTGTTTGGTAGCCTGCTTTAGAGAGTGAACAAATACATATTTGTTTCATCAAATTTAGGAAAATACATTTGTCAATGCAGCATGTACTTGTCAAAAAATTACATTAACATAGTTAACAATTTTTATAACTAAAAGAAAGGATAAATCTCATTCATTGTACTTTATAAGTAAAATAGAAACCAAAAATCCAAATGATTGTCTTAATTTTGTTCTGAGTTTAGACATACCTTTCTTTTTGAATTTCAATGTAAAAAGATGGCATTTTGTAGAGTATAAAATTAACAACATGTTTATCTTTCCAAACTATTAATAAACACAGACAGCCCAAGACAAATTAGACATAACATTTCATATTGCTGTTACACTTATTAGCTTTGCTAGTAATTATAGTTAGAAAGAACTATCTGTTGTGTTACATGGTAATCCATAATTTATTCCTATTGTTATCAGACCCAAGTCCATCTGCTTGCCATAAGACAGGGCAATTAAGACAAGAAATTGAGGCTAGGGAGATAACTTTATTCAAAAAGTTGGCTAAACAAAAACATGGAGGGCTATTATCCAAAGTCCATCTTGACAAGAAATAGATTTGGGAATGGTTTATGCAGGTGGGTGATGGGTTTTGGCAGACTGGTGGATATCTTCTAACAGTGGATGAAGGTTCTGGGTTTGTGGCCAGATGATACACATCTGATCTTAAATGCCTAGTCACAACATGTTTTTCAGTTATTTGAATCTCAAGACAAATAGTGATTATTTTTGCTTACTGATTCGTTCACTGATGTGCAGTTCCTGACATATTACACAATAGACAGGCTAGAGATGTTAGCTTCCCAGAGAAGAGAAACAAAGGCCAAGTGAAGTTAAATATGGATTACTTAATGCTCAGCTTCACTGTGAACCTCACTGCTCTTTATTTCAAACAACCTCTTAAAAGCATATAACTTCTCTATTATATTCTATGTTTATTGTAGATCCAGGAGATTTTAAAACACGTGATCATTATCATTATTGAGATAGACAAAGGATATATAGAGAGGCTTTTAATCTAGAATTTAACTTTAGGTAATAAATACTGAATACATCAAATACTTCTTGGTTAGGACTAAGTCTGTCTATACAAACTTCCACATATTTATTCATTTATTTGTCCTGAATTACTTCTTTTGTAAATTGTGAGTGATAACGATCTCATTTGATTATTTAAAAAACACGTGGAACACAGCTGGGCACAGTGGCACATGACCTGTAATCCCAGAAATCCAGGAGACTGAGGCAGGAGGGTCACAAGTTTGAGGTCAGCCTGAACAACTCAGCAAGACCCTATCTCAAAATAAAAAAATAAAAAGGACTGAGGATATACCTTAGAGGTAAAGCACCCCTAGGTTCAATCCCCACTACCAAAAAAAAAAAAAAAAAGAAACAAAGAAAAAAATTGGAATGGTCACTATATTTTGTGGGGGAACAGTTTAGGTCTTTGATTTTTGATGAATTCAATTCAAATTACTTTGCATACAAATGTTCAACAGATATATGAGAAAATGCTCAATGTCATGCCTAAGGGAAATGCAAATCAAAACTACAATGAGATACTACTTCACCCCAGTGAGAATAGGTGTTATCAAAAAGTCAAAAAATAAAAAAAATGTTAGTGAGGATGTGGATAAAGAGGAACTCTTATGCACAGTTGGTGTGAATGTAAATTGGGTACAGCAATTACAGAGAACAGTGTGGTGGTTCCTCAAAAAAGCTAAAAAGAGAACCTTCATACAAGCCAGGAATCCTACTACTGGGTAAATACTCAAAGAAAATGAAATACAGATGTCAAAAAGACACTGATGCCCATATTTTTTGCAGCACTGTTAACAATAGTCAGGATATGTAAACGTCCATCAATGAAGAAAGGATAAAGAAAATATGTCATATATGTGCAATATTATTCAGCCATTAAAAAGCATAAAATCCTGTTATTTACAACAACATGCATGGGCTTGGAGAACATTATGACAAGGGAAATAAGTTGGAAATTGCAAACACTGCACAATCTCACTCATGTGGAATCTAAAAATGTTGATCTCATAGAGATTGAGAGTTGAATAATGGCTACTAGGGACTGGGGAAAAAGGGAAAGGAGGAGGGGAGAGGTTGGACAACAGGTACAATGTTATTGTTTGATATAAGAAATAAGTTCTGGTGTTCTGTGGCACAGTAGGGTTAATACAATTAACAATTAATTATGTTAATTGTTAATATATCTCAAAATTGTTAAAAGAGAGGCATTTGACTGTACTCATCGTAAAGAAATGATGAAAGTTTAAGGTGATGAATATGCTAATTGCCCTCAGTTGATCATTGCCCAATATAAACATGAATCAAAACATCACATTATATTTCATAAATATGTAAAAATATTATGTCAGTCAAAAAATTAAATTTAGTATTGGATTATTTTCCTGGAAGTTTGACCAGAGGAATTTGAGATTTAGAGTTATTAAGGGTATTATCATGGCTCTCTCTCTTGTTCTCTCCTCCCATCCCTTATCGGCATTCCTGCTTAGCTAGAGTCTCAGGTAAACTCTCAATACCTGGTAGGAAGATTGCTTTGGTAAGTCTCAGACTTGCCAAGTGGCTAAACACTGAATCCTAAGAAGAAATATACGACTCTAAATTCCTAGAGAATATTCTTATTGACTTGGGTTCCAGGTGAGGTGTGTGTGCAGAATTGAGTAATATATTCACTCCTGGGGCTAGTTCCCCTGAGAAAAGCAAAATAGATTAGTCGGAAAAAGAATGGAAAAAAGTCCAGGTAAGGTATGAGAAGGGCAGCATGGAGACAGTGAAAAATGAAGTTGGGAAGCCAGCTCTGGCTGGAAAACATCGCTGATGTGACTAGCGTTAAGGGCACATCTGGGTAATTCCACTTTGTCTAGCAAATAACAGGGAGTCACTGAAGGGGTAAAGCCAAGGGACTAACATGATCATATGCATACTTAAAAAAGACCACTCTGCCAATGTTAGTCTGGGGCAAGAGAACAGAGGAAACTGATTTTAATAAATATTCAGAATACCAATCTATTGAAACCGTGCTGGTGAGAGGTAAGGAGGAACTGATCCAACATGGCGCTGAGGGAGAAGATAGCTAAGCAAAACATCAGAGAGGCAATTGACACAGCATAACTGAGGTTCAGAGGACTTCATATCTGTATATTGCATACACATATCTGTAATTATTTAAATAGATTTTTATCAAACAAATCTCTTCAGAGAATTTAGAGATATCTGTGATTACTTCACTTTTTAACTAGAAGACTTGCTAATAAAAATACATAAAAGAACCAGAGGGAATAACCAGTTGATGTTGTTCAATAATATTTTGGAAAACCTACAGAATATATCCTTTTTTTTTTCATTTAGCAAAAATAAAAAAAAGCAAAAATCTTTTCATTAATTTTTAGTGTGATTTTTTTGTAAATCAGATTGTCCCTAGACTAGAAAAAGGAAATCTAAGTGAGACCATTCTGTTTTACTCCACGCCGAGTATCTAGCACCTAACAGAACGCCAGGATATAGCAGATGCTGACTACATTCACCGAATAAATACAGGGAGCAGCTTCCATCACAGAAAATGTATTTTCAGGTCTATTTCCTTAGGAATAGATTTGATTCAAGTCTGTGAAGTTTCCACATTCACTTTGCTTTTCTCCATTTAATCTTGCTCAGTATGATCACAGAGAGAAAAACTAAATATTGTATTCCCAGTCTCCTCTGCTGTATGTGGAGTCTTAATTAGCTTTTCAAACACATTGCAGATAAAACCTATGAATCTTCTGACCTTCACTGAATTCAAAAGTTTTTGTGTTAATTGTTTTGAGAGAATAATAGACAGTTTTCCTGTTAAAAAGAGTTGCTGCATTCCTTCCAGAAAAACAGTAGAACCAGGAAAAACACTTGAAAGTCAGCTTATATTTGAGTTGCCATGTTTTGTAGTTATTATATGACAGGAGAATTACTTCTGAAGTTCATGGAAATGATTTGCTTGCTTACAAATATAAAATTAGCCTTTAAAAATTATTTCTATCCAGAAGTAGAAAACATAGTATCTAGGTCACTGGAGATAATTGTGATTTTTGTTTACTAAAGCAGCAAATGAAAAAGGACCTGACCTTTATGGTCCACCTATTATATTCCATGCACTTTGCTTGTATTACCTTGTAAAACTTCAAGATTCCTCTTTTCAATAAAGCTTGACCATTCAAGATAACATTCATTCTTATTTATGATGTGTCATTCACTCAGTTGGGTATTGAAGATACACTGATGAAAATTGTCACTTGCATTTCATAAAAGAGCACATAGATTACATATTCATTTGTTTCCAAAAGGAAAAATACCTACTGCTTATAAAGGGAGGAAATAGGACTTGAATTCTGACCAAGTCAAAGCTTTAGTAATCATCAGTAACTGGGAGGCAGGGGGTGCTTCAAGATAACCCAAGGTCAAGGTCACATAACTCATCAGTTTGCACTGCTTGTACTTGTATAAATAGAAACCACGTTCCTTCTTATTCTCATAGATGTTTAGTGTGGATAATTCCAACCTATTTAGGCTTCTTTTTAAATTATGCATCTCTAGATATTCAGATTTGTTAAGTATCAAAACCTATCTCCCTCTTAGAGATTATGTATGATTCATAATCAGGTGGCCTGATCCTTAGGTGATTCTGTGGAGATAGCTAAGTAACTTATCAAAGGCCATAAAAGAAGTAGCCATGAGCAGTGAAATCCAATATTCTCCCCGGAATGGCTAAACTGGACATGGAGTCTATTGCTGCCACTGGCTGCACAACCTTGAGCAAATCTCTTGTCCCTCCAGGCTTCTGCCTTTTCTTTATAACCATGGGTTGAAATAGCTGGAGGCTTTCTTTTGGGATTTGTCCTTGGTCATGGTATTTGGAGCATCGCGCTAGAGGAGATTTTGTCAAACTATATGGAATTCTGATATTCCTGTAACTTCTTCATGTGGAATAGAGGTCAGTAAGAGATATTTCTTCTCTATGACCATCCCTGGAAGTATATTCTATGTCCTCATCATTGCTTATGTTGGAACAAGGAAAAAGAAAGATTGAAAACTTGGGCAGATGACTCTTAATTTCTCTGAATCTAAACATTCAAAAATATGATTGGATTTAGCAACTTCTTGATTAAATAGCTTTTCTGCCTGCTTCTTACTTTAACTGTGTGTGCACTCTCATACACACGCGCACACACACACACACACACAAACACACAATGTGTGGAACAACAGCTGAAGACTATTTGATGATGTGAGCACAAACTGATTTTTTTTTTAGATTCTTTCCTACTGAGTTGCTGGAGGACAATAGTATGAACATCCACCCTTCCTTGCCAGCTGGCTTATATTCCTAAACCAGGGAAATAACTGTCACACTTACCCTACCTATTTTGACAAGCTGCCTCTGGTCTAAATTATTACAACATGTACTTATTAGTGTCTAAATCCCACTTCCATTTGTGCATTATATCTACCCAGTCCTAGATGAGTAGTTTTACTAGTGAGAGCCAAATATGCAAAATGTGAAATTAGCTCTGGACAAAAATAGCCACTGTTACAGCATGATTTAAGGGCTGAAATGGTTCAAATCATCATCCCTGGTGTCTTTGATTAACAAAGGCAGCTAGGAGGGGTTATGGGTCTCAGAGGTGGAATATAGCTGCTGCTCTGTTAGAAGAAAAGTGCTCCTCTCACTACTTGGCCTCTATCCATAGGGCAAATACTGTGATAGGAGAACACAGAGAGAAGGGATGTGCCATTGGCAGCTTGGCATTGAAGGTGTTAGGGCAGTTTTTCCCCCCTCTTTCTGCCCCTTCCCAGCTGTCTTTTTGCATAGGTTGAATTCAAGTGCTTTACCTTTGACATTGTGCATTTAAATGCCAGCCTGTGCAATTTACAGTACAAAAGGGCAAAGATACTTAGGGGAATAAGGAAAAAAAATTCTCTCTTTTCATTGGATGACCTTTTTGATTCTCCTTTATATAGACATTAAAAGAGCCCCTATGACCACATTTCCGATCTTCAAAACAATCCCCAAAATAACCCCTCATACAAAGTTATTTATATACCATGCTCCCAGCTTTCACATATTAGAATATAATGAATAATTTGCATTCATGGGCCTGAACATTGAAAGTCATTCCTATGTCAGTTAGCTGAAAGTTAAATCAAATTGTATTCTGTGATTTTGTTGATAAGGGTCAGGAAAAAAATCTGAAGGAATATGTAAATATTACAGAATAATTTCATATGTAGGAGTTTAGGGCAAAAATACTTGAATCTGAAAGATATATTTAACAAGCTCAATATAGATTCAGATTAATTTTAGAAAGTTCAAATTTCAAGATATCATAACACAACAGTCTTATGAAACAGGTATAAAAGAAAATGAAAAACAATGATAGTGGTTATATGCCATCTACATTCTCAGTTAATGATTTATGTCAATTTAATGATTCTCTCAATCTCTCTAAACAATCATTCATTCATCATTTTGGTTTGGATCTGAAATGTTCCCAAAACTTAGTCCTCAGTGAAGCAATGTTCAGAGGTGGGTATTTGGGGAAGCTCCATACAAAGG
>PVHX01000627.1:0-97933 GCA_004024805.1 Geosciurus inauris
GCCTGTAATCCCAGCACTTAGGGAGGCTGAGACAGGAGAATCGCGAGTTCAAAGCCAGCCTCAGCAACGGCGAGGCGCTAAGCAACTCAGTGAGACCCTGTCTCTACATAAAACACAAAATAGGGCTGGGGATGTGGCTCAGTGGTCGAGTGCCCCTGAGTTCAATCCCCAGTACCAAAAAAAAAAAAAAAAAAAAAAAGAAGCCCAAAATAAACAGGCTGAATGTCTCAGCTCTAAATGGACTCTCAAGCACATCTCTTCCAAAATGGGGTTTTTCTATGCTCTCTCCTGTCTCTAACCAATCACTATTCATTCTCCTGACATCTCCTCAGAATGTTTACCTGTGGAGTATAAACAGGGATGTGCAGTTGTTCCTGTTCATTTTCTGTAGCAGGAGAGTGAGCTGAAATGTTCACAGGGAGTACACTGTGTTTCTGAACAGGAAGCAGTGGGGACGATGGTGAGATGGCATCCCTGCCCTTCCAAAGACAGTGGTCAAGACAGACAAAGAAGACAACTTATGGTGCCCCATCCGTCTGGAGTCCTCAAGGAAATCAGGAACTCAATATTTTTATTTGAAAATTCCTGAGTTACAAAAATTAGTGTGTGTGTGAAGAAAAATAACACTTTGCAGGGGACCAGTTGGCAACTCATTTCATCCATCTGTCCAGTTTTTGTATCAGGAAGCCCGTCTAGAAGAAGTTTTATCCTATGAACTCCTAGCCTCATCCCAACCTCTGCCTCCTCATTCTAGAAGTAAGCATGATACCTGTTGAAGTAAAAACAGAAAAAGTTCCTTCGCCTCTCCACTTAGCACTATTTTGTTCCTGTTGCCCATTTCCTAAGAGCAGAAAAATGTTCTGATCCTTTCCGCAAACCTCAAGAGCTCAATAACAGTGTTCAATGACACTTTGCTCAATTAATACTCCTTGAAATCCAAGCACCATGACTAGAGCTGTGAAGCATACAGAGTGGGCTTTTGATGGAAAGAATGAGAATATTTGGATTTCAGTAAGGCAAAGGTAGGAAAATTTGAAGCTATTCTGGTTATAAAGAGCATCTAGGGTGAGAATGTGTGAATGATGTGAGAATGATGAATTGTCCCATCTATCCAGAGAGTAAGGTGCATGTGGGTGAGTAAAGGGGAGAAACAGGACAGGCCCGGGAGATGGAATGTGAGGGGCTCCGTAGATAAACTGAGGACTTGGGGTGCTCTACTCCAGACCTTGTCCAACTATGACAGACAGCAATGAATACGTCATTCTTGAGGCCCTGGGGATTCGTCCCAAATAATGCACTACTAGTTTGAAACTTCCCTGGGGTTTCATATTACATATCCAGAATATATGACAACTTTGTGTTCTCCATATTTTTGTGGATTTTTCAAACATAAAATAACAACATTTTTCTTGAATCTTTAGTAGCCTTGATGCTTTTGGGAAAGTATTCCTGTGGCTTTGCTTAGTTCCTAGGACTCAACCACACATCCCACAAGTCCACCTTCATCTCCATTTGTTTTAGTCAGTTTTGTTTGTTTGTTCCTTTGTTTGCTGCTACTGTGACTAAAGGACCCAACCAGCACAACTGTAGAGAAGGAAAGGTTTATTTAAAGGCTCACAGTTTCAGAGATCTTAGTCTATAGAAGGCTGCCTCCATTCCTCAGGGCTCAAGGTGAGGCTGAACATCATGGAGGGAGAGTGTGGCAGAGGGACACAGCTTATATCATGACCAGAACACAGAGAAAGACTCCACTTGCCAAATACAAATTTATGCCCCAAAGCCACACCCAATTCCCCCTCTTCCAGACATACCCTACCACTTCAGTAATCAATAAATCCCTATCAGGGGATTAATTTACTGATTGGATCAAGACTTATAACCCAATTATTTATCCTCTGAACCTTCTTGCATTGTCTCATTCGTGAACTTTTGGGGGACACCTTATCTGAACCATAGCACCATTTAAGAAAAGCCAGTATAAGTCATGAGCAAGAGAGGGATGTGGGCAGAGCAAGGGTGCAAGCAGCTCTCTTAGCAGCACGAGGATTTGGATATGTCAGAAAGTTGTGGAATTATATAGGTGAAAAATGACAGTTGGCCTGGTCAAAAGTAGAAGCAGCAAAATTGAAAAGAAAATGTCAGACTTTAGGTAATATTTCCAGGGAAAGTTTATAGATTCCAGTTGTTGACTGGACCAAAATGATGGCAATGAAAGCAACTCACAGAATATTTTTTCACCAGCTAGGGAATATCCTGGAGCTGACAAGATTCCAGAATTAGAGAAACAATCCAACAAATAAATGACAAAGGCAACTCCCCCCGTCTGCTTTGGTTTAGAGTTGACTTATGCCTGGCAGCTCCTTGGTTCAAGGAAAGGAAAAACTCCTCCATCACAATAGGCTCATACCAGGCTTATACTGTCAGCTCATAAAAGACTCCCTGGACAGAGAATAACTGTGACTAAATAATATTTTGGTGAGTTAAACGCAAATGAATCAGAATCACGTGTGGTCATTTCTCTCCACAAGGAGATTACACACTGGGAGTGGAGTGATGGTAGAGAAGGACCCTAACAGAAAACACTGGATATTCTGCCTAAAAAGCCAAATGGTGTTAGAGTAGTAGCAGTTGCTCCAAATCTATAGCTTTCCAATCCTCAGACTGTGCTGGGCTTTTCCTGATTCTAATTTGATAGATGTAATGGAGCCAGACCTTTGGGCATCTGTAAAATTCCTGAATTTCCAATGTTTAGGCCCCATACCACCTTTGCTCTGTGACTTAGATACTTTTTCCAAGCTGTAGCTAAATTTTCAGGTCTTTTTATTCATGGAAACCTAATGCCATCTCCTAATACCTCAGGACCCCAGTTAAAGCCTAGTAAAGGAGAACTTCAACCTGTGGAGAAGGGACCACAGTATTTCCCCCTTCCCCAGTCTAAGACCATAGGCTGTTCCTTTTGTTGTCCTTCTTACTCTTATGATACACTTTGGTTAGGAAATAGCTTCACAAGAATTGTTTCATTGGCCAAATACCTTGTCTCTTTGCCCTTGGTGGAGTTCTTAATGATGTGTGCAGGAACTGCATTCATCACAGAAAACAAGGGACCTCACATTGATTCGTGCCCTTTCTCTGGAATGTGTCTGGACTTTCGCTGCCTCAGTGACCCCTCGCAGTAAGAAAGGCAATACTCACTGAACTTCGATTCTGCATCTTTTGTCCTTGAAGTTCAAATTCACTTTAAGCCTCTCTCCCCTACACATACACCTCCCCAGGCAAGAGTAAGGCTATTCTTCAACCACTTACTCCCCTTTCTTTCTCCATTCCTTTCTCATAAATGTCCACTGATACTAGATGACTCCTTTGAAGTTTTTGCCCTTTGCCTTCTAGCATCTGGTCCTTTCTGGATGTTTGTTTCTTCTCAGCTCTCACTTTTGTCAACCAAATCCCACTGTTCTTCACTTGTGCCTGGTTTAACTCATGAAGTGCCTCATCTGTGCCTGATTTTAACTTGGAAATTGCCTCCCACTCCTTCCTGGTGATGGTGACAATCTGAGGTGAAATTGTAAATCTGGGCTCTAAAACCTGATTATATTGGTCTTTAGATATAATCTTTAAGTGGCTTCAGTTTCTGAAGGTGTAGAGTATGTCAGACTCGAAGCATCTTGAGGATAGAGACTGTGCCACCCATTTCTTCATCCCCGTGGTACTAGCTAAGTGTGCCTTACATAGTAGTTGCTCAAAAGTGATTGATGAGAGAATGAATTATGCAACCTTCAATGATGTGCTCTTAAGAGCAGCTATGAGATATTAGTGCAGTTTCCCAGGAACCATCATACCTATAGACCATGAACGTTGTTTCACTTTGTAGAACATCTAAAACACAGGTTGTTGGTTCTCAAGAACTGGATAGAAATTCTAACATCATGTTGTGATCAGATCTGGGGGTGAGATGTTGACATCCATGGAGCTTTAAGAATGAATTAAGAACTTTCTTAAAGAATGGCTAATATTTCTAAACTAAGGAATCTCAAAGATAATCTAGAAACACATGGGCAGAAATTTGAGAATATACAAGGCCAACAGAATGATTTAGACTAATCTCAGGATGGCATCCTGGAAAACCATTGCAACTAGAAAGCTGAAGTGTAATTAAGAAAGACTATATTGACTGAAAGGTGAATGTCAGCTATTCAGAGACATAAGAATTTAACCAGTATGAACTGGTTATTCAATGCTAGCCAAGGGAAACATGGGTCAGCATAAAGACACCAAGCTGTTCCCAGACCCTTTTAAAGTTTCTTTGGTTACAGCAGATTGCCTCTCTGTCTCCATTGACCCATAAATGTACATTCATATCATGGGGAGTATGATGAGATTCCAAATCTCTGTGAATTCATGGGAAGCATTCACTCACACTACCTAATTTCAAGCTCACACTATCTCATTACAAGGCTACAGTAATCAAGAAAGTGTAATTATGTTGTAAAGATACATGAACAGACCAATGGAACAGAACAAAAGTTCAGAAATAAACACACATATAGGCACACAACTAATCTTCAACAAAGACACAAAGATAATTCACCAAGGAAAGGATATTGTTTTCAATAAATGGTGTAATAACAATTAGCTATCTATAGCAAAAAAAAAAATAACAGTAATAGCTACAATCCAAACCCTATCAAGAGCAAACATTAACTCTAAAAGCATTAATAACCTAAGTATCTATCCTAAGTCTAGAAGAAAACATAAAACATAAAACATTTGTGACCTTGAGTTAGGCAAAGATTTCTTAGCTATGATGTCAAAAGTATGATTCCTAAGAGAACAAAATGACAAATAGTACTTCTTCAAAAGATTGTATCAAGAAAATGAAGAGACAGCTACAGATTGGGAGAAAGTATTTGTCAAACAAAAATTTTATGAAAGACTTGAATTCAGAATATTATAAAGTACTCTCAAAACCCATTAATAAGAAAATAAACAAACTAAAAACAAAATAGAAAAAACTTTGAACACATACTTCACCAAAGAAGATATCCTGATCAGAATATAAATACATGAAAAGATGCTGAACATCATTAGCCATCAGGTAAATGCAAATTAAATTAAATCCACTATGATATCTCACTACACAACTATTAGAATGGCTGATTTAAAAAAGAAAAACTGCACCAAATATTGTTGAATCGGAGGAAGAATAGAATTCATATTTTTATACACTGTGGATGAGAATACAAAACAGTACGCCCACTTTGGAGATCCTGTTAGAAGTTTCTTAAATATTAAACATACGCTACTGGGTAATCTAGCCATTTCACTTCAAGATGTTTGATCAAGAGAAAGGAGTATCTGTGTGTATGTGTATCTATACAAAGGCTTGTTTGTGAATATTCATAACAGCTCTATTCCTATTTGTCCAAACTTCAAACAACTTGAATGTCCATCAACAGATGAATAAATAAACTGGCATATCCAAACAAGCAAGTGTTACTCAACAATAAATTGAATGATCTGCTGATATACTGAACAGCCTGGATGAATTTAAAAAAAAAAAAATGTTTACTGAATGAAAGATGAAAGACAAAAAAATACATACCCTGTGATTCCACTTTCAATAAAATGCAAATTATCTGTAATGTCAGGAAGCATATCTGTGGCTGCCTGGACACAGGAGCAGTAGGATTTTTAAACAGGCACGAGAAAGCTTGTGGGGATGATGGAAGTGTTCACTATCTTGATTGTGATGATTGTTTCACAGGTGTGCAAGTTGTCAAAAATTACCAATTTTTTTCTCTTTAAGTATGAAATGTAATTATATGCCAATTATACCTCAATAAGCCTGTGAAGAACACATACATCTGAGTTCTGAGTTTCTTTCCCTATTTGTTACCACAGAGATCAGAAAAGAGTTGAAACTTTGAGGACTGCAGGCTACATCAGAACCTGTTTGAAATGTTTCTCTTTTGGGTTACCTGATAGGTTACCTTGACTTTAGGAGAAACTAAAACAATTCTTGGGCTGAATAGAATTCATATAAAAGTTTCCCCATGTATGCATAACACTTTATGTATATTATAACTGATATCATTTAAAGGTAAAAATCATATACTTTCAGTCCAACAAATCCACTCCTAGGAGGATTCTGGCAAATGTAAGCAAGGAAATATATAACAATGTATGGCAATACTATTTTTATAATGAGAAATTGAAAACAGCCTAAATATCAACCAATAGTTGAATCAGTAAAGAAATTGTGGAATATTTTTATGATGGAAAAATAATAGAGTGGTGAAAGTAGTGTCTAGATATGTGTATGTATCCCAATGAATAAATCGCAAAAAGGTGATGCTATATCAAAAATAAGCTAGGCAGTGATACAAGCTATAGCATACCATTATTGGAAGGCTTAAAGATATAAAAACTAACACTATACATCACATGTGGATACATAATTAAACAAATATGGATGAAAATACACTGAGTTTAGATAATAACTACTTTTGGTAAAGAAACAAGGAAAATGCTATTAGGAGTTTACTTAAAGACCTCAAATATATCTATGGTGTTTTATTGTTATTGTTGTTTTTTAAATGTTTTAGAGAAAAGGCTTTAATTCAGAAGTCATCTCTGAAAATGGATATTTTCTTATATAACCATCATAGATTGCCAAATCTAACAAAATTATCAATATTTTTTGGTATCATGTAAAATATGCAGCAAATGTTAAAGTTCCACAACTGACTCAAAATATACTGTAAAACTATGTGTTTTGGTTTGGATGTGAGGTGTCCCCCAAAAGCTCATTTGTGAGAGTGCAACAATGTTCAGAGGAGAAGTTCTTTCTGCTTCTTTCCTCTTCTTTGTTTTTCACTTTTGCTAAAATGCAGATCAAAGTATGCTAGAAATGTCCATCTATAACAGGAAACTCTTCTTTCTCTAAAGGTCTGAGTCAGTGAGAGAGGGAGTCTGGCACTCCATTCAGCAAGACCAGTGTTTTAGTCAGCTTTTTTTATTGCTGTGACTAAAAGATCTGACCAGAACAATTTTAGGAGGAAAAATTTATTTAAAAGCTCACGGTTTCAGAGGTCTCAGTCCACATACAACCAGCTCCATCATGGTGGAAGAGTATGGCAGAGGGAAGCATGGTGATCAGAAAACAGAAAGACTCCACTTTCCAGATACAAAATATATACCACATGGCCCTGCCCCCAGTGAACCACTTCCTCCAGCCACACCCCACCTGCTTCCAGTCACCACTCAGTTAATTCCATCAGGGTATAACCCAATCATTTCTCCTCTAAACCTTCTTGCATTGCCTCACAATTGAGCTTTTGGGGGACACCTCACACCCAAACCATAACAACCACCCTCCCTCCTTTGCACTCCCTTCACTGATGAGCAAAACCAGATGCTTTGGATTCAACCAAAGCCTGAATTTAGAGGACTGACACACAATAATGCATCAGGTCCTTTGTACCCACAGTTTCTTGGGCTACAGTATGAAAAAATTAGCCTTGAATCTTGCCCTAGGAGAACTGGACACATTCATGGACAACAGGAATATACATATGGAAATACGTAATTCAGAGCAGATTCATCAGCGACAGATCAGATATAGAAATGGTGTGAGGATGCAGGTTTTAGGCTGGGCAAAAGCAACAGTCTGATCTCAGTGCCATTCTGGGCAGCATTCAGTAGTCAAGTGGCACATGTATTTCCTCTGAATACATCCATAAAAGGAAAAGCTGACATGAACAGCTACCATGCAATAGTGAGTCTAATGGGTTTGAGATGCAGACTGGAGAACCATCTCCAGAATAGAGATTCAGCATTTCTAAAAAAAAAAAAAAAGTAAAGCAAACTTTACAGAGATTTTCTGACAGTCCTGGCTAAGTTAATATGAGAGTGTTGGAGAAGTATTCATTGCTTTTTGAAACAGAAATCATGCAGCACATACTGTGTTCCTCTGACCCTGCACCCTCTATCCTTAGACCTTTTGGCATGAAAGGGATATAAAGATGGAAAAGACAGAGGACCTGCTGCTGAGATAGGACATAGATTTAAATTATTCAGAAAGCAGTAGAAGGATTTTCTAAAAACATGGTAAAAGAAAAGATTGGCATCTATGGAAGTCCTTATGAGGAATTTATTTATTCAATCAACGATTTAGTACCTGGCTGTGACCAACTCTGATGGTACAAAGACAGAAGATCTGCTTTAGGCTACTTCAAGTTTAGTAGGTGAGTATCTCAAGCACACAAGTTTAATGCAAGTTCCTGGGAAGGATGGTTTGGTTTTATTTGGAGGTATAAGTAAAAAGAAAACTCATACTATGAAGACCCAGCTGACATTTAGAGATGAATAGGAAATGACCTCTAGCCCAGAGGATGGAATAAAACTTCATAAATGTGAATAACTCTTCCTTTTAAAATGTTTGACATCAGAAAAACCTCTAAATCAAGTTTTTTGGCAGGTGCATTTGCTTGATTTCATCTTGTCTGAAAGGCATGTAGTTCTCACCTATGGTTACAGTAAAGCAAAATAAATTTTAGCAGGAGTATCCAAAAAGTCAAAAACATCTATAAAAGGTGACCAGAAGGATACTATACTGGGCTATAAAATAAAGCTTTCAACATTGACACATAGGAAAAAGAGTTTAAGAAATATCTAAAAGGACACATTGAATTGAAGATAATTTACATACCAAGATCTGAACACTTCAAGGAAATTCTGAAAGAAAGAGGGACATGACCAGGGCCCCACCACAAACACACACACACATACAAATACATAGGCACATACAAATACACACAGACACAAATGAAACGTTTTACAATGAAGTAGTTTCTACCATAATGCAGTGATGAGGATTTGAGTCAGATAGATTGGAATTCAAATCTGGCTCCACCACTCAATATGTAGCTTGGGCAAACTAAATTTTCTGAGTTTCACCTTTCTTACATATATCAAGAAAAATATACTCACTGCATAAAGTTATTAATTCTAATAATAGTCACCATCAATTGAGCACTTACTCTGAGCCCAGCTGTGAGCAAGGCCCTTGATCTATACTGTCTCATTTAACTCTTCCAGTGACCCTGAAAAGTGAGTATCTGCAAAGATGAGGAAACCAAACCTCAGAGGAGCTCAGTAACTGGCCTATATGAGAATGAGAAAACGTTGAAGGCAACATCCAACCTGTGATTACAGAGCTGCACTGATTCTCTGTAAGGAGCTCAAGACAGTATGTGAAGAATGGAAAGCATTCAGTGAACGCGTGTCCCCATGTGCCACTTGCCTTCGTTTCTCTGGAGCACTTCAAGAAGCTTTAGTTCTCTCCTTCTCTCTCAATGTGCGGATATCTAAAATGGGTATATTTCACAGTGGTTTAGTTGGGTCTCTGTTTGTAAGCCTTGGGCTTCCCCATCTTTTTCTGCACTCCTTGCTCCCTCTTTTGTCCTTACATTTAGACCTCCATATACATGGATTCAACCAACTGTGGGAAATGAACTCTTTTTAAAGGAATTGCATCTTCGCCAGGTACAGTGGCACACATCTGTATTCTCAGTGACTCGGGAAGCTGAGGCAGGAGGATCATGAGTTCAAAGCCAGCCGTAGCAACTTAGTGAGGCCCTAAGCAACTTAGGGAGAACTTCTTTCTAAATAAAATATTTTAAAAGGGCTGAGGATGTGGCTCAGTGGTTCAGCACCCCTGGGCTCAATCCCTGGTACCAAAAAAAAAAAAAAATAGAATCGCATCTTCATTAACCATGTGTAATGGTTAATTTGAATTGCCAACTTGATTGGATTAAGACATGCCAAAGATTAAGATTGAGGCTTCTGGGTGTGTCTAGGAATGATTGGCATGTGGGATAGCAAACTGAAATGGAGACCCTCCCTAAGTATGGGGAGCACCATCCAATAGGAGGCTTGGATGGAATAAAAATTGGAAGAACAGGAAGCAGTAGCAGATGCAAACTCAATTCTTCTTGAGCAGGTTATTGATGGCAGCTGTGACCACCTGAGGACATGAGACTCTTGCTCCTGTATTCTTTCAAAGTGGACTCTGCCAGTGTTTTTCAAGGGAGTTTCTAAAAGCCTTTGGTCTCAGACTGAGGTAGTATCGTTTGTCGCTCTAGTTCTGAGGCTTCAGCATCTTGTAGTATGCAGCTACAGGTTCCTCCAGCTCTCTAGCCTGTATATGGCCATCATGAACTAGCAAAACTTCTGGTTGTGTAAACCAATCTGATAGATCCCCTTTTTATAACCACATCTCCTGTTGGTTCTGTTCCTCTGGAGCACCCTGACTAATACAATATGTATCAACTTTTTAATCATTATTCCCTAAATGACAAAGTAGGACAGCTATTTACATAGCCTTTACATTGTATTAAATATCATAAGTAATCTAGAGATGATTTAAAATATACAGGAAGATGTATACAGGTTACATGCAAATACTACAGAATTTTACTTGAGGGATCACACATCTGAAGATTTAGTATCCAGGGTGGGGAGATCCCTGGAGCCAATGTCTAATGGATAGTAAGAGATGACTGGTCCCTCTTATCTCCCAACTGGACAGAGTATAATACAGTCATCTTTCAAATTTTTGCTGGATAATAAAAAATTATGGAATAAAATTACATTGATGGAAAACTGTCTTTATTTTAGTGTAGTTCATGTGCTCCTCATTATTTCTCTGCTTCTTGGGAATCAGTGGCTGCAATTTTAAAAAATGGGAAGATCCCCTATTTCTAGCACTTATAATAAAGGATGTATTAATTAAACTATTGTTAAAGGTTTCAGAACAACTGAGCAAGTGAGCCAGTGTTCCGGGTCCATTTCTGGTCACGGCATATCCTTTATTAGGAAGGAATTTATCTGAGGTCTCAAAACATACATTCACACATGCTCATTCTTGAAAGACAAAAAAAAAATGCTATGCTTTTCTTTGTTTTTAAGGAAGGAAAACAAATACACCTTCCAGTCTCACTTATTCATATAACCTTTACTAAGAGAGGTGGGGATATGCTTAATTCCACAGAAAAACAAAAGCTGAAAACTGTTTCCTTCACAAAGCTTAAAAATCTGTATTATAAACAAAAGAAACCTAATATAGTCAGCCACCAGGAAAAAAAAAATTTTCAGCCTGCTGCTAAATTATACCATGATTAGCCAAAGATGAAATTTGGAAACAAAAAACATCCCATTGCCAGAAGAGGAACAAGGTTCTAAAGGATAAGTCATCCATATTCTAATCTTTCCCTAGTGCCTTTCTGGAAAGAGAAACCCAGAATGATGAAAAACGGAAACTTGCTCTCCTTCCTCAACATTTGAAAAACCCACTGCAAAACCAAGCCTTTCCATGGTTTGGCAGAGGAAGGAAAAATTTAAGATGAAAAGGGAGGATTTATATATTTGATTCACAGAAAGGAAAAGTTTAGACTAAATGGAGAGGGGATGTCAATCAATACTCCAAATGTATTTTGCTTGTGATGTTCTCGGTATTATGTTTAGAATACAATATATTGTTGTGACCTAAGTAAATAAATGCATCTATGTTCATCGTTTTGTTTATAAATATTTTCTAGAAAGCCCCAAACTGGGAGTGGCTATCTAGTATAGAAGCAGAGAATCCTAGACTTTCAGACCTTTTCAGACAGAAAACTTTAATCTTCTTTTGGAACCTCTAATTTCTTCTGCCTCGGGTGCACCACTTAGAGCTCTAACTTTATTAATGAATTATTGAAATTGAAACTCTTCATGTGTTTTGCATTTGCCTCGCTTTCCAGGCAGGATATGTTCTGTGATTTGTTGTTAGTGCATCCTAGAAGGCTCCCAGTGATCAGGTCACTCCCTTCCCCAGTCATACCTTCCAGAATCCTGCCCTGGCTCCCAGGCCTCCAGATTCTTTGACTTTTGACAACCAGTCTAATGTTACATGAGGTAGAGGCCCACCACTTCTCCCAGCCTCTACAGTTCCTCACAATTTGCCAAAATTGGTTTTTGAAAGTCCCTGGAATGGCATCTCTTTATCTAGGAAGCTGTACCACATATACATTGGCTAGGGGTTCTCTGACTTCTCTTCACCAAGGCAGCTTCAATTTCTCCTGTCTGGTCCATATCAATCACAATGTCATTGTCCAGAGCTGGAGAGGGGCAAAGGAGCTCTGTGGTCTCTCTGGTGCCTGTTAACCTAACTGGCAGGCTTCAGCACTGAGCCTTGTACCTGACCCAGCTGCAACGGGGAACTTCGAAGCTCTCTGTTGTTTTTTCAATTGTTATGACACCTAACCTCTCCATGTTTTGACAAGACTGGAAAAAACAGGAAGTTCATCCTCTTAATCTCATGTCTCAGGTCCTCTAGTTCTCAGGAAAAGAAATCCCCCTGTTACTTCTAGACAAGGTCATGTTTCTCCTTGTCCCAGTTCTTCCAATTTTCATCTGTTCCCTTGACCCCACATCCCTATAAGCTCCAGAAAACCCAGGACAGAGGCCCCATTTACTCTTAATAATCCTGAATGTAAAGCCTCATGTAGAAAGGACACTGTTCTATTGACCTACCAAAAAAGAATCTTGACTCCTCTGAACCACTATAGACTTGTTAAGAATATGAGCTTTGGACCCAAGTTCAAATCCTAACTGTATGGCCATGGGAACATTTCTCAAGGTTCCCGTGATTTATGTTTCACTTATGCAACTATCCTAATAGGATTACATATTACATTATCTGATTACACCATATAATATGTGAGTGATCAATAAATAGATTTGCATTATCATCAATAGTACAATGAAAATATTGTTATTATAACAAAGTTATTCTGAGATAATATAAAAATAACTCAAAAGATCTGTCAAACTGCAGGTAGTTAATAAGTGCTAGTTGGCTTCTTCAGAAAAATGGATATTAGCATAAATTACCCTGTTAGCAATTTTATAGATCAGTTGAGTAATGTGCTTAGTATGACAATTAACCACAACTGAATATCAATTTGCATGATATTGGCATATTTAAATAAGGATCAGAACTAAAATCACCTAAATTAATTGAGTTAACTTTGATTCATTGTGAAATACAGACCAGCAGTGTTGCATGTGGTAATTGATGTGGTGGTATATTGGGAAAAGCTGGGAATTTGCCTCAGAAGATGTATTTTTCAGGTAATGTCAGGCAGGATACATGCCTTCCTCAGTTCCTCATCTGCAAAGTGGAAGATATAAGAGTCTTTGTTCAATTTATTATATTGGGTACTGGTGTGCAATTCAAATAGCCAAAATCATGTTACAAACTGTAAAATACTTTATTTAGAGGTTAATTATTGTTAGAAAAAGGTGGCTATGAGTGCAATTTAAATTATACATAGGAGGTTTAGAAAATAAGATCAGAACTACAAATAAATCTCTAGTTTTATTTTGTTGATATCAGAGTCCTTTCCTAGCCCTTCCTGGTGAAAAGAAGATATTTTATGGCATAAACCAACTACCAAGTTACTAAAGGATACAAAGATAAAATAAAATGTCATCAAAGATTTTTATTTAACTCATTCATTGATAAGAGAAGCAGTGTGATGTCACAACTGACGAAGGAGAATTGAAAGAAACCCATGTTTACACGAAGTAAAGGAAGGCTCAGAGGACTTCGCAAGTACATGTAAACGCTGGGGTATCCATAGAGCAAAATTGACTGCACTCCACCAGATACAGTGGATTGGATTTGTGATGTGGCATAATGATTAGCATTAATGTAAATTGTGTACACCTTAGTTGTAGAATAGTTCAAAGAGAATGAAAGGAAAATATAATCTGGGCAGAAAAGTTAATCAGAAACCCATGGATTGATGTATCTTTCCACCCATTCCTGACAAAGTTAAGCAGTAGGGTAAGCCAATAGCTAATTCATTATTAGGGTCACTGCTGAACACTTTGTGTTTGGGGAACAGATTGGGATGGGGAACCAAGTGTGTGTCGCAGGTATCCAAACATCAAGGCACTTCAATTTTGGTTAAGAAGACATGAAAAGTGAAAAATAGACATCCCCACCTGCTCTTTTCCCTCCTTGTAATCATGGCCCCCTTAAAAATGTTGTGTTCCCCCAATTCAAAGCTGTTTAATGCACATACTAAAGGAAGACTGGCTGTGACAGACAGCAGGCAGTAAAAGCTCAGACTCTTTGTGAATGGCCCTGTGATTATCCGCACTTGTTCCTCCACCCCGTGGACCATAAAGTTTTATTAGCAAGTCAGGGGCAGAGTTGTGGTAAGCGTCTCTCTCTTTTCAGACCCCTCCCCAGGGGAATCCCCCTGCAGGAGGATGGACGCCCAGAAGCATGTGTACTCAGATATTGAGCTGGGTGAGCAGATTGTTTTAGTGGGCTCCTGGTCCTCCAGCAGGCTCTGGTAGGTGCAGTCTCTTGCTCCAACTGAGATTAGTTGTCCATGAGCTGCTGGTACTCCTGGTTCTGCCACTCAGGGTCAGCCTGTACATTGCCCAGCTGGGCTTCCATGCTGCTGATCACCACCTGAGTCTGTGCCAGCTGGGCTCCAAAGTGGACCTCAGTCTCTACCAGAATGCCTTCCTGAGTTTTTCATGCTGAGCTATGAACACAGCTTAATTCAAGATCCTGGAGGGTACTCACAGGTCAGTGACCTCAGACTTCATCATCTGGAACAAGCAACCTCCAGGTTCAGCTGTTTAGTCCAACTCATAAACCAGGCTTAAGTATCCTTCTGGTTCTCAGCCATGACTTCATATTGGCTTCTCAAGTCATTCAGAATCTTGGCTAGCTTGATGCCCAGGCAGAATCACCACACTGACCTGGATACCACTTGGCCCTCAGGGCACCAATTTCCTCCCCATGGCTATTCTTCAAAAAGGCCAGCTTCTTTTTCGGGTCTTTGATTTGCATCTCCAGGTTGGTCCTCTCCAGTCTCAGCTTGTCCAACACACAGTGCAGGCCATTGATGTCATCCTTGACACTCAGTCACAGTACTTGCTCCTCCTCAAACTTGGTTTGGAAGTCACCTGCAGCCATACAGGCATTGTTAATCAGTAAGAAAATCCTTGAATTCTCAATGGTGGCACCTCGAATCTTGTCCCTGAGGTCTTTGATAGTCTTTAAAAAGTGACTGTAGTTGCAAGAGGGTCTGGCCTCTGCATCTGGTACCAGTCAAGGATTTTTACCTTCAGCTAACCCTTAACCTGCTCCAAGGTGTGCACCTTGTCCAGATAGGAGGCCAGGCCATTGTTGAAGTTCTGCATTGTGGTCTTCTGTTTATCCACCAGCAGTCGCTTACCCAAGATGTCAGCATAGCTGCCACCTTAGCTGTCCCCATGGCCCCCAAAGGAAGAAGAGGAAACTAAGTGGCAATGAACACAGATACACCACAGCCACCTGAACCCTGATGGATGGTGGGGGTGTAGAAGGCATCACTAGCCCCAAAAAGCACACTTGGCACAAGGTAGCCCAGGACTGGGGATAGTTGTTGGAAGTCATAACAGGGCAAAGGACATGATGATATTTATCTAAGGAGCTGTAGACTGTAGGAGAAGTTGATTGCAAGGAATTTCAAAGGCATGGGAAATCACAACAGTAGAGGAGGCTACATGCTGTGTTCTTTGGCTGCTGAAAGACAGCCATCTTGCATGGGGACAGCGGGGGACTGTTAGAGAGAGGGAAGGAGGGGAGAATTGGTGGCCCTTAGTTTAGTCTTTATTATCACTACCATCATCATTATTGCCACTAGACTCAGCAGCAGCAGATGTAGATGATGAACCCCTGTTGAAAAACCTGAAGCACCTGTAAAATCAGTGGAGTCATATTGAAAGTGTCTGTTTACTTCAGGCAGAATTACAATGGAGAATAAAAGACATCAGACAAAATATTTTGAATGTGTTTAGCTGGACCATTTCCAATCATCTTCAAACAAGTTTTCTAAGTTCTGATAAAGTAAATAAAATGATAATACACTTTATAAAAATGTGAATAACTGTAGCATATTTTAAATCCATTTAATCAAATTGGAAACATACCCTTACTGTTTCCAGTGACTACACTCATTTGTTGCTCTTGTAGGATGTCTTATGGGACATATGGTCAATCATTAGTTCTGAGCTAAAGCCCAATATTTGGTCAGGAATGTAATCTCCTAAATCCTAACAGTCTTGAGAAGGAAAAATATGGATATGCTTTACATTAGCCATTTTATTACAAGATTTCCCAGAATTCCCTGTGTAAGAGTGGAGGGTCTGCACAACCAAATCACTGATCAAATTGGGAAATAATTAAGTGGATTTGGAGATTTAAAAGTGATCTTTTTTTAAGATGAGAATACTCTCACAGGGATATTCTGTCAACACTGAATTTCAAGACTCATGGATATTCACTCATTTATTCAAGAAAAACCTTTCAAGCATGAATTATGTTTCACACACTAAATAGAAATTGGGGATATGTAGCTGAATGGTAGCATTAACTGTTTCAAGAAGATGAAATCTCTTTAGAGAAACAGATCATTCATAACACAAGCAAGTGAAGTCTACAGAGACTTTGATCTTGGAAACATGATAGCTCAGGCCTAGATCTAGAAAAAATTGAGACACATCAGAGAAATATGCAGGAACGTATAGACTGTGGCTAGGGCTTAATCCAAAATTTTCCAGCATTTAAGATCATTGGCATGGTAGCATTTGGACATAGTTTGGAAAGTCACTAAATATCCAATAAAATATATAGATATGTTCTCCTGGTTCTCTGGGGAACCGTGACTGATACACAATAGATGGAAGAAACACACTTCACATGGGAATAGACACATTCCATTCTCACAGCCAACTAGCCAGAACCAGTCCCCACTTTATTGCTAAGGCAGGACTGGAGACCAAGGGGAGCCCATAGATTTTTAGTGATCAATACCTTTCTCTTTCACAACACCTTAACTAATAGAGTAATTTTAACCATCTTTTGGTTTGTGATGTAGTGTATGAGGTAAAAAGGAGATTTTGTGGGAACAGGGCTCTCTTCCTACTGCATAAATCATGTACAGGTGTAGCTGCCCAACTTATAATCATGAAGCAATAGAATTTAGTGTAATAAATCTTTCAAACCCTGGATGTGCAATTTACTAGCTGTATGAACTGACCAAGGAATGTAACTTCTTTTAGCTTCAGTCTACATTCTGATAAAATGAAAATGATAACACTTAACCCCTCAGGTGCTTAGGAGATTAAAAGAGGTAGCTTATGTGAAATTTAGCACTTTAAACTGGTAGTTATTAAGTAAGATTAGATCTAGAACTCCTAATTATAAAAGAAGACAATGAACTCCTGATTATAAAAGAAGGCAATGTTAAGTCAAAATTAGGTGTTCACAGGGTACAGTGAAATGGGCGATTTGGTGCTTGGGGATATCCTTTCTGGTTGTTTGTGGGATCATTAATATCTTCAGATAGAATATAATGGTAGTTTCACACATTCATACTGTATTAGCCAGCTTTCTATCACTATAACAAATATCTGAATTAATCAACTTACAAAGAGAAAAGGTTTACTTGGGCTCACAGTTTAGAGTCTTCAGTCTATGGCCAGTTGGCCCCATTGCTTTGGGACAGAAACATGGTGGGGAAGAACATCATGGCAGAAGTGTAATCGAAAGCTCGGTCCCTGTCCCCAATGCCAATCAATGCCAATTTAATAATGAGGACATGGTTTTTGAGAAAAGAAGGTTTATTGCTTTGCTAGCAAAGGAGAAAAACACAGGGGACTCCTGTCCCAAAGGCTGTGACTCTCCCGATCAGCAGGGACAGGGAGTTTTAAAGGGTTCCATTCCAGGTGTGCTCTGGTAGTGAGGTCCCAGGGTGCCCTGATGGCTGCATTTGGATTCACTGGTTAATCTGGCAGATATTTGCTTCTCAGATCCTCAGCAGGCATCTCCTTCCTGTAGTTGGTGTGTTCAAGGGCAGTTAACTAGGGGAAGAAAAGATAACACTATCTCCCTAATCTTGTTAGGGAGGGGGAGAGGGAGAAGGAAGAGAAAACATTTAAAAAATAAATAAATAAACCTTAAAGCATGGAGGGCTATATTGAGAAGGTGAAGAGACCACCACCATTAAAAAAGTATGTAGGAGAGCAAAACTGCTTATGTTATAGCTGGGAAGGAAAAGAGAGGAAGAAGAAGGGGCCAAATTCCCACTACTCCCTTAGAGGGCATGCCTCCAATGACCCAAAGACCTCCCACTAGGCCCCACCTCCTCAGAGAACCCAATCGAACCAAAGGCTAGAAACCAAGCCTTTAAAAGTCCTGGAGACATGGACCTACTGGGAACATTAAAAATCCAAACTGTAGCTCATACCTGCATCTCCATGTCCAACAAGACCCTGGGGAATAAGCCTCCTAGAGATGTCCATTCCATGTGAGAACAGTTCTCACAGGACCCTGAGTCAACTGTGGAGAGGGTTACAAGAACTTGACAATAGAAAGAAGGCTTGGGAATAAAGCCCTGCTGGTACTTGTCCTGGGCCTCTAAAGCATTGGTGTTCTCTGAGGCCAGAAAGTAAAGGAGCAAAAGGAGAGGTGACAGGGCGGGGGGTGGGGGGGAGTGGAGAGTGGGCAAGCTAGATTTGGAAATATCAGAGAGAAAATAGAAGCCAAAGAAGTGGGAGAGAGTGCTCCCTGGATTATTGGCCCAGATTGATGTTCTTTTAAATTCTGTTTTAAAATAAAAGAAAAAGTAATTTTATTGGACAAAAGCTACCGCTTTCAATTCTCCCATGGCAAGAAAGACAAAAGCAAGAAATTCATCCCTGGGTTTTGCCAAATCTCAGAAAAGCACATAAGAAGGATTGTCTAATTCCCAAGCAGCATTATAGAAAACAGAGTGAATGAAATTTAAGCCTGAATGCAAACATCTGTGGAACTTTTACTTGGGGGCGGGGGGATGAGAAAGTGACATTAAGGCCTACAGCATCTGAAAGAGTAGGTTAATAAAAATAAGCACTTAGCACAGTTTTGTAACTCAAATGGCACTCCCACATGCCAGATATTCTGAAGCGTCAACATCCTTCAGAAACCACAATGTTTACTCCGTGCTTAACATGCACATAATGTACCCACCAGATTGCCTTTGCCTTCATAGATCTCTTTCATCCCTCCACTGCTGAGAAAACCTTTCCTGTGAGATGCCATTACAAATGGCTCAGGTAGGCCAACTCTGTCAACCTTCCCTTCCTTGTGCCCTGCTGAAGGGCTTCATCTGTGATCCTGGCTGGCTTATTGTAGCAATTCAACCCCAGGCTGGAGTGAATTGCTTAGAAATGGGCACATAATCCAAGGAGAGCCAATCAGGGTCTTCCCTACAGTTTGGACATGTTGACTTGGGGAAGTGGAAGGGAGCTTTCTTCTCTGGTATCAGGAAAGCTCAGGGTCAGGGATCCTGGAGGAGCATGAAGCCTTCTTTGCCACTGAGGGGGAAGTGTTTGCTGTGAATAAAGAAAGCAAAGAGGAACCGAAGCTACTGAAGAGTGGAATGGAGACTGGGCTCTGATGCCATTCTGCCACCAGGGCTGTGGTTTCTCAAAGTCTAAGGAAATCTTCTGATGATGGGTGCCAATGAATAGGGGATGCTGGAATGGTATGGGCCCAAGGGGGAAATGCCTTCCCCACTGATCTCCTGAGACATGTCCTGGAGGACATGGGACTGGTCTCATCCCCAAAAGTAAAACCCAATAGCCAGATTTGCTCACCCAAGAGCTCACTTCTCTGATTATTGACATCCTTATGATCAAAAATTATCAATGGTGTCTACAGTACAGACTTGTTCTCTTCTCCTTTCAAATGTAAATTTTTAATGAAAGTTTTCTTCAAATAAGATTTTACCTACTTGCTGTCAAAAAGAATGGCCCTAAATTCTTCCAGAATCTTCTACGTCTCTCAGTCATGAACATCAGCACAATTTCTAGGGTAGAGCTGAAAGTATTATAGGGAGTAATATGTGTACACTTAACCTTCAAGGAAAGCCTTTCTGCAAAGTGTTCATCATGATGGCCTTAAGGGAAGGCCTAAACTGGGGGCTGTGTGTGCAAAGAAAAGAGACAAAGGAGACAGTAAGACAGGCCCCACAACACTAGGCACAGGGTCAAGAATACCTGAACCTGTTACCTTTGTACACTAAAGGTAAAGACAGGGCACCTGAAGTGGGGAAAGTAGGCTTGTTCCAGTGACAATTTTCATCTCAAAGCCAGGTTCAGCAATGACTTTGGGGCATAAATGGGTCAACCAGTGTGCTTATGCTCAGGCCCCAAGGTCATTCATTTAGTTCCAACCCAATGTGGCGGGCAGGGGGAAACTTAATGAGACAAAAGACAAAAGTTAGGAGCCATTTAAACAAATTCCTAAAAAAGAAAAGAAAAAAAATGTAACAAGGGGGTTGGAGGTAGGAAAATATTTATAGCTTTTTATTGAATTCTGAAACTAATAATTGAAATTTCCCCCTTGGTTCTTAGTTGAATACTTGATTCATTCTTATATGGGAATGGAAAGGGATAAAAGGAGTCGGATAGCAGACCTGGGCCACCTCATGATGATGGTAATGAGTCATTCAAGTTTCTAGGCTTCCCTTTTTAATGTAAACTGTGGATAATAAAGCCCACCCTCTGGGGTCTCGGGAGGATGAGGGGCTGTGGAGTCCTGGAAAGGGAAAGAAGTACCTGGGCAAGGTCCAGCCCAAGTGGACATCCACCTGCCAGGCTGCCATCACCTTCTGTTAAAAGTTATTTCATAGCTACCACTTCCATGTTCACATCAAGCAATTCATGGACTTAAGTGAAATTGCAGAGTGAGAATCATCCATGGTAAATACTTCTCCAAAACCGTATGCTGGGCCCAAGGCCAAACAGCAGGACTTGTGTCTGCCTGTAATTTCTGTGAACCAGCTGCCAGTGGCTTTGCAGTTCTGCTCCCCAGGTTTCTGGTAAAGCAGCTTAAGTCTTCAAAACAGCTGTGACTGTACAGATGCAGAGGAATGGCATGTTTGCCAAAATACTTCCAGGTTCTTCTGTGTCCTTGAATGTGGCAAGTGAGGGGTAAGAGGGTGATTACCCCTCTGTATGCAGGTATTAAAAGAGATGTTTTCCTTCATGCCTTAAAACAGCGAGTGTCCTGTAGAAAAAAAGGAATGGGCAATTATTTTTTAAAAATAACTTGTATGTCTAATTTCAAAAGTAATGCATATTTGTTGTCAAAAACTTGGAAACAATGCATTAGTCAGGCTAATTAATATTGGCTCCTGTAACAAACAACCTCAAAATCCTTGCGGATTAACAGAATAAATATTTATTTCTCACTCAATGTGGATGTTTCTAAGCAGATGGCTCTATTTGGTGATGCCCTCAGGGCAGTGACTAAGGGATCCAGGATTCTTCCACATTGCTGTATTGCAATGTCTTAGCATCTTCAGCTAGATTCTGCATCATTTGACTGACCAATCAACAAGCAGAGGAGAAGAGAGGATTGCTCAAAATTTTCTAAAGCCAGGGATGTAAGTAGATCACTTTTCCTACATTCCATTGATCAAAATTGATCCTGTGACCAACCTACACACAAAGAAGGATAGCTTTGTCTCTATCACACTATATGTAAAGCACACAGGACAAAACAAATTACTTACAAACCAATAACCCCAAGACAATTTACAGTTAACAATATGGTTTATGACAGATTAACATATACTTGCAATATAGCACCATATTCTATTTTATGAGATTTTTTAAACTTTGCAACTTAACTATAAATGTTTCCCATATCCTAATTTTAAGAGGCTGCATAGTATTATTCTATGTAGATTATCATAATTAATTTTAACAATCTGTTGTGAGATTGTTTCCGGTCCAGTTGCTAGAAAGTTTTAGTTTTCTCTCATAAAAAGCAATGCAATATAAACATACATAATGTTTATGATTATTTTCTTAGGAGAAATTCCTAGAAATTTATAAAGAATATTTTAGTACTGAATCACTTCAAAATGTCTTTTTCTGGGATCCTATTTTAAGAAGCACTGTGTATTTATCAACCACTATGGACATAGTCTTGCAAACCTTTGCTATGTTCTGAGCAGAGAATTCTAATTTTCTAGAAATGTCCTGGTTGAAGTTCTCCTTGGTTTCTGTTTGCTGAGGAAATAGAGCATATGTTGGCTAGTTAAAGAAGGGATTGTACATACAAAGTCATGGGAACAAAGGTCTGACTAAGCCTGTGCTCACACAGACTTGAAAGATGCTCTACATAAATAATAACTTAATATTTATGACAAACTTGAGTGGTAAGAAAGCATCTAAGGGCTGGGGCTGTAGCTCCATGGTAGAGCACTTGCCTAGCATGCATGAAGAACTGGGTTCAATCCTTAGCACCACATAAAAATAAACACCACATAAAAATAAACAAATAAAGGCATGCTGTTCATATACAACTACAAATTTTTTAACTCATTAATTAATGAATGAAATGAACTGTTCATTTAGAACTCAGAGTGAACAACATGCTCTTCAAAATTTTCTATAGATAATTTAAGTTCCCAAAGGCTTTACTAAGAAGTACCCCCATTTTATAAAAAAAAGCACCCACCAGTTGTTATCCATTGTTTATTAAAAATTATCGTATAAAGGCTTGTAGTGTTGCTCAGTGGTAGAGTACTTGCCTAGTATTTGTAATGAGCTCTGGTCCCCAGCACTGCAAAAAAAGAAGCAAAACAAAAACCTCTATTATGATTAATATTGATTATATTTGCCAAATAAATAATACTAATGTACAAATGTAAATAGAATATTTTTTACAGGTAAAAATATTTTAATTTTTACACTAATCTAAATATATTGATCATTTTAGTACATGTGTACAATACTAATTATGAATTTTTATAGCCATGAAGGAAACTAATATTTTTATCCACCTACTCTATGGCATCCACTATGATGTAGAAATTTTATTTGAATTGTTTCAATGAATTTCTAAATTATCCTATTAGATCAAATAATCCCAGTTTTCCACTTGAGTCATAATACTAAAGAACTGACTATTTGGATGTTTTCATAGATTCATTTTTACATGGAAGCTTATCATCTTTCTCTAGCTCATGCCACACAGGAAAAAGTAATACAAATTAATTTACTTGTTTTAATATGTTCTTTTAAATGAACACATTCATTTAAAAAACTGTGATGTTAGGTATATTTGAATGAAAAATTTTCATACCTACTAGCCTAGAAAAATACCTTGTATTTGTCTTTGAGTAATAACTTATTTTACTTCCAAATTATTTTTTTTATTTTGAACAGTATTGCTATTTATTGAGAATACTTGTACACTTTATTTTTATGTTAATTTATTCTAATTAGGTATATATGACAGAATGCATTTTGGTTCATTGTACACAAATGGAGCACAACTTTTCATTTCTCTGGTTGTACATGATGCAGCGTTGCACCGTATGTGCAGTCATACATGTACCTAGGGTAATGATTTCCATCCCATTCCACCATTTTTCCAGCCTCCTTGCCCCCTCCTCTCCCCTCCCCTCCCTTCCCTTCCTTTTACCCAAAGTTCCTCCATTCTTTCTGCGCCCTCCCTCCCTGTTATGGATCAGCATCCACAATTCAGAACATTCGGCCTTTGGTCTTTTGGGATTGGCATACTTCGCTTAGCATTACATTCTCAAACTCTATCCATTTACCTACAAATGTCATAATTTTATTATCTTTTAATGCTGAGCAATATTCCATTGTATATATATACACCACAGTTTCTTTATCCATTCATTTATTGAGGGGCATCTAGGTTTCTTCCACAGTTTAGCAATTGTGAATTGTGCTGCTATAAACTTTGAAGTGGTTATGTTACTGTATGTAGTATGCTGTTTTTAAGTCTTTAGGCTATAGATCAAGGAGTGGGATGGCTGGGTCAAATGGTGGTCCCATTCCAAGCTTTCTAAGGAATCTCCATACTGCTTTTGAGATTGGTTGCACCAATTTGGAGTCCCACTAGCAATGTTTTTTTTTTTTAATTTAGGTTTACATGATGTCAGAGTGCAATTTGATTCATTGTACACAGATGGAGGATAACATTTCATTTCTCTGGTTGTAAGTGATACAGAATCACAACACACATGCAGTCATACATAAAGCTAGAGCTATAATGACCATCATATTCCACCACCTTTACTATCCCCATGCCCCCTCCCCACCCCTGTGAACAGAGTTCCTCCATTGTTCCCATGTCCTTCCCCCCATTATGGATCAGCATCCACTTATCAATAAGTATATTCGGCTTTTGGTTTTCTGAGATTGGCTTACTTCACTTAGCATGATATTCTCCAACTCCATCCATTTACCTGCAAATGCCATAATTTTATTCTCTTTTATTGCTTTGTGTATATATACTTTGTGTATATTCTCTTTGTGTATATCGCTTTGTGTATATTCTCTTTTATTCCATTGTGTGTATATACCACAGTTTCTTTATCCATTCATCTATTGAAGAGCATCTAGGTTGGTTCCACAGTTTAGCTATTGTGAATTGAGCTGCTATAAACACTGAAGTGGTTGCATCATTGTAGTACGTTGTTTTTAAGACTTCTGAGTATAGACCGAGGAGTGGGATAGCAGGCCCAAATGGTGGTTCCATTCCAAGTTTTCTAAGGAATCTCCATATTGCTTTCCAAATTGGTTGTACCGATTTGCAATTCCACCAGCAATGCATGAGCGTCCCTTTTTCCCCACAACCTCGCCAACACTTATTGTTGTTTGTATTCTTGATAATTGCCGTTCTGACTGGTGTGAGATGAAATCTGAGGGTAGTTTTGACTTGCATTTCTCTGATTGCTAGAGATGTTGAACAATTTTTCATATGTCTGTTGATCGATTGTATATTTTCTTCTGTGAAGTTTCTGTTCAACTCCTTGGCCCATTTGTTGATTGGGTTGTTTTTTTTTTAGTGTTAAGTTTTTTGAGTTCTTTACATATCCTGGAGATTAGTGCTCTATTAGATGTGTGTGTGGCAAAGATTTGTTCCCAGAATGTTGGCTCTCTGTTCACTTCACTGATTATTTCTTTTTCTGAGAAGAAGCTTTTTAGTTTGAATCCATCCCATTTGTTGATTCTTGATTTTACTTCTTGTGCTATAGGAGTCTTGTTAAGGAAGTATGGGCCTAATCTGACATGATGAAGATTTGGGCCTATTTTTTCTTCACTCTTCTTGCTAAGGATTGCTTTGGTTATTCTGGGTTTCTTTTTCTTCCAAATGAATTTCATGATTGCCTTTTCTATTTCTATAAGGAATGATGTTGGGATTTTAATTGGGATTACATTGAATCTATATAGCGCTTTGGGAAGTATGGCCATTTTGACAATATTGATTTTGCCTATCCAGGAGCATGGGAGATTTTTCCATCTTCTAAGGTCTTCTTTAATTTCTTTTTTCAGTGTCTTGTAGTTTGCATTGTAGAGGTCTTTCACTTCTTTTGTTAAATTGATTCCCAAGTATTTTATTTATTTTTTTTTGAGGCTATTATGAATGGGATAGTTTTCCTAATATCTCTTTCAGAGGGTTTATCACTGATGTATAGGAATGCAATTGATATATGGGTGTTTATTTTATATTCCACTACTTTGCTGAAATCATTTATTAATTCTAGAAGTTTTCTGGTAGGATTTTTTGGATCCTCTAAGTATAGAATCATGTCTTCTGCAAATAATGATAGTTTGAGTTCTTCTTTTCCTATTCATATCCCTTTAATTTCTTTCATCTGTCTAATTGCTCTGGCTAGTGTTTGTAGGACTATGTTGAATAGCAATGGTGAAAGAGGGCATCCCTTCTTGTTCCCGTTTTTAGAGGAAATGCTTCCAGTTTTTCTCCATTTAGGATGATATTGGTCTTGAGTTTAGCATAGATAGCTTTTATAAAGTTGAGGTATGTTCCTACAATCCCAAGTTTTTCTAGTGTTTTGAACATAAAAGGGTGCTGTATTTTTTCAAATACTTTCTCTGCATTGATTGATAAAATCATATGACTCTTGTCTTTAAGTCTTATTGATGTGATGGATTATGTTAATTGATTTCCGTATGTTGAACCAACCTTGCATCCCTGGAATGAACCCCACTTGATCATGGTGCACTATATTTTGGATATGTTTTTGTATGCAATTTGCCAGGATTTTATTGAGAATTTTTGCATCTATGTTCATCAGGGATATTGGTCTGAAGTGTTCTCTTTTTGATGTGTCTCTCTGTCTTGTTTTGGAATCAGGGTGATACTTGCCTCATAAAATGAGTTTGGAAGGGTTCCCTCCTTTTCTGTTTCATGAAATAGTTTGAGGAGAATTGGTGTTAATTCTTCTTTGAAGGTCTTGTAGAACTCATCTGAGAATCTGTCTGAACCTGGGCTTTTCTTGGTTGGCAGGCTCTTGATGGCATCTTATATTTCCTTGCTTAAAATTTATCTGTTTAAGTTGTATATGTCCTCTTGGTTCAGTTTGGGTAGGTCATATGCTTCTAGAAATTTGCTGGTGTCTTCAGGGTTTTCTATTTTACTGGAGTACAAATTTTCAAAATAGTTTCTAATTATCCTCTGTATTCCAATAGTGTCTGTCGTGATGTTTCCCTCTTCATCACAAATTTTAGTAATGGGTTTTCTCCCTCCTTCTTTTCGTTCAGGTGGCTAAGGGTTTGTTGATTTTGTTTATTTTTTTCAAAGAACCAGTTTTTTGTTTTGTCAATTTTTTGAATTGTTTCTTTTGTTTCTATTTCATTGATTTCAGCCCTAATTTTGATTACTTCCTGTCTTCTACTTCTTTTGGTGTTAATTTGTTCTTCCTTTTCTATGGCTTTGAGACAAAGAGTCATTTCATTTATATGTTGACTCTTACTTCTTCTAATGAATGAGTTTAGTTCTATGAACTTTCCTCTTAGCACTGCCTTCATGGCATCCCAAAGATTTTGATATGTTGTATCAGAGTTTTCATTTGCCTCTAAGAATTTTTTTATATCTTCCCTGATGTCTTCTGTTATCCATGCATCATTCAATAGCATATTATTTAGTTTTCAGGTGATGGAGTAGTTTCTGTTTTTTAATCTGTCATTGATTTTTAATTTTATTCCTTTGTGGTCAGATAGGATGCAGGGTAGAATCTCTATTTTTTTTTTTTTTTTTTTTTTGGTACTGGGGATTGAACTCAGGGGTACTCCACCACTGAGCAACATCCCCAGCCCTATTTTGTGTTTTATGTAGAGACAGGGTCTCACTGAGTTGCTTAGCGCCTCGCCATTGCTGAGGCTGGCTTTGAACTCACAATTCTCCTGTCTCAGCCTCCCAAAGTGCTGGGATTACAAGCATGAGCCACCACACCCGGCAGAATCTCTATTTTTTTGTATTTGCTAAGACTGGCTTTGTGACATAACATATGATCTATTTTGGAAAAGGACCTATGTGCTGCTGAGAAAAAAGTGTATTCCCTTGTTGATAGATGGAACACTCTATATATGTCTATTAAGGCTAAATTATTGATAGTTTCATTGAGATCTATGGTTTCTTTATTAATTTTTTGTTTGGAAGATCTATCCAATGATGAGAGAGCTATGCTAAAGTCCCAAGTATTATTTTGTTGTGGTCTATTTGATTCTTGTATTTGAGGAGGATTTATTTGATATACGTAGAAGCCCTATTATTTGGGACATAGGTATTTATGATTGTTACATCTTGTTGATGTATGATTCCCTTAAGAAGTATGAAATGACCTTCTTTATCTCTTTCCACCATTTTTGGTTTGAAGTCCACTTTATTTGATATGAGGATGGAAACTTCTGCTTGTTTGTGTGGTCCATGTGAGTGATATGCTTTTTCCCACCCTTTCACTTTCATTCTGTGGATGTCTTTTCCTGTGATATGAGTCTTTTCAAGACAGCATATTGTTGGGTTTTTTTTTTTAATCCAGTCTGTCAGTCTATGTCTTTTAATTGGTCCATTTAGGCCATTTACTTTCAGGGTTATTTTGAGATATGATTTGTAATCCTGGTGATTTTGGTTTATTTTTGGTTTTTACCTTGGTTTCTTTTCTTTTTTGAATGGTCTTTCTTTTAGTGTAGTTCCTCTCTTTGTATATTTTCATTGTTGGTTATCATTTCCTCCTCATGGAATATTTTGCCAAGAATGCTGTATAGTGCAGTCTTTCTTGCTGTAAATTCTTTTAACATTGGTTTATCATGGAAGGTTTTTATATCATCATCAAATCTGAAGCTCAATTTTGCTGGATAAAATTGAGGATTTAGGATTCTTGGTTAGCAACCATTTTCTTTCAGAGCTTGGAATATGTTGTTCCATGTTCTCCTAGCTTTTAGGGTCTGGGTCGAAAAATCTGCTGAGATCCGAATTGATCTCCCCTTGTATGTAATCTGGTTCCTCTCTCTTGCGGCCTTTAAAATTCTATCCTTATTCTCTATGCTGGGCATTTTTATTATAATGTGCCTTGGTGTAGATCTGTTGAAACTTTGTACATTTGGTGTCCTGTAAGCCTCTTGTATTTGATTTTACAATTCATTTTTCATATTTGGGAAATTTTCTGGTATTATTTCAGTGAAGAGATTGTGCATTCCTTTGGTTTGAAATTCTGCACCTTCTTCTATCCCAATAAATCTTAGATTTGGTCTTTTGATGCTGTCCCATATTTCTTGGATGTTCTGTTCATGATTTTTTACCATCTTCACTGTATGGTCAAGTTTATTTTCAAGATTGTATATCTTGTCTTCATTATCCAAGGTTCTGTCTTCCAGTGGTCTAGTCTGCTGGTGATGCTTTCTATTGAGTTTTTTATTTGGTTTATTGTTTCCTTCATTTCAAGAATTTCTGGTTGGCTTTTTTTCCACGATTTCTAGCTCTTTCTTAAAGTAATCTTTTGCTACTTGTAATTGCTCTCTTATCTCTTTGTTAGAATGATTGATGGTTGCCTTTATTTGCTCTCCTATTTCTTTGTTGGATTGATCAATTTTTGCCTGTAATTGTTCACTTATGTCATTCTTTAGTTCACTGATCATTTTAATTATGTACATTCTGAATTCTTTCTCTGACATTTCACCAACTGTGTTGTCAATGGATTCTGTTGCAGTGGTATCCAGGTTTATTTGGGGCACTTTCTTCCCTTGTTTTTTCATGTTGATTGTGTATCTTCCTTTCTTGAAGTACCCATCTGAGTTATTGTGGCTTCTATCCTATAATCTTATATCAACACTCCAGATTATCTGTATCTTACCTTGGAGCTATTTCTGTTCCCCCAGTGTCCCCAGATGGACACTACTGCCACTAAAGTTGGTGGAGGAGGTAGTGGACATACCTCTAGAGGGCAGTGGGAGTGGCCTTGGCTGGGCTCCTGTGCCAGTCCCTGAGGGCTGTTTTGCCCATCTCTTATGCTTTTGCTGGTGACCAGGATCTCTGGAGTGGAACTGGAGGCGGGCCCAAGTCTCACTTAAGCAGGGTCACAAGCAGGAGAGTCTGTGTCCAACTCTTACCTTGGGTGTGAGCTCCCCTGGAGCTGGAGGCTAGCAGGCTCTGGTCTGCCTTCAGCTGGGCACCCCTGGCATTCCCTGAGGGCGATTTTGGCCCCTCTGTCTTGCCAGTCCGCAAGAACACTGGAGCGGAACTGGAGTGGGCCCAGGCCTTACTTGGGTGGGGCCACCTCCCGCTGGGGTCTCTGCAGCAAATCTTAGCCTGAGTGTGAGCTCCCCTTTGGGTAGCAGCTAGCAGTCTCTGGTCTCCCTTTGGTTGGACACTAGTGGAGTTTCCTGAGGGTGGTTTTCGGCCCTCTGTGGCTCCTGCTGGTCCACAGGAATGCTGGAGCGCAACTCTTTTACTTCCAAATTATTTTGGATTGAGATGTAGGCAGCACTATTGTTCATTGTGGAAAAGGTTTTAAAATGGCTTATCAATATATTAAGCTGTGACAGTTAAGTACATGTGGGCATTTCCAGTTTCCAGAAAAAAATGTGTGCTACTCTATAAAAATAAAAAATTTACAACATAACCTATCTTCAGAAAAGTTTAAGTATCACCACCAAGGTACATGATACATAGAGTTCTGATATAAACTCACAAAAATATTTAGTGATCTTATTTTCCTAATTAATATATTCTCCTTCCACAAATTGTAAATGAAAGCTTTTTTTCTATAATAAGCCAATATAAATTTACTTTTCCTCAAAATATTTATAAAATTGAAATAAAGTGACTACTTGTAGACAGGTTTCTGTGTGATGGTTTGCATTTTATGTTTAGCTTTGAATATACCACAGTTATAGTTTTTTATTATTTCCCTGTGATTTAAGTAAATCCATTATTACATAATTGAACTGAAATAACTATAATAAATGATCTCTTTCTGAAAAATTTAAAATAAAAAATAAAAATAAAAGTATATATAAAAACAAAAGCATCACAGTATTGTGAAGAACACTAAAATTGAGGAACACTCAATCTTTTGCCCCAGACTAATGATGGTGGAATAAAGACTCAAATAGGCCCTTCCTTGGGCAAAATTGTGAAACTAATGAAGAAACCATGTTGTTTTACATTCCTCTCCTTCTTTCTTTGGCTGCCCATGATTTTCCTGTCTCTAGCTCTACTGATTTTCCTTTCTCTAGCTCTATTGGTGTTATCACACCAATGCAGAAAGATTCTGTGACAGTATGACAAAGGGCACTGGTCAGATAATCAGATCTGAGCTGGGATCCTGCCTTGGTTATTTTGGCCAATAGGCTCTACATACCTTGGTGAATCTATTTTCTTAGGAAGAGGTATTTGAACCAGAGAACCTCTATGTCTCTTTAATGTCCCAAACTTATAGGTGAAGACCAGGTATTGTGGTTTAACACAGCCTCTTGTGCGTTGGGTAAACCTGGCATGTCACCATGTCCTTCTCTAGCAGTCTCCATATCCATAGTGAGGAATTGAGCCCAGGTGGCAGCTCAGATTCTTTGCAGGGCTTATTCCAGAACTCCTTGGCAGAGCCTAACCAAAGACCTAACACATAGTAGAAGTATGGCAAATGTTTATTGACTACTAGTTCTTTAAATCCTCTGCATCAGGTACCCCCAAAGATGCTGAATGTATTTTTAATTGCATTGAATATATAGTTTGATTGTATTTAACTGTTTGCTCTAATGCTACTCAAGAGAAGAGACAGACATCTAATGCAGGACACGAGGTATTATACCATGTCCCAGTCTACCTTCGATTAATCCAGATACATGACTTTTCTCTAACCATAGAGGGCTTCACTTGGTTGGAAAGGACTAAGAAAATCTTATCCAATATGTTTCATTAATATTCTAGAGCTCCTTATGTTTCCCCTTCAGTCCCAGTGGCTGAAGACCATAGGAATATTATCTCATGCCAATTTTGAATTCTTGTTTTTCCCAACCAGTTTTTGAAAAATTTGGTAAGTTCTCTACACGCAAATTCAGACCTGAGTCCACTACTGGGCATTAAGAGTAAAGCCAAATGTCATAGTGGGATTGTTGCTCTGACAGCCAGGTTTTTAATCCTTTTGGGTTCAAAGATTCCCTTGGACAATGTAATAAAAGCTTATATGTGGCCTTTTCCCAGAAAATGCATATATCCATATGTGAATTCACACACACACACACATGTGTACACACATACACACACAGAATGACTTTCAAAATATTAAACATGTAGCATGGTCCTGGCACTGCTGATTCAGGTTCAGAGGGAAGTGTCAGGGAGGTTCCCTTCTGGGCCAGACACTAGCCCTTTATTTGCTGGATTGTGGGGACATCTGGAGGCTTTGAAACAAAATGTATTTACCAACCGGTATGAAATATTTGAATATTTAAACACTCACTGCAGATTTACTAGTACAAGCCACCTAGTAGCAGACGTGTACATACACATCAAATTTTCCAAGCAAATTCAGGGGATTCATGGACCCTGAGGGGTTCATGGATACCGAATCAACAATTCACATATTACCAGGAGTTTTTTTATTTTATTTCTTCTGGAAATAAAATAAATCTGCTTTGTTATGTGATTGTCTTTTAAGTTCTCACATTGTCTTTTAAGTTCTCAGTTTTTCTATTTATAAAATGAATGATTAAGATTTATCTGCTATCTAAGCTCCTTCCCTCTTCATCAATCCTGTGGTCAAAGATTTGTTGGTTTAGAAAGTTCAAATGTGGCTTCCTCAAACCCTTCTTTGGAGCACACTAGGGTATAAATAAATTGGCATGGGATCAGCCCAGCAGAATAGCTTTCTAAAATGAGTCATGAATTGCCATGAGCTAAAACTTTGTTTTGCATTTCATGGGAGTTAGAGGACAGCTGGTCACCACAGTCCGCAAAATGACCTTTCCTGGGGTTGAATGCTTTGTTGAGTCACCCTTTGGCCTCCTTTACTCCAAGCGAAGCAGTCCAGATCATTATCTACTTTTTAGTCCTGTTTTTCAGGCTGAAATAATTAGACCTAGAACTCTGGTAAGGCCCTAACAACATGAAATGAAACAACGCATTACTGTTTTATCAAAAGACAATTTCCCCTCATTCATCCTCAGTTGCCTCCACATCTATACCCACCTCAGGTCATCTCTCTCTTTTCTGTATTTTCTTCTTCTTCCTCCTCCTCCTCCTCCTCTTCCCCCTGCCCATCATCATTCAAGCTGCTTCTGAAATCCCACATTCTTTGTGGTGCCAAGGTCTCTATTTTATTCCATGTGTACGGTGGTTCTGGTTGGACATGCAGTGACATTCCATGAAACTTCCTGGTAAACTTAAAAAACTCTCAAGATTTTTTTCACCACCTGTCTAACCTTACATTTCCTTCAGGTCCCAAGGAATGCACTTACTCTCTGCTTCTATCTTTCCATGTTTTAGCTGAACTTGTCTAGTCCTCAGTGTGGCCTGGCTCTTCTTGCTGTATCTCTTGGCATGAGTATCACCAACCCAAAGACCATCCACAGGCCTTCTATGAGAGCGAGTGTAGCTCACATAGGGGAGTAAAGAGACAAATCTTGAAGAAACAGAGGATAGAGGCTGGATGAGAGAGTCAGTAAGCTTATGTAGATTTCTACAGGCATTAGGAAAGCAGGTCAGTTGAGATCTTTTGCGGTGGCAAGCAGAAAGCTGCTGAGGGTGTTTGCACAGACATATTGAGAAAGGCCTTAGAGACACAATCCATGCAGACTCTGAGATTTCTAAACAATATCTTACCTCTGGCAATCCTTACACCAGTTCCCTAACCTCTCATCTATGTAAATACAAATTTTCCCAGTGATTTGGGGATCGCCTGGGCACAGAGAAGATGCACATGAACCAAGTTATAGATTCCTGTATGACCATTTTCCTGATAAATACAGAGACTTCTGAGGGTTCCACTTTTGTTCACAGTGAAAATTGTAAGCTGACTGTTAACAGTATTTTTCTTAAAGTCTTAGAATAAAAACTTAATGCTCTGAGGCAGAGGGCAAAGGGCTCTTCTAGTGATAAACTTTCAGATCTGACAAGCTGTGTACATCAGCCCCTTTCCTCAGGCTTCCAATGAAAACCTCCATACACTCAGGTGTGAGGAGTGCAAGTTTTTCTGTGCGGTTTGTTTGTTTTGTTTTTGTTTTGTTTTCCCCAGCAGAAAAACTATTGTGGATAAGATCAGCAGATGCCTCCCTAAATACCTGAAAACAAACCCTTCTTGGACCCCTTTCCAGAGTGACAATGGAACCAGAAAGGGATCAATGGCCATCAGGAGAATGTGTGAAATTCTTTCATGAATGGAATTGGAGCCACTTGCCAGGTGAAGGGCAAGCAGAGTAGGGGTGGGATGCTGGCACTTCCGTGTGGTCCTTGGAGATTATTCCTGGACATAATGGAAAGAAGAAAGAAGCTGTAACAAAAGGCAGAGTTCATGGACAAAAGAACAGGGTAGTCTGATTTGCCTCATTGATGCTGTTACTAAAATTCCAGAAAGCAAATATCTCAAAGCATCAGGAGACCGGAATCTGGAGCTAACCCAGAGAGGTCCTGCATGCTGAGCATTGTGCCAGGCCACTCTTGGGTGTGGTTTGATTTTATCTTAGCAACAACTCTGTGCGAGCTGTTATCATTATCTTCCTGTTCAGAATGCTGGAACTTAAATGGGTGTAAATGCTTTTTTATGTTTATAATTGATGCATAATTCACAAAAATGAAATGTGGCTATACTAAGAATACAGTTTAATGAGTCACTTTTGACAAGTACCCATCCACCTCCCAAATTAACATACAGAATATTTATTTTTGCCACCCCAGAAAGCTCCCTGATGCCACTTTCAAATCAAGCACGCTCTTCAGATTTCTACGATCATTTCTTAGTTTTGCCCACTGTGTTAATTTTCTAAGGTTGCCATAACAAAATACCACAGGCTGGGTAACTTAAATAACAAAATTAGTTTCCTCACCATTCTAGAGGCTGGATGTTTAAGATCAAAGAGTCTTCCAGCTTGGTTTCTTCTGAGACTAATCTCCTCTTGGCTATTCCCTATGTCCTCAAATTTTCTTCCCTCTGCTTGTTTGTGTCCTGATCTCTTCTTCTTAAAAGGACACCAGTTCTGTTGGATCTGGACCCATGCTAACGGCATCATTTCAACTGAAGGCCCTATCTCCATATGCTCATATTCTAATGTGGTAGGGTTTAGGATGTATGTACATGAACTGGGGTTGGGGGCACAAGTCAGCCCATAACACCTATTCTTGAACTTCATATAAATCATACTCTTTTGCTTCTGGCTTCTTCATTTAGCATAATATTTCTAAGAGGACATGTGTATCAAGTTTGCTCCTTTTAGTCCCTGAATGAATATATCATAGTTTGTTCAACCATTCTTTTTTTTTTTTTTTTTGTATTTTTTAGTTGTAGGTGTACAGAATATCTTTATTTTATTTTTATGTGGTGCTGAGGATCGAACCCAGTGCCTCATGCATGCTGGGCGAGCACGCTACCACTGCGCCACAACCCCAGCCCTGTTCAACTATTTTTGTTGCTAGGCATGCAGATTCTTTCCAGTTTTGGGTTATTCTTGCTAAATCTGCTATAAACCCTGTTATTTGAGACCTTTTGTTTCTCTTGAATAAATAGATGGAGGTAAAATTGAAGGGTCTTGGGGAAGATCTGATGCTAATTTCATAGGAGTTGAATAGAGTATCATGTATCTTCCTTCTTAGAGCCGGTACATTTCAAAACACTTTGTAGAATATAATACAATGGCCTAAAAAATAATGAGAAAACTGGACCCAATTCTCCCAGCTCACTAACTTTACCTCCAGTAATCAGCCTTTAAGGTCACAAAAGGCAGAAGATCCCATTGAAGTACAAGCAAAATTCTCCAAAGCAATTTTAAACTCAAGGAAGGCATAGTTACCCAAGGCTCAAAACCTAACTTCTGATTCATTGGAAAGGTACTTTAAATCAATAATAGTTAACGCAATGGGTAAAATAATGCTTTGGAATATTGTGTTCTTAGCATAAAGATTACCAGTTCAAAAGGAGAGTTCCATATATAAGAAACAGTAATAATAGATACAATGAAATACCATTGGCCAGAACTCAACTTTAGATACTGAGTCCATCAGTCCTTCAAAGTTCAAGGAAAGTCCATGTCCCTTTGTGTCTGGATAAATCCACACAGCTCCTAAATGGAGCTTAAGCTCATGTGTTTCTCATTTCTTTAACACTGGAGCTCCTCAGAGCCCTACGCAGAGGAGAAATCAGATGTCAATCTGACCACCTACACTCTCCTCCCTCACACTATATTAAGACTTTGTGGAGTTCAAGTGTGTCTGAAGTTTGCCCAGACCAGGCCACATTGAGAAGGCAGTGACCTGAAGGAGGAAGGCTCTCATGTCCCCACTACTGGCTGAAGGTGAGGAAGGAATGCAAGACTCTCCCATCCTCTGGGATCTGGGTCACGAGCATCAGCATTTCTTCAGCCTGGGTGCCTTCCCCGCCACCACCACCTTTTTTTTTTTTTTTTTTTCCAATGAGTACCCAACAGCTGTGGACAGCTTCCAGAAAATCTTTCTTTGTTTCTTCCTGAACTGATGATGAATTCATGGTTTTGCTTAAGAAAAATAAACTCAAGGCTTCCGGCTGCTGGATTCTATACTTTGTTCCCCAGATTAGACAAAAGGCTTATTCCTCTTTCAAACATACCGAATTATCCCCAGATCAAAGCAAAGCCCTTGAAACAAGTGATAAATGATAAGACCCACTGGCCCTGAGCTGCTCCTGAAAGGGCCTCTGTGGTGAGGGAGCAAAGCTGGTTCCAATAGTGGTAGCAGAAGTTAAGTGCTTTATAATCCTATTATAATGGGAGAAAGATCAGACCCTCAGGGCTTGAACAGGCTTGTACTTGACTGGTCATTATGCTTGGCAGATATGGTTGGTCATGGGGTGGGTTTAGACATGTGTGTTTAGTAAATGGAGTGCTAGGTTTCTTTCCTTTCTTTTTTTTTTTTTTTAAGCTTTATCGTTAATATCCATGGTAGAAGTATTAAAACAGTGTAATTTTAAACAACTCAAAAAAATAAGGAAATGCGACATTTTGGTGAGTTTAATTTCTTAATAGATGGGAAAATATTTTCCATCTAACTCAAGTTGAATTTTTCCCCTGATAATGAGCTGATTGTATTGTGTAGCAGAAAAAGGATTTAACTAAGACTCAGAGATGGATTCTAACACTGACTCTTCCACCCTCTAGCTGGGGCATCCAAGCCAATTCATTTTCCTTCTTGACACCCCAGTTTTCACATTCCTGGACTATATATGTAATCTCCATAGCCTCTTCGTGCACTACTATCCCCGTTGCCTTTGCCTCAGGGTCACTGGACCCTACTGAATCTTTCTTTGGGGAGGATCTCAAAGGAAGATTATCATGCTGGGCATCCTTTCATAACATTGGAGGTGGAGAAAGAACAGGAGATTGAGTTGAAAGTATCTTTCCAGTGGAAGATAGAATTGACTCTCCAAATCCATGGATTCTATATCTGTGGATTCAACTAACCATGGATCAAAACTATTCCAAAAAAAAGTTGCATCTGTACTGAGCATGTGCACATTTTTATTGGAACAGTAGAGACTGAGGGATGTGTTGTTTTATTTTAAGACAAAATCTAATATTCATTACAGAGTTCAATTTAATAATTTCTTTTCAAGCACTTGCTGTTTTAGACACTGGAGTGCACCGTAGAGAAAAACAAATCAGGAACTTGACCCTCAGATATTCAATAAGTAAAATGTAACATCTGTAGATAGCAGTATTAGAGGGCAGCCTGTGACTAGAGCTGAACTAAAAGTTAAAAGGACTGAAGGATTATTTGGGAGAGAGAAGCTCATACCAAAGGAATCTCACAAAAACATTGAGCAGATAGTTGAAGAAAGCCTACTGTCTAGTGTTCTGATGGCCATTTAAAAGAGTAGTTGAAAAGGGAAAATATCTCTCTGACATGGGGACTCTGATGATTTTCTTTCAGGTTCATTGCTTTGCAATGACCAGGGTAGCTCTGCCAAATGGATCAAGAGGAAATTTGTTTTCTTTGAAGGTTTGTTGGTCCAATCTTTAATAGGTTGCCTAAATGCCCAGGCTTTAAAACCACAGGAATGCTAAGAAGAGTTTGGCATTAAAATGATTTCCTGATGGAAATGCCAAAAAAAAAAAAGTATAAAAAGTTTTGGAAGGTCCTCTCTGAAGATCAAGGAGAACAAGAGACACCAGTCTCTCTGAGGCAGGCTAGAGGAGGAGGAGGAGGCAGATGCCCCTGGGGACCCCTTCTAAGTCCCAGATTTCAATGCACACAGGGTGTACAGTCTCAGGTAGTGTTAGCAACCCCTCTGAAGATTGGTATAATTGTCATCACCAAAAACCTGCCAGTCTCAAAGCCCTGCTGCTCTCTGGTTTCCTGAAGATGGAATTGTTCTGACAGAGAATGGTCTTTATAAAGAAGCCTCCAAGGAACCCAAATCTGAGGTTTGAATTTTCTGCTCTGGATCAGCTTAGTCTTTATTAACTGAAAAAACTGTTCTTCTGCAGCTCAGGTGATGATAGAGATTCTCCAGTTGGATGTTGAAGCCATAGCCTCAGATCAGGAACATAAGAGCCAGAGGAGAAGTTTTTGCTAATAAAGTCTGTGTTTAAAGGACAACTAGATTGGTATTTTTCTTTTCTGAATGAAGATGCTGGTAAATGAAATTTAATATAATTTTTCTGGTAGAAACAACCATTATGGGCAGTAGGGAGGGAAAAAGACCACCCAAAAAGCTGCAGTAGCTTTCTGTTGGGGACAAAATATAGTGGCTTACCAGCCCCAAACTGAGCAAGCAGGATACATTTACATTTGTTTTTAAATGCAATTATAACCTCATACCCTCCTTGTGGAATGCAAGGAGTGAATATTAGTCTTTGGCACTTTGGTAAAAGCCAGGGTCTTCATGAGATTCAGAGAGGGGAGAACTAAAATTTGTAGGTTAGCAAACTTTGTTGCATGCTTATAAGATATTCTGAGAATATAACATTGAGAAGGATCAGAGTGTAAGCACCAGTAACTCTTGAAGAATTTAAAATTTGTATTTTACATTTTTGCTGAGATTAAATTTATTTAGCTAGTTGTCTATGGAACATGGAGCTCTGTGTAAGGATGATACTGATGATTTTCATCACCACTGAATCTCATTCTCTTCTCAATGAAATCAGCCCTAGGGAGTGAGGTCCAAACTCTCACATCTTTATATGTAATAGAAACTCTTCCCTAATTCTAATGGGGGATTATTTTGCTTCCCTGGTCAACATGGAGAGAGTAACTTTTCTTCTGAAGTTTAAAATTATTGCTGTATTTTTTGAGAAACTATTTTCCAAGCTAACTGGGGTAGACCAACTGGAGAACTTTCCCATCTCAGAGGGCAATTATTATTCGTCCTGCTCCATGTTGTCATGCTGAGATATCTGCTGAGTAAACACCTAGCCTTTCTCTTCAGGTTCACATGGCCCTTCGTGGACTCTTGTTTTGGTAAAATTAGTGTATTAACAACTGAACATATTAGAGTATTTCTTCTTTTCTCTTTGCTTGATCCCAGTCTCCTGACAATGATATTGGGCATGTCTATTCTACAGATGATGATTCTCAAGAGACACTTGGAGATGGAGGAGAAAATGGAAGGCCCAATCAATGTTCTATATTTGACCACTTACTTGAATTTGACTTCATCCATATGAAAAAATGATATTTTAATGTTCATCTTTCTGATTCTTGTATATTCTCAATTGATTCCTAGTTTAGACATATTTAAAAGGCGAGATCAGTTATTACCCACAAACCCTAACATCTCAAAGTTGGTTCACGAAGCAAAGCTAACTGCTGAGTGGGCTTGCAAAATCTGTGAGAATTTACCTTCATCTGTATAAGTACCTGTCATTTTGGAAGGAATAAAAAAAACAGACTTGATACACTTGAAAATAGATCCCCCTATCTGTAAAAAATAATGATGTTATTAATGTATGGAAATCGTCTAGAGTAATTTCTCATATATAGTACTTACTAAATAAATGGTATGCAGAGTTAGACTGTCTTCTTCATTTTAGGATAAATTAGTAAGTCAAAAAACTATCTGAAAGTGGTTTTGATATTTATATATGCACCAAGACATTTAGACATATACAGATGAACAATACACTTACACATGTACACATTCTTGGGCATATTTTATTCACCTGGACATGACTCCCAGTTAAGCCCCTCTGGAAGATGCTTAGGACAACATGAATAACTAAAGATTCTCTGAACACTGAAAATAAGAGATAATCAGTGAGAGTTGCTAATGGCTCACACTCATGAATCAGGGGACACCCATGTCTAGGTGATGCCTAAGAAAGGAAAAATGACAGAAAAGCAATAACTATCAAAGACAATAATTGGGAGATTGTTAAGAAGTATAGGAAAATAAACTGGCATGGCTGAACCACTGGGGAGAAAAGGTGGGTGACCAGAGAGAGTTAGAAGAGAAAGCACCCCAAAATTCTTTAGAAGGAAAAGCAGAATTTCCTAAAATCAACTGGAGAGTTAAACTCTAAAAACAGGCTAAAGGAAAGCTGAAAGGAAAGAAAGGAAATTAGATAATAACAGAGGTCTTCTTTCATTATAGATAAGAAGATGGAGAGTCAACATCTACTTACTTTTTTGAGCTTTTTAGTTACTGGAAGCTAATGAGATAAGAAGTAGGAGAAAATATTTGTGAGAAAGTGGCCAAAATATTTCTGGCCTGGATGACGCTTAACCAAATTGAGGACTTATAGAGAAATTATAATTAGATGGTAGGGAGTAAACTTAGAGATGATCTCATTCTGATATTTACATCATAGTTCCAGGAGGCAGAGGTAAAATTTCTGCATAAGAAAGCATGCATAAATAAAAGTATTTAAGAATTAATAAAAAAATAAGTGCAGTTAAATTGCAGGATTCAATTTATGTATTGTGAAATGATGGGATTATTTTTAAAAAATAAAAATCAAAGTTTCGAATTTCCCCATTTACTGCCAGTAACTCTCTGGATCAATCACTCTGAGCAAATCTGACCACCACAACCCTGCTAGGAACTGTCTGGGCTCCCCAGTGACCTTACGAATAATGTCAGAACCTCATCTCTCATTTCAAAGCTGAGGAGTAGGCAGGTCAGAGAGAGAAAAGTGATTATTCCCAGGCCTTCAGCAGGTGAGTGAAAGGGGTGGAATGGGAACCCAGCCTTCTAGTCTTAATCCTGTGCTCTTCCCAATACACCACACTTCTTCACAATGTTGTCCTCAGTCCTTTTTCCCCAAAGAGATGGAAGGCAGCTCCTTCTCTGAGATGATCTGAATGCCATCCTCCCTAAAAAAAAGCCAGCTGAGGAATCCATGAGGTATGTCCAGACTTCTAAGGAACAGAGGAGTGTAAGCTAAGGCCCAGCATAATGGATGTCATCCCAGTCAGAAAAAAAAGTCCTGCACAGTTCTGGGCCAGGAATTCCTACCCAGAATTAACAAATCAACTGATACCCCTTCTACTCTAATTCAGAGGCATTTGAGCAATGCAGAGCAGTGAATTTTCCACGTTTAAGTCCAATATCATAAGGCATTTCAATTCCCCAAATCCCTTCTCTCTTTTCAGCCAGCTGTCTCCTTTCTTCATAGTGCTCTTTGTGTAGAGGTCTCTCTGGACCAGTCATCTCCTATCATGAAAATAATTCTGTTTCCCACTAGAAGGGAAAAGAAAATTCACCCATCGAACCACAGCAAATTGCAGTGACAGCATGGAGACCCTAGGGAGGCGCCATATTGATTAAAATGTTCAAGCTAGTAGGAAAGGAAGGAAGAGGAGGAGGGGGCAGGAACAGGACAGGGAGGGGTGGGGAATAGGGTGGAAGAGGAGAAGGAGGAAAAGGGCAGACTGTCCCCATGGAGAACTTCCAAAGTGATTTGATGGGGCACATCACAAGAAAAAGCATTTAGAGAGGAGAGCGCACGGCTGGAAACTGTGAATCTCTTCACTTGCTCTTCTCAGATGGAATGCTTCACTATCGCCCCCTTGTGGGGATCAGTACTATGAGGTACAGCCAGAAATCTGCAGAGCACAGCCCAACTCCATAGTGGACAACAGGCAGCTGGACAGCACTTGGAAACGCAGGTATGGTCATAGTCTGAAGGGTGTTTGTGGGAAACACTGAATCTTTCCAAATGACTTTGTAAATAGTGGATCCCTCACAAGTATCATCCTGAATTCATAGTCCTTGAAAAGGAATAATAATGGCCACATTGCCCTTGTGCTTGACAAGTACATCATCTCATTGGATCCTAGCTGCCTCCAATAAGAAAGAAATCATTGTCACTGTTTGAGAGTTGAAGAAACCAAGGCTCAATGAGATTTATAAAGGAGACAGTAAACCATAGTGCCTCTCCTTGCACAAGGGACCATCTCTCAGTATGCGTAAAGCACCCTCCAGAGCCTTAAGGGAGAGAGGTCTATCTCTTCCCCCTCCTTCTCCTACTATTCTGGGTGGCAGTAACTTTGACTCCCCCACCCTCAGACCAACGTCTGGAGCCATAGAGTTAGTCCGAATGTAACACTTCTCATATGCTTTGCTTTCTTGGAGACACGCGAACTCAATCAGAACATAATCACACAGTTGGGATTCACTCAACAAACGAGTTTCGAGTTCCAACTACAAATTCGGGAATTCTATGATTTAAAAAAGATCCCAGGTTTAATGGGCCCAGAATTGTATTACTCTCCTCACTGAACACTGGAAAAATCAAAGCTCAAAATGAGCTGTTTCAGTCACACTGCAAATCAATTGGTCTACATCTAAGACTGCACCCAACATGTCACCTTAGACCAATCTACTCTGCAGACAGGCAGGAGATTGGGCAGCATGAGCTGGGAAATTACCCTCAGCCTCCTCAAGTCTCTCATGCAGAGGAGACTGCCAGGACTGGGATTCCTCCAGACATATTCTTTTTTTTATAATGGTGCATAATAATTATACATAATAATGAGATTTATTACTTCATACTTGTATGTGTATATAACATACTTTGATCAGTTTTATTCTGGCCCATGAGTAGTGGAAAGGGATCTGGGAGACTTCTGTTCTAGGTTTGCTGCACTCTAGATTCAGAATTTCAGGCACTACTATACTCTGGGCTTTAGCATCCCACAAGTGACATGAGGGAACTGAATGAACTGGTTTCCTCCTACTGTCTAATGTGCTGGCTGGGAGCATGGTGGCCTCACGGGGCTGCTCCTCTTTTGTGCTGGTTGCTGTGGGGGGTGTTGGCTGAGTTCATCTGTTTACCAAAGCTGATGCAGCTGTCCCCTTGCGATTACTTCATCACAGGCGCTGACAGACCCTCCAGGCAGAGCTCTTGGCACGGACCCACTGGGGAGCATCTCCACTCGTTGCTCATCCTCATCAAATTCAGATTTATGGAGTGTGAGGCTAGAAGAGGCCCCAGGAAGGTCGTGGAACACATGCTCTCAGGCCCCCGGGGAGCTTATGTTCTGACTCATGAGCCATTTCCCAAGACACTGCCAAGCAGGTCAACACCAGTGTTCTCACCCTTTGTTCAGTGGGTAGTTGGAAGGCGGGGTCACAAACTTGTCATTTTAACCAGGTCACCCAGGAGCAGTACCAACCTCTGTGTGAAGTTCATGTACTATTCTTATTTTATCTATATTTTTGGACTACCAATTATGCTATGGGTGTGGTAAGGATCCATATATGGGGAGAATATAGAATCTAAACAAATGACATCGTCTTTGTCATCTGTTAATGACAATATCAACAGGCAGTGTTTTCAAACCGTTCCTGTGTGCCCACCATTATTCCAAGATCTTTAAGTACTTTTACTTATTTCCTCCTCCCAATCACCCCATGAAGCAGGAGAAGATTCACTCCATTTTATTGACCAGAGAGCTCTGCTCTAGAGAGTGCAAGCTCCAGGCCTGAGATTTGGACTGGGAAGCCCAGACACCTCACTCTTGTCCACTATGGCCCAGCTCAGTTGTGATACCAAGTGACACCATGAAATAATGGCAAACAACAGAAGAGTTAATTAATAAGTGCTAGGATTGAGTGGTGCAGAGTACAGATGTTTGGGAGTTGAGAGCAAGGAGAAAGTACTACAGGATGGAGCATTTGGGGAAGGTTCCCCTGAGGAGTGTGGGATGGAGCCGGCCTTTGCAGGGCCACCAGAATTTATCCAGATGGGTGGGATGCAGGCCAGGAGCTGGGAAGAGTGCGAGCTGAAGTGGGGAGGGGTAGGAACCACGTGACGAGTGGAATAGAAGTGGGGCATGTTTCATTCTCACCTCTCCTTTCCACTGTCCTTGGGGCTTGATTTCAAGGAACTTCTAAGTCACAGTGGTCAGCACAGGGTGGGGATGGCAGGCAGATGCTTGCCTTCTGTTGGGCCACTGGCAGGCAAAGAAGGTAAAGAGGATAGGACCACAAGGATTTTCTGATATCACCTGCAAGGGGGCTCAGCCTTGGTTCTCAGCCATTTTTTGTATTTGGCGCAGAATTTCATATGCTGCACATAAGAGCTGTGTATCAGAAGGAAGCAAATTTTATGCTCCATTACTACATGAATCCTGTGGTGGCTTTTTAGCCCCAGATTGCTTTGTGACACACCACAAGCAGAATTCTTGCATGTTCTGATGGCAAATTGTCTCCTGCTGCTCTGTGCCGTGTCCCACATCAGGTGGACATCACCAGCACAACATACATCCTCAAGGAACCCAAAGTCAGTCTTGTTTTTTTTTTTTAAATATTGGTTAAAGTTTGGTGGCACACTTGTGAATGGGTTGGGTGCACTGTGGGTGCTCTGACTACGAAGTGAGAGCCATGTCCCCCTGGCTGCAAAATACCATGACAGTGAGGGTCAAGATGAACAACAGAGTAGGCTTGGGACCAAAGATTGCTGGGTCATTAGCAAGCAAGAGATTTCCAGGTCTACAATCCTGGCTTGAAGTTCTTGGCATGGCCTCTGAGCTGCCCTGCCCACAGTGCTTCACCAACATGGTTTCTCAGAAGCAGAGCGGGGACTCCCTTCTTCCGTCTCTCACCACGCACACTCCATCCACATTCAGAAATAGGAAAGGTCAAGCCACAAACCCTCCCTTGACTTCTTTGTGCCTATGGCTTTATTTTTAGGTTAGAAAGGACCCTGTCCTCTTCTGACTCACAAATGTGCCCTTAATGGACCAAGCTAAACAAAAGTCATTCCCCATGTCACGTTCTCCTGAGTCAAAGAAGCCCTTGTGATTGGGCCATATTTTGTCATTTTTACCCTCTCCTCTCTGAATCTATGATCAATGGGCACATCCTCAGATCAAATAGTCCCTTCTCTGCTTCCCAACACTCCCCCCACACACATGCACACACACACACACACATGTACACACACACACACACACATGTACACACACACACACACACAAACATCAAACTAAAGGTGTTTCATTTGCCCTCATGGATGACATTCCTGGACATTTTGCTCAGGAGTCATCCCTTTGATGTCAGAGAACACTCATGTCTAAGGTGGCTAGAGACAGGAAGGGAACCAAGGAAACCAAGGTAAATTATTGACCTAGACTCTCAATTCTGACTCAGCCTAGGAAATTTCAGAGTGTGTAGGAACCAGAGATCACTTAATCCTGGGGTCTAAATAGCAGGCCCAGCTCTCAATTTTGATTCTGGCTACCTCTGGTCCTTTTTTTGAACTTTGGTCTAACTAGCTTCAAGTCTAATGTTAGACCCACTAATCCCCATCAGCTTCTAGTTCATTAGTTCTTCCATAAGGAGAAAAAATTAAGGCATGGATAGTGCCATAGTTTAGAATTTAAGTGTCCCCAAAGGCCTGACTTTGGTCCCAAGGGTGACACTATTAGAAGGAAATGGAAACTTTAAGAGGTGGGGCCTAGTGAGAGGTCTTTAGGTTATTGGGAAAATGCCCTCAAAGGGAATTATAGACACGCCCCTTCCCCACTCCCTTTTGCTTCCTAATCATGAGAGGAGAAATTTGCTCTGCCATTTTTCCCCATAATTTCCATCAGTCATTCCCATCAGAGGCCCAAAGCAATGAGTACAATTTAAAACTGAACCAAAATAAACCTTTTGTTCTTATAAGTTAATTTCTCAGATACTTTGTTATAGCGATAGAAAGCTGACTGACCCAGATCCTCAGCAAGTATGTCTATTTGCCTGTCTTCTTTTATAGGAAAAGTATCAAATGATTTTTAAAAGTTTGTGACTACAGGCTAAAATGGAGATACTTATATCCTTGATGGGTTTCAGGTCTACATGTCACCTGTCACTACAAAGAACAGACACTTGGTTGTGAATATCATAAATGTATTTAATTAAATTAATTAATTTATTTTTTGTGGTACTGGGGATTGAACCCAGGCACACTCTGCCATTGAGCTATATCCTTAACCCATGTTTGTTTTTTATTGAAACAGGGTCTCAGTAAGTTGTCCAGGCTGGCCTCAAACTTGCAGTCCTCCTGCTTCAGCCTCCCAAGTTGCTGGAATTACAAGAATGTACCACTGCACGCAACTCACAAACACATTTTAATTGATACCATTTTCTACTAAAATAGCTAGTGTTTTTCTACCACACATCTCTATATCCATGATTTTATATAATGTTCATAACAATCTTGGAAGCAAGAAATCATTTTCCTCGTCTCATAGATGAAAAAATGGAGTGTCAGAAAAAATCTCAAATCTTTTGCCCAAAGCCATTGTATGACAGAGGTCAGTCCTAATCCCAAGTCTTCTGACCTCCATATGAGAGTCCTTTTCCCAGTTTAGAGAGACGGACAAACATGTCACACAATGAGCTGAGAATTCTCATGATGATGCATTTCTTTTTTTTTTCTTTTTTTTTTTAAATATTTTTTTTAGCTGTAGATGGACATAATGTCTTTATTTTATTGCTTTGTATGTGGTGCTGAGGATCGAACCCAGAGCCTCACGCGTGCGAGGCAAGCACTCTACCGCTGAGAGCCACAATCCCAGCCCCTCATGATGATGCATTTCTATAGGATCTGGGCAATCCATGTGCTCCCAAATTGCAAATGTGCAAAATCTTCCACACTCTTCCAGGCAATCTCCCAACTTTCCTGGAAGGTTGTCCCGCAGGGCCACAGGGACCCAGGGCTGCAGGTGAAAGAAGCACAAGCCTACAGCCAACTCACCTACCCCTTTCCCTGCTCTGCTCCCATGGAAAAGAAACCTCATCTCCCCAGCCCAGCTTCTGGGCTCCTGGGAGCTTCAGCCTGGCAATGGCTGATGGTATTATCTTTATTGGCCTTACTGCCATTACTAAACGTCTGGGGAAGTGAACCAGATGTCCCCATTTGACCAACCATTGTAGTTGTGTCCAGCAATGCCCAGCTGTTTCACACTACATTCACAGAGCATCTCATTTATCTTGGGTTTCTTGGGGCCATAACCAAGCTGCCAGAGGAGAAAAAGGATGCTCCATTTCTGACATCAGAAGAAAAATATGAATCAGGAATCTAGGAAATGCTGCTGAGCATTGTTTTCTTCTCAACATGTACCCACTCTCCTCCCTATACACACACACACACACACAAACACACACACACAGAGAGAGAGAGAGAGTGCCAGTGAAGTATGCTTTGCTTTCCTTCCTTAAAGAATCCAATCTCTGCATCTCTCCTTTCAGAAAAGATTTTCCAATCATTTCTGAAAACTTGCTGAATTTTAAGGTCAATCCCATGAAGGGATTTTAGTTCCATGTCTTTAAAGCACCAGGGTGACACAGCTGGATGGATAACTCAGCTCCATGAGTCACCAAGAAAAGTTTTAAATCCAGGGGATTATTAGGGACCTCAGCCCTTCACTTCCTCTCCCCATCCCCACAATGTAATCTCCTATTTATTTCCAAGAATTAGGAGAAGCTGCAAGTCTATCTGAAGTATGATGCAGGCAGAGGAGTTGTCACAGATTCAGTGTGCAGTGTGTGCTGGGGTGTTGGAGACATGCTCGCACCGCATAAGAAGTGAGGCCCCTGTCCGTGTTCTGACTGTTCAGATTTGCTGTGCATGTTAGGTGCCCATTGCCAGGCTGTTCCTCTCATAAATGCTTCAAGGAATATTTTTCATCTGAACCAAATACTGAGGTGGGTCCCAAGAAGACTTACATGAGCAACATGTTCTTGTATCCCTGGAACTAAATTCAGACTGGACCCATCAGAGTCCCTTCCTCAGCAACATGGGTTTAGTTACATATGGGGATTGAGACTTTCTAACAGAATAAGTCTACCCCTTTTAAAAATAGAGTTTCAAGTATTTGAAAGCAGTCGTCTTATCCACCTTCATGCCAAATAGTCCCATTTCACTCTGCTGAGCTTCATAAGTCTGTTTCCAGAATCCTCAGGGCCTTCCTAAGCGCCCCCTTTGGATGCTCTGAGGACTAAGGGCCAGAATGAAAGGCAAAACTCCAAGTATGATTTAATAAATTTTGAAGCATTAGGATTATTAAATAATTGGCCAATAGATCTTAAGGTATAATTGGCTAGTAATATTTATAATACAGAATTCAAAAGCAAATTAAATGACTGATCATGAGGGGAGGAGTAAATTATTTATGTAAATCATACAGAATATTATATAGCTACTAAAAGTCATATTAAAGAAAAATATTTAAGACAAAGGGGAAGAGGTAATGATATAAAGTTTAGAAAGTAGGCCACTGCATCTCAGATAGAGCATTAATCTCCAGGATATACAAAGAACTCAAAAAATCTAACACCACAAAAACAAATAACCCAATCAATAAATGAGCAAAAGAACTAAACACTTCACAGAAGAAATACAAGAGGTCATTAAATACATGAAAAAATATTCAACATCTCTAGCAATAAAAGAAATGTAAATTAAACCACACTGATATTCTGTCTCTCTCCAGTCAGAATAGCAATTATCAAGAATACAAGTAACAATAAATGTTGGTGAGTATGGAGGAAAAGGAACACTCATACATTGCTGGTGGGACTGCAAGTTAGTGTAACCACTCTTGAAAGCAGTATGGAGATTCCTCAAAAAAACTTGGAATGGGAACACCATTTGACCCAGTTTTCCCACTCCTCATTATATACCCAAAGGACTTAAAATTAGCATACTACAGTGATGCAGCCACATCAACGTTTATGGCAGCACCATTTACATTAACTAAGCTCTGGAACCAAGTTTCCACAGATGCCCTTTAACAGATGAATGGATAAAGAAAATGTGGTACCTACACAATGGAATATTATTCAGCTATAAAGAAGAATGAAATTTTGGCATTTGCTGGTAAATGGATGGAGCTGGAGACTATCAGGCTAAGTAGAATAAGGCAATCCCCCAAAACCAAAGGCCAAATGTTCTCTCTGATATGTGGATGCTAACACATAATAAGGGTGGGAAAAGGAAGAATAGAAGTTCAGTAGCATAGACAAAGGGGAATGAAAGAAATGGAGGGGGGATGGGAATAGGAAAGGCAGTAGAATGAATTGAATATAACTTTCCTATGTTCATATGTAAATACATGACCAGTGAAATTCCAGATCATGTACAACCACAAAAATGGGATCGTGTATATCTAAAAAGAACAAATGAAAAAAAAAAAGAAGAAAGCAGGCCATATGGAAATGAATGAGCCCTAACTACCTGCACCAACAGAGATGTATCTCGGAAGTGTAATGCTGAGCAAGAAATCGACACAACACGGAGGGGCTTATTCCTATAAAGTTCAAAAACATCCCAAACTCACATGTAGTGTTAGAAGGCAAATCAGTGCTTTCTCTCTGTGGAGATAGATGATTAGCAAAGGGTCACAGGGCTTCTGGAATTTGGTAATGTTTTGTTTATAGATCTGGGTACAGATTAACAGAAAGGGCTCACTTTGTGCAAATGCATGTGTTGGGGATTCTACTTGGATATTTTATTATTCATTCTTAAGTGACATGTAATATTTCCACATATTAATGTGGAATAGTATTATAAGCTGGTACATGTATAGGATGTGTAATAACCAAATTGGGGTAATTAACATTTCCATCTGCTAAAACACTACCTATTGGGAACCTTCAAACTGTTCTGTAGTTTTTTTTAAGTATAATAAATTGTTGTAGACTGTATTTGCCCTACCTTGCCATATAACACCAGAACTACTACTCCCAACTGTGTTTTGGTACCCATTATCCACCCTCTTGCTGTCTGCCCTCTCCTTCCCCTTCCTAGTCTCTAATGGCCTCTACGCTTCTACACTCAGCATTTTTAGCTCCATAAGTAAATTAGACCATGCAGTACTTTCCATCTATGCCTGCCTCATCTCACTTAATATAGGTTCTCTAGTTCCATCTATGTGTCACTAATAGTGTGATTCCTTCCTTTTCCATGGTTGAATAATATTCCATTGTGTGTATATACCACATTTAAAAAATCCCCTCAACAATCTGTGGACATCCTGGTTGATCCCATATCTTGGCTATTGTGAACAGTGTTACAATAAGCATAGACACGCAGGTATTGCTTTGATATAATGATCTTATTTCCTCTGGACACATACATAATAGGAGATTTCTGGATCATATGGTAACTCTATTTTTAGTTTTTTATATAACCTACATACTGTTTGCCATGATAGCTATACATTCCCACCAATAATATACAACTGTCCCTCTTTTTCTGTATCCTTTCTGGTATTTGTTATGTTTTTGTCCTTTTGATATCTCATTGTGGTTTTTTTTTATTTTTATTTTTTAGTTGTAGATGGACACAATATCTTTATTTATTTATTTTTATGTGGTGCTGAGGATCGAACCCAGTGACTCATGCATTGAGGCGAGCGATCTACCACTGAGCTACAATCCCAGCCCTCATTGTGGTTTTGACCTGCATTCCCCTAATTATTAGTATGAACACTTTCCTATATACTTGTTGGCCATTTGTATGTCTTTTTTAAAAGAAACATCTATTCAGATCATTTACCCTTTTTAAAATGGGATTATGATGATGATGATGATTTTGCTTTTGAGTTCAGTTTCTTATATACTCTGGATATTAACCACTTGTCAGATGAATAGTTTGCAAAAAAATTTCTCCCATTGTGAAGATTCTACCATAATGGTTGTTTTTTTCCTTTTCTGTGCAGAAGTTTCTTAGTATGATATAATCTCACCTTCTAGTTTTGCTTTTGGGGTCTTCTAAAAGAAGGAGGAGGAGAAGGAAGAGGACAGGGAAGAGGAGAAGAAGGAGAAGGAGTAAAAGAAGGAGGAGGAGGAGGGGAAAAACTTTGCCTGTTTCAATGTCTTGAAGTGTTTCCCCTAAGTTTTCTTCTAGTAATTTCATAGTTTTGATCTTACATTTAGGTCCTTGATCCATTTTAAAATTATTTTTGTATCATGTGAAATGAAGAGGTCTAGTTTCAATCTTCTACATACATCTAGTTTCCCAGAATCATTTGTTAAGGAGACTGTAATTTCTCTAATGTATATGTTCTATGCCTTTGTTGAAAGTCAATTGTCTGTGAATACAAGGATTAACTTCTGGAGTTTCTTTCTGTTCCATTGGTCTACATGTCCACTCTTATGCCTGCACCATGCTGTTTGGATTACTGTAGCTTTATAGTATGGTTTGAAATCAGGTATTGTGATGAAGCATGCTTCTTGTCATTGTTATTTTGTTTTGTTTTGTTTTGAAAATTGCTTTGGTTATTCTGTATCTTTTGTAAATTCACAAGAATTTTGTGATTGTTTTCTTCTAGGTTTGTGAAGAATTGCCATTGATATTTTGACAGAAATTGTACTGAATCTGCAGACTGCTCTGGGTGGTATGAAAATTTTAACCATATCATTTCTAATCCATGAGCATAGGAAGTCTTTCCATTTTTTTTCTGTTCTCTGTGATTTCTTTCACGGGTCTTTTATAAAGTTTCATTATAGTTATATTTCACTCCTTAGATTTATAAAATTTATTTTTATATTAATATGCTACCAGTTTTGTATGTTGATTTTGCATGCTACAACTTTTCTAAATTAGTTTATCAGTTCTAACAACTTTTGGTGGAGTCTTAGGTATTTAATTGTAAAATATCATGGCATTTGCAAATAGAGGTCATTTGAATTCTTTGGTTCCAACTTGATGACCTTTATTCATTCTCATGCCTGATTGCTCTTGCTAAGTCTTCTAGTACTGTGTTGAATAAGAATGGACATTCTTGTTTCATTACAGATCTTAGAGGATATGCTTTCAGATGTTCTCCATTTAGCATGATGTGGGTTGTGGGTTTGGCATATGTAGTCTTCATTGTGTTGAGTCCTGTACCTATGCTTAATTTGTTGAGGGTTTTCAGCATGAAAGGATGTTGAATTTTATTGAATGCTTTTTCTGCATTTACTGAGATGATCAGACGGTTTTTGTTTTCTAAATCCATTGATGTGCTTTATAACATTTATTGACTTATATATGGTGAACCATTCTGGAATCCCAAGGATAAAAAAATCCAACTTAACATGTGTTGGATTTTTTTTATGTGCTATTGTATTTAGTTTGATAGTATGTTGTTGAAAGAAAAATTTTGCAGCTATATTCACCAGGGACATTGCTCTGTAGATTTCTTTTTTGTTATGTCTTTGTCTGGTTTTGGTACCAAGATAATGCTGGCCTCATAAAATGAGTCTGGCAGAATTCCTTCCTTTTCTGTGTTTTTGGAATTTCTTAAGATGTACTGGGATTAGTCTTTAAGTGTATTGTGGAATTCATAGCAAAGCCACCAGGTCCTGGGCTTTTCTTTATTGGGAGAATTTTTGTTGTTGATACATTCTTACAGCTTGTTATTGATCTATTCAGTGTTCTGTGTCTTCATGGTTCAATTTTGGGGGGTTATATGTATCCAGAAATTTCTCCATTTCTTCTAGGCTTTTCAATCTGCTGGGTGTATAGTGGTTCTTAATAGTCTGTGTGATCTTCTGTCTGTGGTATCAATTGAAATGTCTCCTTTTTGGTTTCTGATTTTACTTATTTGAGCCTCCACTCCTTTTTTCTGGTTATCCTAGCTAAAGGCTTTCTGATTTTGTTTATCTTTTCAAAAAGTCAATTCTTCACTTAATTGGCCTTCTCTATTCTTTTTAGTCTCTATTTAATTTATTTGTGATCTGACCTTTACCATTTATTACCTTCTACTAAGTTTGGGTTTAGTTTATTCTCACCATCCTTTTGCTCCCAGATGTAGGAATCTTTTAAGCATTTCTCAAAGGGCTGGTCCAGTGATGATTAATTCTTTCCGTTTTTGCTTTTTCTGGAAAATTTTTAATTTTTCTTTCATTTATTTTTAAGTTTATTTATTCTAATTAGGTATACATGGCAGCAGAAAGCATTTTGATTCATTGTACACAAATGGAGCACATCTTTTCATTTTTCTGGTTGTACAGGATATAGAGTCGCACCATATGTGCAGTCATAAATGTACCTAGGGCAATGCTGTGCATCTCATTCCACCATCTTTCCTGCCCCCACGTCCCCTTTCCTCCCCTGCCCCCCTTGACCAAAATTCCTCCATTTTTCCAGCATGCCCCTGCCCCATTATGGATCAGCATTCATTTATCAGAGAGAATATCCGGCCTTTGGTTTTTTGGGACTGGCTTACTTCGCTTAGCTTGATATTCTCCAATGCCATCCATTTACCTGAAAATGCCATAATTTTTTTCTCTTTTAATGCTGAGTAATATTCCATTATGTATATATACCACAGTTTCTTTATCCATTCATCTATTGAAGGGCATCTAGGTTGGTTCCACAGTTTAGCTATTGTGAAATTTCTGTGTAAAATATTTTTGTTTGGTGCATTTTTCTTTCAGAATTTTGAATGTGTCATTCCATTCCTACTTAGCTTATAAGTGTCCTGATGAGAAATCTACTCTTGGTCTAGTAGAAGTTTCCTTAAGTGTGACTTAGCTCTTTTCCCTTGCTGTTTTTAGGATTCTACCTTTGTCTTAAACATTTGAAAGTTTAACTATAATATTCAACAGTGAAGAAGTTTTTTGTTTTTGTTTTGTTTTGTCTTTTGTTTTTGTTGTTTTTTTGGTCAAATATGTCTGGGGACCTTTGGGCCTCCTGGACCTGGATAGTCACATCTTCTCCAAGATTAAGATTAGGGACATTTTCAGTTATCATTTCACAGACTAGGATTTCTATGCCTTTTCCCTTCTCTTCACCTTCAGAAACTACAATAATTTCATTTTATTTTTTCATTTAATGATGTCACCTAGTCCCAGAAGCTTTCTTCATTCTTTTCATAATCTTTTTAAAGTTAGTTTTATCTGAATAGGATAACTCAAAAGACCTGGCTGGGAGTTCATAATTTCTTTTCCTTGTGTCTGATTTTATTTCTGTTTGATTATTGAGGCTCTCAATTGTAGTATCTATTTGATTTATTGAGTTCTTCAGTTTCAGGGTTTCTGTTTGGTTCTTTTTTATGTCTTTTTTTGCTGAATTTTTCATTCTGATTCATGCATTGTTTTCTACATTTCATTGAACTGTCTTTCTGTATTCTGAGTGTCCCTAGAACTATTCTTTCAAATTCTTTATCAGGCATTTTGTCTATATCATTTACTTTGGTGTACATTTCTGAGGAGCTGTATTCCTTTGGAGGCATCATGTTAACTTTCTTTTTCATCCTGTATGCCTACGTCAGTATTTATGCTTCTTGTGGATCAGCTGTCTCTACCAATTTTCATAAGGTGGCTTTCATAGTCAATGACTTTGTTCTGAATATGTATCTTAGGGTGTCAGTTTAGTAACCTACATTGGCTTTGGTTCTAGTTGGATGCTATAGCGTAGTCTCTCTATAGCTTCTTCAGCTATAATTGATGGAAGCTGCAGGAAAAGTGGGCAGCATACAGCATATTCCTTCAGTCCCTATGGTAACATGCAGGCCAAGGTGGCAGTGGAGGGTGTTGGAATATGAGCCCTAAGTTCCAACAGTGGTGCCTGACCCTGAGGCAGTAGCACAGAGCAGGCCTCAGGTCTTAGGGGACAAGAAGCCTGGCTTCTCAGGTCTTGGCAGCAGAAAGCCCTACTGTGCTAGTCCCTGCATGGGCTTGGATGCAGGGCTTATGGACATACTGCTCTGGAAAGTTGGGTTTATGAGCCTGCTAGCCTTATGCTAGTGTGGTGGGATGTCTGTGGGGACCCAAGATGGGGATATTCAGAGGCTTCTGTACCCTAAGGTAGCATGAATTCTAACAGTGGCTCCTTTCTGGACAGGGTGACATGCTGCAGCACTATGTGCTCTGGGGAATAGAGGAGGAGGCAATGCGAGTTCCTTCTCTGAAGCAAGGCTACTGTGCATACTCAGGGTTGCTCCCCTACCTGGGTTCCAAGCCAGTGACAACCGTGGGACTCCCCTGTAACTAGGATACCAGGATCCACGGTAATGTGTCCTCACGGACTCTGGCATTTTCCTGTCCCCTCAGCTGTGGAGCTGTTTGCAATTGCAAATGTGCTTTTTTCCTCTCACTCCACTGCCATCCCTGCTTCCCACATGTCCTTTCGTGGGTCCCAGCACTTTCCCTTGGCTAATCACCTTGAAATACAAACGTTTGTTTGTTGTTTGTGTTCATGTGTTCCTTTTTTTGTGGAGGAGGAGGCAAGTGCTGGATACTTATATGCATCCTTCTTGGAATTTTCAAGTTCAACCAGAGCACTTTTAGGTATGTATTTTATACTTTCAGAAACTTTACACTAAAGAAAAGAGGAAAACATCAGTATGTAAAACTCTGTGCCAGGGTACAGGTTAGCAATTCTGAAAGTACTTTACATATATATTAGGGTTAAGCACATAAGTAAACAAGTTATAGATAATGGGAACCAAACTTCTCACTGTTAGGGAATGAAATTACGGATAAGTAAAAAAAGGAAGACTGGAATAAATCCTCTAACATGGGATTTGAGATAAGGCAACACATGAACTCTGGTTCATTTTAAGAATTCATATTTATTTATATAAATAGATACAGATGTATATATATATATATATGTCTGTTCACATATAAACACACACATTTTCTAGCTCTTTCTGATGTAAGGCCTAAAAATGGTGACATCCCAGTAGCAATGAGCATCCTCGATTTCCAAATCTTGGTTTTTAAATACAGGTCTCCAATGAAAGAAACCACTGCTGGTAGAAAAACTGGCTGGTTGTAGGGGCAAAGAGTGAAAATGCAACATGAACTTGAAGCACATCACAGGGCTACAAGGTAAGAAACCACTCACCAAAAAGAGAGAGAGAGAGAGAGAGAGGGAGAACCCAATAGTCAAAACTAGGATAATTTGCATGACAAAATAATTATGTTATTAAATTTTAACTCTTCAAAGTAAAACATAACTATGATTCCACAGTGATATAAATAAATGGCTAAATAAATAAATGAAGGAGAAATAATGGAGTCCTTCCAGAAAATTTCCAAATAGTATAAATAGTATGATCTCCTCACCAGGAGGTGAGGTATAATTCCCTTTCTTGAGTGTGGGCTGGACTGTGACACACTAGTAAAGAACAGCACATAGAGAGGGAAAGACGGTAATTTCATATTGTGGAAACCTGGCAGACACCCACTAACCCAGTGGTAATTCATGCTGTCGTCACACAACCTCTGACGTGCTGCCATGAGAGGGCACCTCACCTCTGTGATCTTGCTCCATTAACTCATAACCTCAGTCTAATCATGAGAAAATGGTAGACAGACCAAATTGAGGGGGACTCTGCAAGCTACTTGACCAGTGCTCCTTAAAATTGTCAAGGTCATGGGAAACAAGGAAAGACTGAGAAACTAGGAGACTGAGGAGACGCGATAAGTGTAATGTGTATCTTATATTAGATCCTGGGACAGAAAAAGGACATTATTAGAAAAACTAATAAAATCTGAATACAGTCTGTGGTCTAGTTAATCAGAAGGGACCAATGTTTGTTTCTTATTTTTGACAAATGTCTCATAGTTATCTAAGAAAGTAGTTAGCATTAGGGAAAGTCAAATAAAAAGTAGTCCAGAACACTACCATTTTCAGAACTTTTCTATAAATTAGCTAATATTACCCACAAACAAAATACTAACTAAATCAAAGTAATAATCTCTATGTATTATATAATCCTATTTTTGTTTAAACATATAAGCATGTGCATACGTGCACACACACACACACACACACACACACACACACCAGCATATGGGAAAAAAGGGTCAGAAGGAAATAGAGCAGCACATTAAGCATAGTGTGTGTGAACACACACCTTTTCTGCAGAAGCAATGTTCTCTGGGGAAACTTGAGACAGGAGCAAGAGAAATGAACGGGACCCATCATTCACTATTTTCTAGGACATTACCAAAGATCTAGAAAGCTCGTTGCCAGGGCCAGGACAGGGATTTCAGCCTTTAGGTGGTGGGGTTTTGTGTTAACCAATTAGGAAGGCATCAACCTGGAACAATGCAGCCAGGATACAGCAGTCCCTTGACATGGCAGGTCCCAGGTTCCCATACTATCTGACCAGCTCTCCACGTGTGGAGGTCCTCCCCTCCAGATGAGGGAGCTGGTTCAAGCTTTGCAGTTCCAGTTGTATCACATGGTAACCTAGGGGTAAGATTGGCAGGTTGATGTGCACAGAGGGGCAAGCATCAGTCATTCCAGAGAATGACTTCCATGGCACTGGACCACATGTGGCTGCTATTTCCTTTTCTAAGAGGTCAGCCTTCAAGGGACCAGTGTGGGACAAGTTATCTTTTACTTCTCATTTATGCTCCTGATGCAGAAGAGTGACATCTAGCCACGATGCTCTTTCCTGGCAGCAGTCTATACTGTCTTGGCCTCATCAGCCATTTGGCTAAGAACAGATAGCACTGCAGGGCACTCTGAAGGAGGGTAGAACCAGCTGGGTGGCCTCTTGGGTTAGGTTGCATTCAATTGATACGGAAAGATAGACAAGAATATGCCAGCAAAAGAGCCCAGGGAATATGCATTTCTTGCATCCTTGTTTCCTGGCTATGACTGTGCATTTGGAAAGACAGAATTTGCAGCTGCAGATGGAGTCAGAGAAGGTCAACCAGGACCTGATGCCTTGTCTTCTCCAGTGGTGGCATCTGCATGGCTTTGGAGGAAGGAAGAGCCACCCTGCATGGTTTCTTGGGTGTGGAAGCTGTAGACTTGAAGATCAGGCCCTGCCAGCAGCAGAGTCAGGATGGTAAGAACCACAGGACAGCCACCAACTCTCCTTCTGCCACATCTTGCAATAGATGGCAGATGAAGCTCCAGCTATGTGGAGGAGGTCAGCACTTGTCAGGGCTGAGCACTGAGCCCTTGGGGTAGCCTGATTGACATCTTTCCTGGAGGGGCAATGAGTGTACCTCTCTGATATCATATCTTCTCTTCCCACAAAACAAGGGGACCTTGGAGTTTGGACCAGTGAGCACAGAATCCCACAGGGCAGAGTGACAGGTGCAGTTGGTAGTGACAGCTACCAACAGCCAGGGGGAAGGCAGCAGTGCTTCCAGATTGACACCCATCTCCTGGCATAGGGGCCATTCTGGCTACTACACTTTAAATATGGGGTGTTCCCCAAAGGCTCAAGTATGAGACAATGCAAGAATGTTTAGAGGCGAAATGATCAGATTATAAGAGCCATACCCAATCAGTAGATTAATCCATTTGAATGGATTAACTAGGTGGTAACTGTAGGTAGGTAGAGTATAGCTGTAGGTCATGTCTTTTGGATTTATATTTTGTCTCTAATAAGCAGAGTGCTTACATGCTCACACTCGCTCTCTCTCTCTCTCTTTCTCCACCCTCCCCACCTCCTTTCCTGCCTTTCATGAACTGAGCAGCTTTCCTCCATCATGCCCATGATGTTCTGCCTCACCTCGGGCCCAGAGCAATGGAGTTGGTTGACCGTGGACTGAATCTCTAAAATGTTGAGTTCAAAATAAACTTTCCCCCTCTAAGTTATTCTTGTTGGGTAAATTGGTCACAACAATGTAACCCTAATACACAGACTTCCCAGACTCCCGAGGGGAAGCAGAGGTGTGGAAAGGATACCTGGGTTGATATCCCTACATGGGCTGCTGTACCCCAGACTCCTGAGTCTCTAATGAACTTCTAAGGGTAGGAGTCTAGACTGGTGGCCCAGCCAGTCTGCCATGAGTGAAGCACTGGGCAAGTACAATAGGTCACTGATTCAGCTGCTCTAGGGTCCCTTTGCTCCCTGGGTCCACAGGTAAGGGGTGTGGAATTGTCTCCATCATACACTATATGGTGGATCTCAGAGTTGCATCTTGTCAGTAGCCCATAAGGAAATCTGTGCTTTCTGCATTTATCCCAGGGCGTTGAGGAAAAATAACGGTGGCACAAACCTCACATGTCTACCTCAAACTCCTTCCCCAAGTACCAGGGTCATAGCCTGCAAACATGCTCCTCTGAACATAAGGCAAGTCTGTGGCCTTTCCAGTTCTCCTATCAGCCATTCTAAATGACCACAGAGAACTAAAAATACAGTCAGTGAAAAGGAGTCTCTTTTCAGAATAAGGATGTGAAGTGAAATGTCAGTTTATTCACAGCCACAGACTTAGAATTCCCAATACAGCAACATAAGGAGACCGACCAGAACACACACCCATGCTCAGGGCCAAGAAAGAAGGATGCTGGAGGGGAAGCAAGAGTTCAGGTTCGGTGTCCAAATACTAACACAAGAAGCGGGGCAAAGAGCTAAGTGCCAGCCACAGATGGACTGTGGGCGGATGCTATGGATGTTATGCTGGAGCAAGGGGACTTTAAGGTCCCCTGCAATGTCTATGTTTGTGACTTTGTATATTTCTCCTAGCTCTACCAAGGTATAATTTACAAATAAAAATTGCATATATTCAAGGTGTATGATGTGATGGTTTGATGTGTGTGTGTGTGTGTATCAAAGTCTCTCTTTGCAAGTGCAGTGAGGACATATAAGATTTATTCTCTGCTGGGGTTGTACAGCGCTTTCCTAGCATGCACAAAGCCATGGGTTGGATCACCAGCACCACAAAACAAACAAACTACTCTTTCAGCAAAATTTCAAGAATGTAGTACAAAGCCGGGCGTGGTGGCGCACGCCTGTAATCCCAGAACTTTGAGGACTGAGACAGGAGAATCACAAGTTCAAAGCCAGGCTCAGAAACGGTGAGGCGCTAAGCAACTCAGTGAGACCCTGTCTCTAAATAACACACAACGTAGGGCTGGGGATGTGGCTCAGTGGTCGAGTGCCCCTGAGTTCAATCCCTGGTACCAAAAAAAAAAAAAAAAGAACGTAGTACACAAAATATTCTGACAATAGTCACCACACTATACATTAGATGGACAGAACCTACTAATTTTTTAACTGAATGTTTGTATCCTTTGATCAACATTTCCTCATTTCTCCAATGTTCCAGTCCCAAATAATCCCCATTCTATTCTTTGCTTTTATAAATTTAACTTTCTTAGATCCTACATATAAGTATTTTTCTTTCTGTGACTGGTTTATTTCACTTAGTATAATGTCCTCGTTGTTGTTAATGATAGGATTTCATTTCTATGACTGAATAATATTCCATTGTGAAGTCAAATGTCAGTTATTCACTGCAACAAGCTTAGAATTCCAAATATAGCAACAGGAGACCAACCCCACCTCGCACACACAGTCAGGGCCAAGAAATAAAAATGCAAGAGGAGAAGCAAGTCTTTGTCCATTTTCTTTATTTCATTTTTCCCCATTTACTCATCAATAGACATGTGGGTCAATTCTATATCTTGGCTATTGTGAATAATACTACAATGAACAGAGTTTGTTTGTTTGTTTTTTGAGATTCTCGTTCAATTTCCTTTAGATATATATTCAGAAGTGGGATTGCTGGATTGCATGGTAATACCAATTTTCAATTTTTAAGGAATCTCCATACAATTTTCTCTAATAGCTGCACAAATGTGACCTTGTCTTTTAATTCATTCACCAAATTTTAACTACATCCTTCTAGATGCTCAGAACCCTACAGCTCTTATAGAGTAACCATAATAAAGGTTGAATCCCAGGCTGACTTTTCAAACACCTTTCAAAACCTTCCTTCTTTGGTCTATCCATAACTACTTTAGTAAAAAACAAAAATGGAGTCTCTGAAGATCTCCGGAACCAACTTATCACATTTCTATGCAAATATATGAACCCCATATCCTGGCTGAGGAGCTGAGCAGCATAAGATATGCAGCATCTGTGAGATTTAGCCCCTTTCCCTGTGAAATGAGTCTCACTCTCAGGTTCCATCCCAGACAACCCATCTCAGTGCTCATCCCTGGGCTTTTCTTCCCTGATGATCTCCAAAAGTCTTTATGCTTTAGTACTTGTGAGATGAAAGAGGCCACATCAGTGGAGCTGGCTTGTGGGAGATCAGGGGAACCATACTGTGCGTCTTTCCATCCTGAGCCTTCAGCCCAGAAGCTCGGTGTAGTTATTGAATCCGGTAGGTGGGTAAGAGCAGGAAATAATGCTGCTGATTCACTAGCAGACGTTCCTGGTCCAGCAACACGTCTTCCTATCTCCAGAGATCTCACAATCTCAGTGCATAATGTGTCTGGACACTTGCAGAGAACTTTTCTTTCCCTGTAAAGCTGTGCCACTAAGAGCTTTTGCATTCTTGAGCAGGGAACCGTCTTAGATACAATAGAGTTGGTGGGGAGGTCCATACTCCAGGGGAAACCATCTGAATGACTGAATGAGGGTAGCATCTATGCCATGAGCTTTTCATAAAAATAACTTGCCCATGTAAAGACCAAACTCAAAATCTTGATAGCATGAGATCAGTTGTTCTGACAAAATCTCTCTTTTGTGCATGGATTAATTCATTCATTAAACTATTTGACCTTGCACTGCATGCCAGACCACAAGTTTGGTAGCCTGCATACAAAATGGGGAAAAAAAGGTACTGCCATGGAGTTGCTCATCATGCAAACAACTAATCCTACCAGGCAGGATGAGCAAAAATGCATGCATGCACAGTGCTCTCTGTGGGAATGATTGCTGTTGCCCAGAAGGAAGGAGTAAGCAGCAAAGGCCTCGTAGAAGAGGTCATAGGAGTCAGGGTCCTCCCAGCAAAACACAGAGCATGCTGAAAAGAACTGACTGAAGAGTGTGAAGAAGGGTAACAGAGGAGTGAGCAGTGCTAGAGGAGATGAGGTTCTGGGAGCAGCAGGACCTCCAAGCCTCCGGGCCTGCAGAGGATGATAGATGGAGTGGGTGTAGGATGCCCAAATCTGCAGGTGGCTTTGGCTGTGGCCGTGAAAGAGGGCTGCTTACCCAGGGAGAAGGATACAACCACTCCCCAGATGAAGGAGAAGATGAGAGCACCATGAACTTTCTCCTCTGGATTCTGCTAATACAGGAGGCATGGCCAAAGCCAACTGAAAACTAACCAAAATGGAGGCTGGGTGATGGTCTCCAGGGAGGAGAATGGCTTGGGAGGAGAAAATAGATTCACCAGCAAATGGGAGCATGTTTGAGTTGAATGGGCAGAAAGGAGGGGGAAAGCATAAACTGAGAGGAAATGAATGAGGTAGGCAGGGTGAGGATGTTTGGAGAATGGGGAGCAGTGGTCCCCTATGACTGGAGCTCAGAGTAGGATGCAGGGGAGGAGAGGAGTAGGAGGAGTGGAGAAGAGTAGGAGTTTTCTCTTCATGCAACGTATGAAGAGAAAAGGTGTACTCTGGCCCACAGTTTTGGAGGTTCCAGTTCATGATGGATTGGCCCTGCTGTTTTGGACCTGTGGTCAGGCAGCACATCACAGAGGGAGAGTGTGGTGGAGGAAAAAAGCTCACCTCATGGCCAAGAAATAAAGAGAGTGAGGAGGGGGCTGGGGTCTCGCTATCCCTTCAAGGGCACACCTCCATTGACCTAAAGACCTGCACAAGGCCTTACTCCCTGAAGGCTTTGTCATCTAATAGTGCCATTCTAGGTCAAGCTTTGAACTCATGAACCTTTTGGGGACACTTATTCAAACTATGGCACCTGCCACATAGTTGGGAGGATAACACTTGTATTGCCCACCTTCCTGGGCTCCATCAGGTTCAACTAGCCCAAGTACTGTGAAAAATAAAGAATGAAGGAGGGAGTGGTAGCTCACAACTACAATCCAAGTTTTTCAGGATTCCAAGTTCAAGGTCAGACTCAGCAACCTAGTGAGATGTAGAAATACACAATAAAAAGGGCTGACGATGTGTCATTCAGTGGGTTCCATCACAAGTGCCTCAAAAAGAAAAAAAAAATGAATGGAAAAAAAAGAGCTAGACAAAGGAAACATGGAAGTGGAGTCATTGTCATGGTTAGGGAACCTGACTGATGGAGACTGTAACACAGTTCTGTACTACAGTGAACTTACAATTTAAAAATATAAGTTAACTCACACTTGGCCTGTACAGAGGAAAATGGTGACCCGCTCACTGGGGTCCCGTGAGGTGAGCGTGAATCACACAGAACACATCCTTCCCACTCTTCCCACTCACCTCTCCTCTGTGACTGGATTGCCTGAGTTCAGCTTATTGAAGCACATTTATCAGTTTATGAGTCCGATACCCCATCTAGCCGGTTTCTTTCAATGACAGAAGCAAGTCAAAACTGTGTTAAGCCAGGTGCGGTGGCGCACGCCTATAATCCCAGCACTTCGGGAGGCTGAGAAGGAGAATCACAAGTTCAAAGCCAGCCTCAGCAACGGCGATGCACTAAGCAACTCAGTGAGACCCTGTCTCTACATAAAACACAAAATAGGGCTGGGGATGTGGCTTGATGGTCAAGTACCCCTGAGTTCAATCCCTGGTACCAAAAAAATAAAAATAATACTAACAATAAAAAACTATTAAACGAACACTTCCGCATACATGAAGTGTTAGGCAGAAGGGGAAATGACTGTGATATAGCATGTCCCCAGCAGGTGGCACCCAAGGCCCATGTTTGAGATCCCTGGTAGCCTTCCATCTGATAGAAATTCTTCCCTCTCAAATTCCAGTCCATCAGTACCAGAGACCATAGGCTTTTCCACTAATTTTTTATGGGGTATAAGTATATGGTGACAAAGCAGGGACAGAAGGCCTAAAACTACATGCATTGTGACAGATGAAAATGAGATAGAAAAAAATAACATTCCAGTGTTGATATGTGCTTGTCAGCAGAAAATGGAGAACTCCATTTCAAAAGGATGACCTCTTAGTCTGGAAGATAAAATTCTATCTAGAGGGAGGAAATGGAGACACCAACCTCTCTAGAGACCCATCACTGCTTCCAATCCGGAGTACACCTTTCTGAGCATATGAAGCTTGGCTCCTTCTTTTTATTTTAGGGTTCCATCTTCAAGCACTGAAAACTTTTGTTACTCATGCTGCCTAGCTTAGGAGTTTTAGAAAAGAAGGGAGAAAAACTAAGCAGGAAAGAATACAAAATTATATACTGTATTTCTTTCACCTAATAATCATAATTGAAATTGATTGGGAACTTAGTATGTGCAAAGCATTTTATAGGAACAATCTGATTTAATCAACTCAGCAACCCAGTGAAAAAGAGGCATCATGCTTATTCTACAGATGGGTTAACGAGACTCAGAGTGGCTAATGTGGCCCAAGCACACTGCAAGGAAGAGAGCTAGGACATACTCAGATGCCAAAGTCTGGCTTCACTTATTGCACTACAGAGGCTCCAGGGTGTGTGTTGTGTGGGGGTCTGTGGCAGGGACCGGGAAAAAGAGAGTTCCGTGAGTCACAGTCCCTGGCCTTGAGGGAATCTGAGGGAGACCGACATAAATGAAATATGATGTGCCAAACCTAATATGGAGTGCTCTAACAGCCTAGAGGATGAACCTATTAACAGATTATGAGGTCATCCAGGAAGGCTCTGAAAACTTGAGAGATGATGAAGGGCAAAGAGAAAAGACCACCAAGACACAGAGACATTAAAGAGGGAAAGTCCTTGCCACCTGAATCAGGGGGAAAGGGAAAAGACAGTTGCTCTTGTTGACATGAATCAAAAAGAAATCAGAAACTAGAGACCCACCTTGAACACCTACAGGAAAATTCCAGCTTACCTGTTGAGGTTCCCAAAAGACCAAGAGCCTAGATTTATAGGTAAAGCTTCCGGCAGTACAGAGAATGGTCAGACATAGCAAATGCTTGGCGGGTGGGTGCTGGCACCGTGATGCTCAGTGATGCTGCAGAAGTCTCTTTCTTAGGCTTCCTTTGGGTCAATAGCCACATCCTAAGAGCCCAGAACTGGTGATCTCAGCTCACATTTGATGTCACTGTATGATAGGAACCTCACCTATATGGGGGTTTTCTTTTTCACAGAATGACATCTGGGCTGACACATCTTTCACCTTTTATTTCCTCTATACTAAGAACTCTAACATAGCACCTTAAAATAGGCAGAAAGGCCAATTATTGAATGTTGGGAACTGGAGAGCCAAAAGGAAAACAGAATAGCTAATCTCTTTCTCCTGTTCTTCAGGTAGAAAATTCCTACTGTCCAGATAGTCTTCCTGGACATGATGCTAATGGCCCTTGAACAGATGCTGTGTCCCACAGGCTGACCTTTGACTGGGTCTTGACCAGGTCCTTCACTCCCACGTTCCCTCCTTCAGGACAAGCAAGGAGAGGCCTCACACTCCCCCTCCCGCAAGCTGTCACATCAGAGTGGCTTGCCCTTTGTGGCCTCCATGACTTCATCTTGGTTAAGAAGATGGATTTGGCAGTACTCAAAATCAAAACATTTCTCTGTCCAGATCTTGCTGGCCACGACACCATTATCTCTGACCCCTGGGACATATTAAATGGTTTTTATTATTGTGGAAATAATTGCATGATCTTAAAAAATAGCTGTTTTACTGAAAGGCATGAAATAAGGGAATGCTCCTTTCTCTGCCCTAGGATTAGCACGATAACCAGTTTGGGTTTTGTTTTTGTCATGGTTACCATCATAGTATCAAACACAATGTTTCTGTTTTTATTATTGATTTATCTAACTTTAACATAAAGTTTTGCCTACCCAATGATAAACGTATCAGATTCTTCAATCTCATAGATACCCTCTCCTATCTAACTCCTACTTTTTTATTTGCTATATTATTTTCCCTTGTAATCTTTGTGATATGAAGTAACATACTTAGTTATTTTAAACTTAAATTATACTTCAAAATACACTTGCAATTTTAAGATTCATTCATATTTAAATCTTAATTTTGGACAGTATCAGTTAACCTTTCTCCAAGAGAGATGAGGGATTGTTGTGTTGATCCTTTCTTCCATGCCTCAAAATCCCAATGAATTGTATTATTTTCTCAATGTCAAATAACAACAATTATATTCTACATAATGTATTTTCTATATGAAATATAATATTAATAAAATTCTGGTTTCTCTTTTTCAATGTGGAGAACAGGGCATATTAAAAAATAATCTACAAAGAAAAATTCTCCCAAACAAGCTGACACCTCCCTTTCCTTTCCTAAATATCTCTGCCTCCACCACTTAGGCAATAACTAATAAACTTCTGAGTATATCTTCTAACACCATAGAAAAATGTAACTACAATAAACAACTATTGTGGTTATAGAAGGAAGGCCACTCTTCCATCATTCCTAAGGAAGTCACCAACTAACAGCTTTGTCTATTTAGTCATCATAGAGTCATTTTTTGGTCCATCCTGGGAAGCCCTGTGGGAGATGATGGATGTACACCCAGACCCATACAGGTGCCCAGCTATGGGAGGAGGGACTACAGAATGGGAGAGGAGACGCTCCACGACAGGACCTCAGAAATGGAGCTCCTAGGTGGCTTGGACTTCTTCTGATCATCAGCTGGGTGCAGAGAGAAAATGAATATTTTGGATTTCTGGCTCTTGGTTCAGCATTAGTAGCATTATATGGGAAAATCTGGAATGATGAAAAATCCTCTGTACTAATGAACAAATTACTCCCTTGTCTAGAAAGGAATCATGAAATATCACATCCTCTGGGACTTACAGTTATGAGGATAGGGTGGGTTAAGCCAATGCAAGTTTCCCCCTCAGCATATAAAAATACTAACTAATTCAAGTTTAAAACAGTAAATATGCAGTTGAGTGCACGAGAAAGAAAATACATAGACGTCTGGAATAACAATTGAAAGCCAGTCCTGGGAGAGGGGGATGTCAAGACTGAACCCAAAATGGACCCTAACAGTGAACACAGACCCAAAACAGGAGATGAGGCCTTCAGGAGCAGACTCTGAGAACCCTGTACCAAGCCATGATCCTCAAGTAAAAAGAAACTGGAAAATCTCTACGTCATTCATGAAGGGCAGTAAAGAGTAACTATAAAATCTCCACTCTCCAGTCCAGGGAGCTGGCAAGGAAAGTTGTCTCTGCTTGGAGTTTCTGGGTGGGAAGAGGCTCCCATGAGAAGCCGTAAAAATGTCAAGGCTGTGTTGAACAGGAGTTCGATGTCCAAAAATACACCACGCACATGATGAAGGAGGCTATCAATATAGAAATTGGTCCTGGGCCACAATACTCACCCTGAGGCCTCTTGTAGGAGCCAAAGTCCTTGCTGATCTGCAGGGACCCTGCAGCCAAGTGAACCAGAATTTTCATTTAAATAGCTCTGGTCAAAATGAACTCACAATGAAACATTATAATACACCCTGAGAGATGGAAGGAGCGAGAGTCAGCAAACCTGTTAGATACCTAACATAAGGTACTGGACACCATGAGTGGTACCTCACACTCATCTGCCTTCTCTGAGCAAAGCTATCCCCAAACTATCACAGGAGAAAAGTCAGAAAGCCTAAAGGGACCAGACACCTATCACCCAGCACCACTCATCAACTGACAGATGAAGAAAATTAAGTCCTGGGGAACAACTGGAGGCTGAGAGAGACTGATGGAACAGGGGAGGATCTCAGCTTTCTAAAACCACAGAGAGACCCCTGCCCTGTAGAACTGGAGCAGGTGTGGAGGTGAGGGTGGTCGGGTGCAGCCCTACAATAACCAGGGAAGTGCAGTGTCCATGTCCATGGCTGAGACCCACGCTGCCTCAGCACTGAAGAGCTCATGCATGGAAAGGGTTTGAGTTGCCTGGAGCCTTCTTCCTAAGAGAAGAAGCAGAGGGACAGGAAGTATTCCCCTCAAGGTCATCCTCAGTGACCTAACATCCTTCCACTGGGCTTTGCTTCTTAAAGGTTCCACCACCTCCCCAGAGAGCCACTGGATGGCAGGCAGGTCTTTAACACATGGCCTTTGGGGGACATTCCAGATTCAAACTATAGCACATCCCAAAGTGGAGCACTTTATATTGCCTTGGATTGATCCAGTGCTCTTATTTTTATTTTTTTGTTTTGTTTTGTTTTTATTGGTTCTTCTGAGTTATACATGACAGTAGAATTTATTTTGATACAATTGCCCAAGCATAGAATATTTGGTTCTAGTTAGGACCCCATTCTTCTTGTTCTTATGGATGTACATGATGGTGGGATTCACTACAGTATACTCACATAAGTACATAGGAAAATTGTTTTGGATTCATTCTACTGTCTTTCCTTTGCCTATCTCCCTCCCTTCCCTTCATTCCCCTTTGTCTAATCTATTGAATACCTATTCTTCCCCTCTCCCCACTTATTGTGGGTTAACTTTCACACATCATTGAAAACATCCAACCTTTGGTTTTTGGGACTAGCTTATTTCATTTAGCATGCTAGTCTCCAGGTCCATCCATTTACTGGCAAATGTCATAAAGTCATTTTTCTTTATGGCTCAGTAATACTCCATTGTGTGTACATACCATAATTTCTTTATCAATTCATCTGTTGAAGGGCACCTAGGTTTTTTACATAGCTTAGCTATTGTGTATTGAGCTGTTATAAACTGATGTGACTGTGTCACTGTAGTATGCTAATTTTAAGTCCTTTGGGTATATGTGGAGGAATAGGAAAATGGGTCAAATAAAAGCATTCCTAAACTGGTGACTCTCAAGCATTTGGAAGACTTATTTAAACACTGATTTTTTGATCCATCCATGGAGTTTCTAATTCAGCAGGTCTAGGGTGGGCCCAGAGCATGAATTTCTAACAAATTCCTGGGTGTTAATGCTGCTAGGCCATGACACTACTCTTTGAGGACCATTAGATTGAAGCAATATCTCTCAAATTTTAATAGGCATAAACATCCTTGAACATTGTTACAATACAGATTCTAATGCAGTAGGTCTGAGGTAGGACCTGAAGGTCTACATTTTTAATAGTCTCTGTGTGATGCTTATGCTGCAATTCTAGAGACCACATTTTGAGTGATATTTTGATCAACTTTCTGTTGACAAAATGCCTGAGAAAATCAACTCGTAAGGAAGAAAAAATTATTTTGGTTCATAGTTTCAGAAGTTTCAGTCCATGGTTGGTTGACTCCATTGCTTTTGGGTCTGTGACAAGGCACAGCATCATGGCTAGACTATGTGGTGGAGGAAACTGTTCAATTCATTACAGCTGAGAGGAAAAGAGAAAGATAGAAAGGAGCTGAGGTTCCAATAGTCCTTTCAAGGGCACGTCTCCACTGGCCTAACATTCTCCCTCTGGGGCCCACCTCCTAAAGATTCCACTGTCTCTCAGTAGCACCACAGACTGGCGATCAAACCCTTATTTATAGCGTATGGGCACATCCTTTGTGGCACATTGAGGATCCAAACCGCAACAAGTGGCAAAGCTCAAAAGTTATTTCTTATTAGTACTTCTTATTACTTATGCTTATGATAAACAGAAATAGAAGAGAAATAACCACTACCATTCTTAAGAGCTCTTTTCATTTCAGAGAAAGCTGTCCACACCCTCTCTCATCATTTATAATAATGCTGAGCAATTCAGAGAAGCCAGAACTGAACCCATTACATCCATGCAGGAAGCCAAGGGCTGTTACGGAGTGACCTAATTGGTAGCATTGCCCTCTGGGTAATACTGGGAGAAGGTGGAGATTGGGAGATAAAGAACAGAGACCTGGGACAGCAGAATGGTCTGAGGTCAGTCAGAGAAGGCATACCTTACCATGAGACTTATGCAGAATGCCCTGTACTGGCACCAGCTTGCTCAGAAAAGAAAGAGAACTATTCTAAAATTGGCCTTTCTTCTCCTGGGAAAGTCAAATTCTTTCCTAATGGCCACAAGTCTGAGGAAGATTGGGGGAGGGGGAGGGGACAAATCCTTCCATGCACCATTACCTTCTATGATGGATGACTTTTCCCTTGAGGCTTTGCTTAAAGCCGGCATTCTGAGTCCTGGCCCAGGTCCAGGCTGTCTGGGAGCCTGGAAAGCACGTCTGAAAGGGAGGGTACCGGGAACCAGCCCCTCTATTGGGTTCCCAGCACTAGCTCTGGATTTCTAATTATAACATTCTCTTGCTCTCAGGTTCTACATAGACTTCTCAAAACAGTTCATCCATTTGTTCATTTCTCTCATCAACAAATATTTATTGGGTATATACAATGTGCACAGCATTGCATTATGCTCCTGAGGAACAGGATGAGAATGGGAAAACTACAACGATCATTTGACTGCAAGAAAGAGGCAAATGACCGCCTGGCTCTGCCATATCCTACAGTGCTCTCTCCCCCACATCTTTCTAGGTAGGAAGGCTCCAGGGAAGTGCCTTTCCCAGCTCACAGAGAAACAGCCAAGGTCACAGGACACAAATAGTGAACCCCAGAACCAGGTCTTCAATTCAGGGCTCATCCTGTCCAAGGACAAGCAGAGATGTGTCATCATCTCTCAGACCCCAACAAGAGCAGGCAGGTTCAGAAGAGACGTTGAAGAACTGAAGTGAAACAAAATAAGAGCCAGGCTGGTGAGGGCAGCAGACCTCAGCTCATCTACAACCTGTCCCTGAGGGAGAACCCTCAGGACTCCTGTATGCAGGTGGTTCTCACTGCATAGTGCACAGGAGAGGGAGATGTGACCCCAACCAGACACCACTGGGCAAGCAATGTGGGTCCCTGGGCCCAGACACCACTGGGCAAGCAATGTGTCTGGAGAGGACTTGGAGTCTGAACCCATCTCCGTGGACCTCTGTTATTCTGATTGCAGATAGTCAAAACACAATACCAGAGGGTCCCCCAAACAGAGTAACTATTTCCTCCCGGCAGAAACCTACTCCAGAAGTGTGGCTTCTGACATAAGGCCCATGTTGGTACAGAAGCTTATTGAAAGAGCCTGCAGTGTAGACTTGACAGGTAGACCAGAACAGGTGTTCTCACCACATCTGGGCTGACCCTGGAGGGCTTAGAATCACCATGAGCTTTTGCAAACAACTCACTTGACTTCATCTTCTCATCTTCCAAGATTCCAACATAAGTCTGAGGTAGGGCCAGACTAAATAGGTGTTTCTGATATGCAGTCAGAATGGAGAGCCGGAGGGTGGTGATGGTGTGGAACTAGCTCTCCACTGCCAGAATTCTTCCCATCATTAGCCCTTTCCCCCAGCCCCACTTTATTTTTAAGTTTTGGTCTATGAAGGAATTTTTCAAATATTCAGAAAATGATCCATATACCTACTGCCAAGATTTTATAGATGGTTTTGCACCTTGACACATTTGTTCTGGATGGTTTTGTCCAGCGTGCACAAAAACCTGTCTGTAAACCCTATCTCACTCTCTCCTCCCTCTTCAGAGCAAATAACTCTGCTGACGTCAGTGTTCATCCTTTTCAGGCACGACCTCTACTTTTCTACAAAGGCATGGGCTTGTTTATGAAATGTGCATGGATGATATCCTAGTGCACCTTATATTTTACCCTCATTATTATGACTTTGAGGTGTTATCAACATTGATCCATATTGATCTACTCCGTTTATCTTAACTGCTATTGACAGATGGCCAAGTCCCTGGATTTGGAGTGCCAGGCGAGGTCTGGGCTAAGGATTTGCCTCATCACTCTGGAGTCTTTCTCCTAGGACTTGGATCAGGTCCTTGTGGACTGCCAGGTTCCAGGGCTGGGTTGTAATCAGCCCACACTCAGGGTTGCTGTTGCCGCAGGAACCCACATTGCTTGCCCAGTGGTGTACGTCAGAAAAGCCACTCACCTTGCTGCCATTTGAGGAGGATGGACCCTTTAACAAGGAAATCAGAAAATCCTGGGCCTGAGCTCTCTGGGGCTCTCTTGCTTTTTTTGCTACCACCTTAGGAAAGGAACAGCCACCTAGATCCACCAGAGCCAGGGGACTGCCAGGACATGGTCCTTGCTATGATAGAATTATCATTCTGCCTTTTTCTTTGAAAAGTAAAGATCAAATGCACTGAGCCCCTGTTTACTCTAGCATTTCTTCAGAATGGTCACAGATCAAAGTTAAACCCTGAGTATATCATAGCACCTTCGGGCAGAAGAAACCTTAGCATTTCTGTTATGCCTCATTTAACTGTTGGATATCCCATCTCATCCCATCTCATCCCTTTTCCCCTGTAAAGCTGTGCCTGCCTCCAAGTTAGAACCTCACCTTTGCACTAGAATTCCTCAACTTACATATATCAGCAAATGCTTGCTTTTTGCAAAGCACAAAGCATGGCATGTGCACAGGATGAAGGATTCAGGGACCACAAATCTTAGTAAAAATGAAGCCTCTCTCTGCCCCTTGCCGGGGTCCCCTGCACCCTGGACCACACTTCTCTGGGAGCCGGCAGACTGATTAGTGATGAATGTCACACAAAGCCAAGGGTGGGAATGCAGGGACTGCAGCAGGTGGGGATTTAAAGCATGCCCTTCACATAGTGAATGCCCACACCGCCACAAGGAGCAAGAAGTTTTTCATGTTCACTGAGGGGCCTTAGAGGAGCACCAAATGGCAGGAGCACAAATAAGAGCAGTCAGTCCTCATGAAAGCTTGCTGGGCAGTCACCTTGGCTGCTGTGATGAGCAGCAAGGGAGGGAAATGAAGGGGTAGTGAAGCCAAGATGATTGGGGCCAGGTTGGAAGGACCCTCTCCTCAGTCTGAGAAGGAGGGCAGAGGTTGGATCTGTGGAGGGAGCAGGGACAGCAGCACAGGGAGGCAAGACCCAGCCTGAGCCTCAACTGATAATATGTGCACATCTTGAGGATGCTGGATCAAGCATGAGGAATGAGGGAGTCACACCATGTGTTATAAGCAGACATGCCAGAGCCTTAGTGTGTGGCAAAGCTCAAGAGCAAGACTTAGTTCCAGGGCTAGGGAAGGTGTCTTCTGCTAACTCCAAGGAGAATTCCATAAGACTAGAAGGAGATGTGGGACATACTTAAAATCTTGGTAATAATGACAATGTTTTATTAGTTACCTTGATTGGTTTTACCTTGTGCTTTTAGCAATATGAATTCGTGAGGTTTGCAAAAATCCCTAGGATTGAAGCAACACAGTGGACAGTTAAAAAAAGAAATAGAAATGGATGCACAGAGATGTTAAAGAGGCTTTAGTCAGTTCCGTAATAAACCAGGGCTACAATTCCCATCTTCAAATGACAAAACCAAGGGGATCTCCACTGTGCCATACCATCCCTCTTATCTGTGCAATACACAAACACTGACAGCAATGAGGCTGAAAGAAGGCCATCCCGCCTACATAAAATAGCCTTCGAGATGACTGCGCAAGAGAGTGAGGAAGAGGGTACATTCAAGAGAGGATGCCTCTAGTGTAGGCACATAGGTGTGTTTTCACACACAGTACAGCAGAGCCCTAAATGAATTGTGTAACAATGAGCAATCCAAGTGTGTGTGGAGAGAGAGCTGGGGCTGGAACAAGAACCAAAATCACCTCATTTGTGGTGTGCCCTGGACCACCACAACATCGGGGTTTGAACTGACTAAACCCAGCCACACTCTGCCTTCCCCATCTTTAGACTCCTTGGCCCATCCTGTATTCTGATCATCCTTTGTTCCAACTATTGGCATTGACCAGCATCCTGGCAAGCCCTGTGTCCTTCAATGAAGCATGCGCTTTCTGAGTGATGTGTCCTTTGGGCATTGTTAGCTAAATTAAGTTCTTGGTTTGGATGGTATCTGTTGCTATCTTTAAACTTTTCTCTAAACAAGAAAATCACTCCATTCCTAATGTTGTCATCCTCTTGACCTCAGAGAAGGCAAAAGTGATAGCATTTGTCTTTGGACTGTGCTGCTGTCTTGAAAGGAATTCAAAAGCCCACAATCATTTTGCAGATTGTAGAATTAATGCTAACAAAGGAAATCCCAGGCCACTCTGTCCGTCTTCTGCATATTGTGTCCTTCTGCTCCTTGTTCTACTTCAGTGCACAATAAATAGCTAAGCAAGCATCTTGTGGTTGGGTCATGTGTGGTTCCATCTGTCCTCGCCTCCAGGCTGTACCATCACACCTTCGGGGATGCTGTGCATGAGCTCACAGGAAGGAGCTGCGAAGGATGGCACAACTCAGAAGTGGCCCTGAGGAACTGCACGAGGTTGTGGAGAAACTGCACACAGACCACACACAGGATCCAGCTCCACTGGTCATTGTGGCTCCAGGGAAAATAAGCACGTCTGGGTCACGTGGTTCAGATGTTTGTATGCACAAGAGAAGGTGCCAGGAAGAGAAGATGACAGTGTGATCAGTTCTTCCCAGGAATCAGAGGGTTCCTTGGACAGCCTCACCTCTCTCCTTCCCAAAATGAAGTCCTTGGAAGTATATTCTACGCACATGTGTGTGTGAGGGAGACATAAAACCTGAACCTGGGACAAGGACAGCCACCTGGGATTCTAAGTCCCAATGCCACTCCCCCTCCAGCGCACTCCCCGGGGGAAATCTCTCTAGGAAACACTGCCATCTGGCAGAAACTGTGAGGCCTTCCCCTTTCCCAGGCCTCATGCCAAGTATCCAGGGGCATTTCAAAATGATCGAAGGGTCATGCCTTTCTGGACCTACCATAGCTTGCTATCACTCCTTAAGAACATGGAAATCCAGGGGTACCTCCGTGGGTTTTGAGGTCAGGGCATGTGTGTGTTCAGGTCTCTCTGGTGCCAGCCTTTGACTTATACCATAATAGACCCCCCCATGCCTTTGCCAAGGCTACACCCTCGGCCTGGCACGTTGTCCCTGCCTCTGTGCCCCATCCAGGCCTTTTCCATACAGTCACATTGGAAGAGCTTACCAAATATTTGTTGAAAAAAAAATACCTATCTCAGCACTGCTGTGGAGCATTATTAAGTGAGACAAGGTGAAACAGTGTGTCAATTGTGAAATGCTACATTGATTCTAGTGAGTACCATATGGAATAGCATGCAGCATTTACTCCTCTCCCTTTCGCATCTTCCATAACAAGAATCTGGTTGTTTCCCTTTCTCTCCCTTTTGGAAAATTATTCCTACTAAGCATGGGCACCTCTGACAGCTGAGCCCCAAATTACCAGCCTCTCCAGTAATAAAATGCACGCCAGCCACTTCCTGTTTTCCCCTTTTGTAAGTAGGTCGCTGCTGCCAGAACCTCTCAAGGCCCTACCTTTGATGCCTCCTCAGGCCAGCCACAGCATGGCCCTCTCCAGCTCTCTCTCTCCCTGCTCCAGTGAGCAGCCCAGGGCCATTCAGACAAGGCTGGCTTGCAAAGCTGCGGCTGGGGTAGCAGCAAGACGCCGAACAAGGATGCCTGGTTGATGGGTCCTGATGGAAGACCCACCTCTGACCCCAGAACTAACCCCCTTCTCAGCCATGACTGAAACTTTACCTTTCTGGTCTTCAGCTTCATCTTGTGTAAAATGAGAAGCTTGGGTTAGAGGATTTCTAAGGCTTATCTAGCTCTATGATATCTGCACGGATCCAGCAAATACAGGCAGGCTGATGTGCCTGTTCCATGATAATCTTCACTTTCCAAGAGGCAGAGGAAGCACCGGGACTCAGACCCCAGAGCAACGGTGGAGCAAAAGCCCTCGAAACTCTACTGTGTCCAACCCTATAGTAACTGTCATGCTGCTTTAATGTCATCCTTGTAGCAAACATGAGAACGATACTGTCATTTCCATGCTAGAATGAAAGGGACCGAGTCTATTATTCAAAGTGCTTAGCCTCATGAGAGGGAGGGAGGATTACTTTTAAATGCAAGTTATTCTGACTCCAAACCCCAGGCTGACAGGTGACCAAGGAAGTGCTCTGTAGAGACACTGCAGACACCGTGGCCTCACATGTGTTTTCCACCCAATCGGCAATCATTTCATTTACCCATGTATTGCCTCAGTTAATATCCACAATCACACATGGGGAATGCAGGGTGGCCCCCTACTGACAAAGGAGAAGACAGACTTTGCTACAGTCAATTTGCGGGTAAATGAGAGGGTTGGAACTGGAATCCTGATATCCAAATTAGCTTCTGCTGCTTCACTGCAGTTGGAAAGGAGCAACTCCAAGCACCTGTGGCCCGCGTGGCCCTGTGTAACCTACCCCCAACACTCTTGTACTGGGACTCAGTGTCCCAGGGGCCATCTCTGCTCAGGGTCAAAGAGCTTTGAACCCCATGGGTGTTGGCTTTGGCCAGAGCACAGCTCCACAACTATGGCAGGGCTCCTCCAGTGACTCAGGGAAGAGAGTTCCCTGGTGGGCTTCAGAGTTAGGGAGCTAGCCCTGAATATGTGCTCACCTCCATTCCTGAGCTGTCTCAGCTTCAGTCCCTCCTGTATTACTAGGCAGACACAGTGATGATATCCACTCTACACAGTAACTCTGAGGATTAAATGAAATATGTACATGTTTTAGTCAGCTTTTTCATTGCTGTGACTGAAAGGACCCAACCAGAACAACTGTAGAGGAGGAAAAGTTTATTTGGGGGCTCCTAGTTTCAGAGGTCTCAATCCATAGACAGCAGGCTGTGTTCCTCGGGGTTCCAGGTGAGGCAGAACATTGTGGTGAAAGGGTGTGGCAGAGGGAAGCAGCTCACACGACGATCAGAAAGCAGAGAGAGAGGGGTCTCCACTTGCCAGATAACAAATATACATCCAAAAGTCACATCCCCAGTGCCCACCTCCTCCAGCTACACCCTACCAGTTACCAGTCAGTTAATCCCCACCAGGGGATTAATTCACTGATTGGGTTAAGACTCTCACAACCCAATCATTTCTCCTCTGAACCTTCTTACATTGTCTCACACATGAGCTTTTGGAGCACACCTCGCATCCAAACTATAACAGTACATACATTGTTATTATTATCATTAGTGATGGAGATTAATAGATTTAAAATAAATGTATGTGAAGGGCTGGGGCTGTGGCTCAGTAGTAGAGCGCTTGCCTCGCATGCGTGAGTCACTGGGTTCGATCCTCAGCACCACATACAAATAAATAAATAAATAAAATAAAGATACTGCATTCATCTACAACTAAAAAAATATTTAAAAAAATAAAATAAAATAAAATAAATGTATGTGAAAATGAAGTGTCTGATAAGGATCTTCAAACTGTTCATTCCTTTCTTGTCTATCCACCTCTGCATGTAGCTACATCAAAATTCTCACATGACAAAGTGGCATTATTCCTTAATTCTCAACACCTATTACAATCCAGGGTATACAGAAGACACTCCATAAAGGATTTATAAAACAGAAAATAAAGTCAAAGAAAAGGAAAAAATATAAAATTTTAAAATGTATCTACCTGCCTGATAGATTAAAAAGGGGTCCTTTGTCAAATAATAACATTGTCATCACAGTCAATTAGTGACACCATATACATAAATAACTACAAATGCTCTATAAAAAAGAAAAAGAAATCCTCTATCCCGGACTGGTATAAGGATCTAGATTCAGAGGATCAGAGGTCTTATTCAGCTGGCTGTATGATCCAAGTTTTGAATTCAGCCCTTAGCCTCTTGACATAAGTCTTTCTTTCACCTGTAGGAAGGAGGGCCCCCCATGGCCCATCTCCACCATTGCATTTCCTATGCTCCTGAGTTAATACACCTGAGACTGGAAAAGGGTGGCCAGAAAAAAATGGTACTGCAGGCCAGTGCTCAGAAGAGGAAGGCCCTTCCTTCTTTCCACACACCTGCCACATCAGCTGGAAATGCCTGAGGATGGCCTCCAAAATAATCGCTCTTGGGAACCACCACCCCACATCTGCCATCACTGCCTGAGTCTTCCTTCCTTCTTTTTTTTGGGGGGGTACCAGGGATTGAACTCAGGGGACACCCTACCACTGAGACACATCCCCAGCTTATTTTGTGTTTTATGGGAGACAAGGTCTCACTGAGTTGCTTGGTGCCTCACCATTGCTGAGACTGGCTTTGAACTTGCTATTCTTCTGTCTCAGCCTCCCAAAATGCTGGGATTACAGGCATGCACCACCATACCCGGCTTCTTCCTTCTGAGCTCATTTGCCAGAGGTCTAGAGTCAAGGTGACAATAACAAAAGCAGTAACCAGGATTAGGAAAACATTCGACAGTTCATGAAGCCCATCACAGAGATGACTTGACTTGGTCCGTTCTGCCTCTCCCTAACGTAAGTGCAGCAGGAAATAAGATTCCATCAGCCTCGCTTGGGGATGAGTGATCAGACTCAAGGAGAAAAATAATCTGTTCAAGGAAACAACAGAGGCAGGACCTAAACCCAGACTTTTTTATTTTTCCTCTAAATTTTTTCTTCTTTCTTTTTCTTTTTCCTCCCCCAGCCTACCCCACTACCAGAAAAAACACAAAGCATTTTACGTAAAGCAGCACAGCAAAAGGTACTTGGCTTCAATCACAAACATGGATTACTTAAAGCTGCAGAAATTACCTCAACACTCAGCCTTTACCACTCATGCATTTTCCTTCAACAATTATTATTCCAACCATTAGGGAAATACAACTTTTAATCATACTCCAGTCGTTTCATAATGATAGCAGCAGTGCTCTTCTGAGCACTGGCCTGCAGTACCATTTTTTCTGGCATTATTACTTGCCAAAAAACCAGACAGACCTGAGGTCAAGGCAACTGCATTCTCTGTGTAAGCTGTAAAATAAAAACAAAACAAACAAACAAACAAACAAACAAAAACAGAAGCTAGAACAGGTAAGCCCCATCCCCTCCTTCCTTTCCTCCAAATTCCAGAAAAATTTGAATATACTGATAAACTCACTGCAAGGTCTCACACTCACTAGCAGAAGGCAGAGCCAAGCACTCATATGCAAGTCAATGTCCTAAACAGCTTCATGAAGGATGAAACGAAGCCTCTGCAAAGGAAAATTCTTAAAAAACCCATATGCCCCTCCTCCGCATTGCCTAGCTGAATAGTGTGAAACACTGGTCAACAATTGATGAGATGATCTTAAGCATTTAAAGTCAACATGCGAACCATGGAAATGTGGAAAAGTATCTTATTCTAGTTTAATCACTGTCAACTTATAGACCCTTGACTATCTGGAAACAAAATTTAAAGTCATATGTCTTCTGTTAAGAGCCATGAAGATATGATGAATTTCTAGTTTGTCTCCTATAAAAGGACTCAAAGACTTCAATTTATAAATATGTTTTCATCTTCATACCATCTCTGATTATTGGGGAAAGTCAGATCTTCATATTTCATGAACAAAGAAAACCAAGTCAAGAAATGGAATTTGGCTTACTGGAAGGCTGAAGAGTGGTCTTAGGGGCACTTGCTTTGCCTGACTTCTAACCTCCATGGCGCCTCTCTTTGAGTTTTAGATTGGGATCATGGGTGCACTATGCACAGATTTCATTTTCTCACCCACTTCTTTTGGGCTCTGATCACCTAATATCTGGCTTCAGTGAGTGATTTGCTGCCCTAAATTCCAGTGAAACACATCTGGAACCACACAAATGAAAGACCCAATTCTCTCTGCCACTCTTCAAACAGGGACTCTGGAATGGCTGGGAAAACAAATATAAAGATTCACTTCGTGTAAATCATCAGCAGGTTTATTTATACTAAAAATCTCTATCAAATGCCTCAATTATTATTTCCTCTAGCTGTCACTACAGCTATCATCTGCTGAATGCCAGGAACTGCATTAAGTATTCTACTTAGGTTGTGTCGTTGGTCCTCACAACATCATCAACTCGGTATTTTTTTAATTTTACAGATAAAGATGCAGAAGCTCACAGAGATTAAACAGCCTGTTCTGGCTCACCCTGTTTGTACATAGCAGAGCAGGGAGTCAAAGCCAAATCCATGTGATTCCAGTGATTGGATTCCTGGCTGACTCGGGAATGTTTTCTGGGGCTATCATGTCAATCTGATTATGTGCAAATTTAATAATATTTTCAACAATAATTTATGATCCACTTATTATGTGAAAGGCAATTTTTTTTTCTAGGTAACATAAAACAAAGATGCTTAAGCCATGTGGCTGAGCCTAAGAAGCTTATGGACTTAGGGAGGACATGCCATATGCTCTGTCTGTAACAAAGGCGTACAGTTAAAATATCATGGGACAGCAGATGAAGGAGGTGTCCCTTCCAGCTGGGGAAGCTGAGTTTTGTACAAATAAGCATGGGACAAAAACAGTGGATAAAAGTCATCTTAGCTGAGAGGATTAATTGCACAGCAATAAAGAAAAGCTAAAGAGTGCATCCACCTGGAGTATCTCATAGCAGTGGTCTTCTCAGAGGACACTGATGTTCCTTGGTATAGAGCATGTGCTTTGACCTTTTCACCCACCAGAAGTGGTGGATAAGCACTTATTCATCTCCACTCTTACATGGTTCCCCTTTGAAATGAATAATGTGCTTTCTGAGGTATAAAAAATTGTGAACTTTGTTGGGCTTTTTGGACAACTGATGTTGCCAGTGATTACCTGTGCTAGGTGGAGAAAGTGAATGGGGGACACAAGCTGTGTTCAGGAAGTTCAGAATCCACCTGAAACACCCACAAGTAGATCAATTACTCCACAATTATTAGATGACTGCCTATTACCTGCCAGCTTGACATTAAATTTTAACTAAATTTCCCTAGTGCACAAAGCCTTCAGGAGAAATTTTTCTAGTATACGCTAGGAGAAAACAAGCAGCTGAGGAAAGAAGAACATGGTTGAAAACCTACAATGAAACAATTTGGTACAGAGACAATTTACAAATATTACTTCAACCATCAATAGGGTATACAGTCTTAACCATATTGATTTTGTAATAAAAAGAATACTCTGTGGCATGATTTTTAAGGGATTATTAGATAACATTTAACATTAACTGATATGTATTATTTAAAGAAAATTAAGCATGCATGGGGCCTGGAGAACAGCAAGCAGAGAGGAAGGTGAGTACTCACTGTGGTAATGTAGAACTGGCTTAAAACGATGGAAAAATGGGGAAAATAGAGGTAAAATGTTGAAAAAGAAGACAAACTGGTTCTGTCGAAACAGTGCACCCTTTGAAGCCATGTGGTATCTATTAAACCCTGGCTTATTCCTTTATTCGTTATATGGCCTTCACTGTTTAGCCTCGGTTTTCTCATCTGTAAAATGGAACTAATAATATTTATATAGCAAGATATCTGTGAGGACAAGAAGCACCTGGCAGAATGTACAGCCCAGAGTAAAGAATCATTCATGTCACGAATTTTATTGAGTGTCTCGAGACTGGAAATGTAGTGATGGACCAAAAAAAGTGGTCCTTATTCTCATGGGGTTTGTAGTCTAACAGAAGATTCATGGTTGTTCTTGGTATTATCTGTAACCAAATAACAAAACAGCATTAGAACACATTATTAGAGGATAATCACAGCCTTATAAATTGTCTAATAGCTGCAACTGACAGCTTTCTTATGTAAACTCAGTAGGTCAACCACAGTCCCAGAAAATGAATTGTGAATAGTTCAGGAAATAAGCCACTCCACAAAGGGTGAGACTAGAGGCTTGGGCGTGTTGGTCTCACCAAGCAGACATTCTGTTATTTGATAAAAGAGGTAATGCAGATGAATTCTGTTAGATGTCTCAGTAAAAATAGCATCAGAGCTGGTATCACAAAATGGGAACATCTGGTTCTGGAAAAAGAGCTAAAGAAAATATGATGTAGAGTCAAGTGAACTAAGCTAAATGAGGAAGCTGAGCGCTGGTCTGAGGCTGGTCCCCAAATGGCAATGTAACTAGGAATAATCCCCTTCAGCCTCCATCCAGATCTGTTCCCTAATCCTAAATTGGTTGAGCCCTGAGGTCTTGTTTACCTGTGCCCTTCTAGGACTTGATAAATACAAAAACAGACAGATGTTTAAATGAAGTTAATGTTCATAGCAATGTTCATAGTTTCAATAAATGATTTGGACATCTAATAAAATGAAGGATTAGATCATACTCCGGCATCATTTTAGAAGGTGAAATATCTAAACACTGGCCATCCCTAGGGGGTTTGTGTCTTAAAAATCTAGTTTTGATGTGCTGATAAGATTGTTTTTTCCCGCACCTTGGGAGGCTGAGACAGGAGAATCCCAACTTCAAAGCCAGCCTCAGCAACGACGAAGTGCTAAGCAACTCAATGAGACCCTGTCTCTACATAAAACACAAAATAGGGCTGGGGATGTGGATCAGTGGTTGAGTGCCCCTGAGTTCAATCCCTGGTACCAAAAAAAAAATTGGTTTTTAATACCTAATTGGGGCAGCGATTATTGTTTCTGAGAACTTTTAGCTCTATCTTCTGTGCAGAATCAGTCTTTCAGGATCATTTGTGGGTTGCTAGAGTCACATGACTAGTTTTGGCCAATGAGTTAGGAATGAGAGTAATGCATGTCACTTATAAGCAAATGTAGTTACCAATGCAATGCTCTTTAGTGGTCTCTTTCTCTTTGGCATGATGACTTACAATGTTCAAGGTGGTGGTTGCTCTGTCACTGTTGGTCCCTCAGTGACTAGATAAGCAAAGTTTCCTGCTATCCCATTATGAATGAGTAAGAAAATGGGTTATTTTGTTACTATGGCATAATCTAACCAATCCTTACAGATACATTGCTTCATATTAATGTTTTCCTGATTTAACAACTTTCTGGAATATAAACTGCAATTATGCACTAAAATGCATTTCCATATGTTAAATATGATTACTTCTATTTGATTGGACATGACTATATTGCCACTACTAGGGACAACATTCACATTATGCTTCTGAAAGTGTCATTCATGTGGAATGCAATGCGACTAGCAACACTACTTTGAATTTGTAACAGTACTGGGGAAATACTCTAATTCCACTTAATATTTGTACTTAATTAATTTTCAGATTAAAGGAAATAATCCTTTTTATTTACAAAATATTTTATAGTTTTTAAAAAGCTCTTACATTCAAAAAAACATTACATCATTTGTGATTCACAGCTATATAAGGCAGATGGTATTAGCTCCATTTTACAAGGGAATGAGAACCTCAGGGCTTAAAGGACTGCATAAGGTTGCCAGCTAATAAGCAACAAAATTGGGACTCCTGACTCCACTTTTGGAACTAATTCAACTGAACTACATTTCCTTCAGCATCTTTACCTTAAACAGACGTTTCTTTTTGTTTCCATCCACTCTAATCCTGTTCCCCAATGTAGGGAATACTTCCAATCAGCTTTTTCCTCGTTATTAATTTTTGCAAATTAATTGTTCAAAAGAAAGTGCAGTGAGCTAGAACCTTCCACCATGGACTCCCAAGGCAGTAGAATCTCTCTGGCTGAGAAGTCTACCAGAAAATGCCATCCCTGAACCTTGATAAACTGGAGGCCAACTCTCTGCTCAGCCCTGAGTCCCTGACATCTGCCTTGGTTGTTAGTCCTGGTCCTGATGTTGAAGTGGTCAACAGTTCTATGCTACAATTCATCTCACACTCTGGGATTGGCAAAATAGCTCGCCTCTGAATTAGGGATCCCACACAGTTACTTCCCAGCTCCTCTCCCAAAGAGCCCAGGATTTTCCTTTCCTCTCACACTGCCATCTCTTGTTTTATTTTCTATTCTTGTTTTTCTTGCTTCTTCTGATAAACCTTTGGTTATGTTATCAGCCTCCTTTTCTTAATTGACTATGAGTGAATGAAATCACTTCATTTTTTAAGTCACTGCTATCTGAGATCTCAGCTAGGCTGGAGCCAAAGAAACTCAAAGACCTAATTAGAAATCCTCTGCCATCAAGGATTCTCAGAGGTGACAGAATACCTCCTTTTCCCTCCCTCATTAACACACTGCACCCCAGGGTTAAAACACTTCATAAATCATTTATTGAACCCCTGAGTTTCCAAAGCTCTCCCATGAACCTATGAAGTGAAATTCATACCAATCCCTAGAGGCAAGATGGCACGGGGGCCCCCAGGATTGTCCCCACCACAGAAGTTACATCAGGCATAGAGAAGGGCCTCTCCAACCTCTCAGATCTGCCATTGGGACCCCAAATCCAACGGGGTTGTCATCCTCCCCTCCCCTGGGATCTGTGTGCTTGACACCCATTTCCCTTTTGGCAGTTTAATGTGTGGCTGGTACCTTTCAAGAACTTTCTTCTACCTCAGAGGGTCTACCTCAGATGCCAAATTCTCATGGTAGGAAAGACTGAACTTTCAGGATGCTCTCTGGGGGCCTGGCCCTCTCACTCCTCTCAAGAAATCTACTAAGGACTAGAGAAAAAGAACCCATAAAAGAGAAAAGAAAAGAAGCTGCTTAACAGGATTTCATAGCATCTTCTCCTGCCTAATCTATCCTCCTTCCACCCCAAGTCTTCCAAAGCTAGGGTTAGGTCTCAGGACTCCTAGTAGCAATTGGGCACAAGTAAGCTTCCTGGCCCCATCATAAGAGATTTCGGCCTCCATCCTTTATCTCCCTGACCAGGTTAAATCTTACAACCCACTTTCATGGCACCTTAGACACCTTCTTCAATGCCCTTCCATACATACTATTTGACATGGATCTGTAGGACTATTGGATCTTTCTACCCCATTAGACTAAGCTACACAAAGTCAGTTTGCCCTTAACTGGCAAAGAGTGGGGACTCAATCAATGTTTATTAAATGGGTGAATTAATCTTCACTGCTGACATAGCAAAAGAGAATGAGCTTCAGCTATGACAGGAAGGATTAGCTCAGCGCTCATTCTGGAGCTGGATTGCCTGGTATTAAATCCTGGCTCTGTAATTTATTTCATATGAGACCTTAGAAAAATCTCTCTCTCCTGCCTCATTTTATAGTATTAAATGGTGATCATAGTAGTACCTACTCCCTATAGTTATTCTGAGGAGTCAAAGAGATAATCCATGTAACCCTCTTAAAATAGTTTCTGGAAAATATAAATACTCAATAAATATTAGCTAATTATAGTCTGCTTGCAGATTGTGGATAACTAAAGGGGAAGATTTGATCTTGTCCTTTGCAAGATACTGGATGAAATATTCTATGCGTTACATTTATCCAAGGAGGCAGTCTTGATTGTTAAAACAGAAAAGATTATCTAATTATAATTGCAAATTAAAACACTGGTTCTATTGAGAGATATAACAAGAGACAAGGCAGGCATGTTTACCATAATGGACAACTACATTGCTGAAGAAATCAAGATGTAAACCATGGAGACCTTTGACAATGGAAAAGCATCTAGGATCAAAAAATATTTAGTGGGTCTTCCAAAAACAGCTTATTTTCTTTAGGGAAAAATTCCTCCAGATGTAACAGCTAGGATTGATAAAAGTCACACTTAAGTCGGTTTACAGAATCAGCCCTTCCAAAGATGGAGAGTCCAATTGCAGAGCAGTGGTTAACATCACAAACAGGAGTCAAAAACACTTAAGCTGAAATCCCATCAAAGTCATTCTTTGTTATATATCTTGGGCATGTTGTTTAGTCTCTCTAGGTTTCATCTATAAAATGGAAATGGTAACAGGACAGCCATTTTCCAGTTATTACAAGAATTGAACTTTAACAGTATTCATTAACACTCTATTAGTTATACTTAAAAATGTCATGAGTTTGTAACACAAAACTTGTCTCTATTCCATGGACCAAGGGCTTTCCTTTATCTGGAAGGGAAGATAGTCTAAAATAAGGGCCTACGCAAAATTATAAGAAATGATCAATGCTTTGGATTCATAGTTAAGGACATAAAAAGGCCAGAATCAGAAGACCAGTGACCAGGAAGTTCAGGAAGAGTTTTGTGCCCTTCTGAAGGGATACAAAATGTGTGAATAAGGCTGCATATGATGGTGATGCTTAGCAACCAGGTTGACCAGATGATCCCTTCTCAGATGTTATTTGACCTCCTTCTTTGCTCTGCTAGAGTCTATAGTCTCGAGGATAATTTTGCCTGCACAGCTTAATCAGACAAGAATAAGTTCTTATTGTTGACAACAAAGAGTTCTAACTAATAAAGCAGGCTTCCCAGGCCTACTAAAACATAAGCTCTGGAAGCAGGCCCAGTAACTTAGATTTTTGGAAGCATCCAAGGTGACTCTTACATGTCCTGAAATTTGAGAACACTGCTATCATTGGATTCTGAGACACCTTCCTGCTCTGACAGTCTCTATGATTGTTTGATGGTAGGAACTCCTAAGATTTCTTTGCCAGATCCACTAGGCACAGTTTCCATCAGCTGAAGTCATCTCTCAGATGTGGGAAGAACAGAAAAGCAGATTCCTCACACAGAGCCTCCTCCCCTTCCATGGCCCCTACGCCCAGACACAACTCTCAGAGCTGTAATACGTGTGTCACGTAAGCCTGGGATAGAAGTCCACAATCAGGGAACTGGCACCTGATTTTGGTCAAAAAAACAATGTCTTTTCTAGGAGTCCTGACTCCCTCACAGGGTGTATTAGCTTTCTATCACTGTAACAAAATATCTAAGGCAATTAATTTTTAAAGAGAAAAGTTTAAAGGTTCCGGAGTTTTTAGTCCAATATCGAGTGACCCCCTTGCTTTGGGCCTCAGGCAATGGTCATACTTCATGGAGGGAGAAAAATGTGTGGCAAAGCAAACTCCTCATTTCATGAGCCTGGAAGCAGAAAGAGACCAAAAGAGACTGGGTCTCATGCTCCCCTTTACGGGCATGCCCTTAATGACCTAATGACCTCCCTCTAGGCTCCATTTCCCAAAGGTTCCACCACTGTGGGGATCAAGTCTTGAACACATGGACCTTTGGGGTACATTTATCCAAAGCATAGCAAATGGGAGAAAACCCATGACATCCTATCTGTACTTCATGTGCAAGCCGTTTTCCAGCAAAAGATAAGCATGAGGTCTTGGTCTTTCATTTAAAATAGCAGACAACATCTTATCTTTCTGAGAGTGGAACAGGGGGAATAAAGGATGTTCTAAAATATCCAAGTTGTTTCCAGAATAACCAGGAACATTTTTTTGGTAAAGGAGAAAATAGTTGAACTTCCTTGGGTAGCAGCTCCTTGGCAAGCTTCCCTCAGGGTAGGGGGGGCAACATGCTTCTTCATATCTGTGAGGCCCAGCATGGCTGGCCAATCTTGTCCCAGGGTGGTGGTCCCGGTCTCAAAGAATCCAGGCCCAGGCGTAGCAAGATCTGCTTAGAACACCTAGCAAAGGCTGTTAAATGGGGCAGCAGCAGCTGTGATTAGGTAAGCACAGAGGAGGGGACATGCCAGCCTCCTCCTGTTTTCTCCCTAGTAGAGCCTCATCTCTAGCCTCCCTGCCTCAGGTATCCACATGCCATGCTTGCCAGCCCTCTTAAAATCCCACTTTCACCAGGTTAATCACCTCTTGTAAATCTCCACAGCCTCACTCACTGCAAATGTGGCAGCAGCTCCAGATTCCTCAGTCTGCTGTTCACAGGCCACCACAACCCAGCTTCGAGTAGTTTTAACAAAGCTGGCTCCCGCAGTTCCCAGGATCTCTCTCCATGGCTCGCCAATCTTCTATGCCAGCAGTGGGCACTGTGTTTCCCGTATGCTCACTGCAGGCTTTTGCTGCTCATCTCCCCTCCCTGTTACTGAGCTCCGACCTGGCCCCTCCTCTCCACCTATACGGATCCTGAGTTTATCTGAAGTTGTGTCTTCATTGCTCTGCTTTAACGGCCACCGACTCAGACCTCCACTCCTCCATGCTCAGCTCTTGTAGGCAATTGGTTGGAGGGAGACGTCCAGTTTGGAGGGAGAGAGCATGAGTTGAAATCCAGCTCAACTAATTTGGAGTTGTGAGGTTACACCATCACCCGCTCTAAATTTCATTGTCTCTGCTACCTGGCAGGGTTGCTTCAGTCATTAGGATAGTGTATATAAAATGCCTATCACAATGCACGGCACGTAGCAGGTACTCAGCAAGTGGTAACTGGCAGTGACAGTAGCACCTGTCTTCATCTGTATAGGACTCATGCCTCAGTATGACTTGGCTGCTGTACTCCTCCGTTCCCCACGATACATCACTCACTTCTGGTTGCTTAGCAAGGGTTCAAGAGATGTTTTTGTGAGGTCTCTGGGTGTTTGTGCTGTGCATTTGCTGGCTTTTTTAAGGAAAGAGCAAAGATGGTGAGGGCCAACTGACCGTGCACTCAACCGACAAGGCAGCTCCATGGAGCCCGGGAACAAATACAATCAACATGTAGCCTGCAATCAACATGTGCTCTATAAAGGGAAGCCCTTGAGAGTTACAGGCTTGATTTGAAAGCTGAAACTCTGCTGCACTGCCTGAGAATGCCGGCAGCTTGCTCGGGAAACCACTTGGTTGTCAAAACACATCCCGGCTTCTCCTGTCAGAGGGTGTCAGCCAACATCTTGGAGAATGGCAGAGCAAGCTCATGGGAGTTCAGTGCTGATAAATGATTTGTAAATGTCACACAGGCCCAAGGGGTGGATGTCAGTGTAGGCTGGAAGTTACCTCTATTTCAAAGCAATGGGAAATTGTGAAATCTCCAGCTTTCTTGTATAAGCTCATGTTCCATGTTTTTAAACTTATAAGCCATAAAAATGACTATAAATCTACTTGTCCTTACCTTACCACGATAATCAAACCTCCTTTACACTAAAAACAATTTCCTGGGCCTTTTTAAAATTTTTTAAACATTTAAAAAAATGTTTTGTCCTTAAGACTCATAATCTCAATAGTCCTTTTACTCTATCTGGGTATCTGGATGTACCTCCTCTGCTCCAACTGATTCAACCAATCAACTTATAAGTATTTTTCATACTTTATTTTGAGCCCAGAATTCCATGGGCAGCCAAGAAAGATAACAGAAGAAAACTTGGCCTCTGTTCTTGTTATAGCTGGGATCTGGAATGTCCCCCAAAGGCTCATGGGTTGAAGTCTCAAAAGGAACAATACTCAGAGGTGGGACTTGGTGAAATGATTGTATCATGAGGCTCTTCCTTCATCCATGTAAGAATCCTTATTAATCCATGTGTTAATCGATATATTAATCCACTGAGGGATTGATTGAGAGGTGATGGAAAGTGTAGGAAATAGGGCCTAGATGGAGAGAATGGATCATTGAGGGCATGGCTTGTCCCTGATCCCTTCCTTGAGCTCTCGCTGTGTTTCCTGGCTACCATGAGGTAAGCAGCTCTGCTCTGTCACATCCTTCTGCCATGATGTTGTGTCTCGCCTCAGGGTCACAGAAATAGAGCCAATCAATCATGGACTGAAACCTCTGAAACCGTGAGCCCAAATAAAATTTTCCTCCTTTAAATTGTTTATGTCGGAAATTTTGGTCACAGTGATGACAAAGCTGAATAACACAGTCCTTAAGGACTAATTTAAAATTGAGTTGTTTTGTTAGGTCTGCTCAAAGCCACCCCAAAGCCTGCATTTGCTGACCCTCATCCAATAGTCATTCATCAAACATTTATTAAACACCTGTGTGTGCCAGGAATACAAAGGGTGAACAAGCCAGACAAGGTCCAGGTGCTCATAGAGCTTATATCCTAGTAGGAGAAAGAGGCAAACAGCAAGCAAACAAATACGAGTTCAGGAATGGTAAATGCTAGAAAGAAAATAGAGCAGTGAGACAGAGTTGGATGAGGTTGGAGGGGCTGGAGGCCAGAGCAAGTCTTTCTGAAGGGGTGGTATGAACAGCCTGTCAAAAGAGGTAAGATATAAATTAAGAGACTCCTCCAGCTCCCTTCCAGTAGAGAACCTATCCATAAACCCTAGAGAAAAACAAAGGATATAGAAATGAATTCACAGCTGCTGCTCCTGTAACTTTCTGTGTCTCTGACTCAAGGTCAAGGCCTATATTTCACTCACAGCCTGAAGTGCAGTGGCTGATACATAGTAGATGCTGAATGAAGGATAGTAAGGGTGCCTGTTCACTACTTATCAGCCAATGTACTCAGCACATGCTATGCACTATGTCACCTAATTCTTATGACCAACACACGAGGAAGTTGCTTATAATACCTTTGTGACAGATGTAAATAGGTTTTCACAGAGGATGAGCAAAAGAGCTCAGATTCAAACCTGGGTACTCTATTCCCAGACCACCTGTCCTCAACTCCTACGCATGCATGTACACATGAATGGCCCTACCCCTTGATTTTAGGTCTTGGACAGAAACAAAAATGGCGACTGTATGCTTTATGCTTTGACTTATTGGAATCCATATACATGTATTAAGTTGCATCTGGTGCATTATTGTTCGTACCTTCTTCAATATCCTAACAAACAGCCACTTTTCTTGGACAAAAGGCAATCTGAAAGATATTTACTTTCTGAAGTTGAGCAAATCAAAGAGTAAAAGAAATAGTTTGTTTTGTTTCCTCCTGTGTAGTTCGTCTGAGGAAATTTTGTGAACTGTTAGTTTTTCCGTTTGTTTCTGTACCAGGGATTGAACCCATGGGTGCTTAACCACTGAGCCAGATCCTCAGCCCTTTTACCTTTTATTTAGAGACAGAGTCTCACTAAGTTGCTTAGGGCCTTGCTATGTTGCTTAGGCTGGCTTTGAATTTGCGATCCTCCCGCCTCAGCCTCTGAGCCAATAGGATTACAGGCGTGTGCCAACATACCTGGCAGATTTTCTAGATTGTTTCTTAATCACTATAAACTCATCGTACTGGCAAAGAACACACACTGCCCACTTCTCAGACCTGTGTTAGCAATGACGTTCACACTGAGATGAGAAGACAGCGTCACATTTAGGGTTTCACAGATGTTGGGACAAAAGAGGTCTATTCCCACTACACAGCTGTCATTGGTCCCTTCACATACCCAGATATCCCCACCTCTGAGTTTTTGCTCAGACTGATCCTTCTCCTGGACCCTCCTGTCCTTTTCCTGTTGTCTCAATGCTTTCGTCCCTTCAGATCCTTCTCAAACAGTCCTCCTCGGTAAGAAAAGCTTATTGATACCATCTCCCATGTCAGACCCTTGTCTTCACCTGAGTACACAAATCTGGCACTTCCTGATCCCTGTTCCAGTTTTAGTTATTTTTGTATTTGTTTGGGGCTACTTGCTAGATTGTGGGCAGAAAATTCCCTTTAATTAATCGTTTTACATCTAATAGCTCTAGCACAGCACCCATGATATTAATACTCAGTAAACACCGCTGAGCTAAATTTGATAGCGCTATTTTCAAAGGGAGCTTATTTTAGGCTTTCTCCTGGAGATTTTCTTGATAACAACAACAATAATTTACTTTTGCTGAGGGCTTACTGCCTGACAAAAATCTACGTAGATTGTTTTGTTATATTTATTTATTTATTTAGGTACCAGGGATTGAACTCAGGGGCACTCGACCACTGAGCCACATCCCCAGCCCTATTTTGTGTTTTATGTAGAGACAGGGTCTCACTGAGTTGCTTAGCGCCTCACCGTTGCTGAGGCTGGCTTTGAACTCGCGATTCTCCTGTCTCAGCCTCCCTAAGTGCTGGGATTACAGGCTTGCGCCACCGTGCCAGGCTTGTTTTGTTATATTTATTTACTTACTTATTTATTTTTACAGAGCTGAGAATCAAAACCAGGGCTTCGTGCATGCTTGGCAAGAGCTCTACCACTTAGTAACACTCAGCCCAATGTAGTTTATTACATTTGTCCCATAACAACTCTGAAAGATAATAACCCTATTATTATCCATATTTTATATCTGGAAAAGACTACTTCATAGTAGGCCATTTAGAAAGATATCAATTGCAGTTGGTCACTCTTATGGTTTGGATGTGAGGTATCCCCAAAAGCTCATGTGTGAGACAATACAAGAAGGTTCAGAGGAGAAATGACTGGGTTGTGAGAGTCTTAACCCAATCAGTGAATTAATCCCCTGGTGGGGATTAACTGAGTAGAAACTAAGGCTGGTAGGGTGTAGCTGGAGGAGGTGGGTCCTTGGTGGTGTGCCTTCAGGGTATATATTTTGTGTTTGGAGAGTGGCATTTCTCTCTGCTCTCTGATCATCATGTGAGCTACTTCCCTCTGCCACACTCTTCGGCTATGATGTTTAGTCTCACCTCGAGCCCTGAGGAATGGAGCCAGCTGTCTAAGGACCAAGACCTCTGAAACCAAGAGCCCCTAAATAAACTGTTCTTCCTCTAAATTATTCTGGTCAGATCTTTTAGTCACAGCAGCAAAAAAAAAACTAACAAAAACAATCACATAGCTAACGAATGACCAAAATCAGGATTTGAACTCAGATCTAACCTGCCTCCAAACCTCACTCATTTAATCAAAGTGCTCAATGGCTGAATGCTTCTTCCAGTGCGGTGTGAAGCCTCCCTTTATGCCTTCCCATTTCCTGTCTTCCACTCTTAGCCAGTTCCTTAATAATCTACCTCCTGGACTTGGCAGGCTCTACAGTTGTTCTCTGGAAGCCCTAAATTACCCTCTCCCTTTATTTATTTATTTTTAAAAAATTTGTTGGCACTCTGGGAGTTTGAACCCAGGATTTTGTGCATGCTAGGCAAGTGCTCTACCACTACACCCCCAGTCCTCCCCAGAATTCTTCAACCTATTCTGCTGTCCAGCATGCTACTGCAGAGCTCTGCCTATACTCATCCCTAAGCTTAAGCTCCCATTTCCTAAGGTGTCAGATTATAATTAGCTGCTTTTGATTTAACTAGCTTGCACTAAAGTGTGAGTGACTATTAGCTCCTTAAAGTTCAATGGGAACTGTTGTTTGAAAAAGAGGTATCTGTCAACGCTAAGAACTGGATTTGGATGTGTTCCCAAAGGAGAACTCCAAAATGTTTCCAGCAATGATAGTATTCCCTAGTTATATGCCCAGCCTTCTCCAAAATGACCACTTTGAATATTTATTTATTTGTATGCCTAGGTCCATATGAATATATTTGCTTAAAATTTTTCTATTGAGTTCAGGGCCAGACCGCTTACACACACACATTATTATACAATTCAAGTATCTCATTAATGAACATGTTTCATTATGATCATGTCATTGTTCCTTTGTTTCAGGATAGTCTCCTCCATGTCTGAAATGCAGTGTCCACACTAAATCCCCTCTGCTACCCTGGGTGTGAAAGTGACCTAAGCAGAGCATCCAGGAGACAGGTAATCTCTAATTCACTGCAGGGACTTAATCTTCAGCTTTTGACTTCTCTGGAGTTCTCCCAGAAAAGACCCAATGAAAGAGGGGGGCTGTGGGGTCTTCAGACCCTGTGGAAGAGGGGGGCTGGTGGCATGAGAATAGCCCCCCTCAAAGCTGCAGAACAAAGACCTCTGTGGCTCTCAGAAATTCCAAACCCCACTCAGACTCAGGTCTGCCTTGGTGGCCACCAGCTGTCAACATCTGGAATGCATTTCCCATTTTCAAAGCCACCCAGACAGAACTGACTTGCCCCTGATTGGACCCAGTATGTGGTCAACAGGGGAGGGTGGAGAGGGCCCCTGTGTATTGCAAGGCAATGGAGAGTAGAGGATCTGCTGAGATTTGGACTAGCCAATAAAAGGGTTAACCTGAGATATGGGTGCCAGCTCAATAGGAGGTCCAAAACATTTTTAAAATTACTTGACATTTGATGTTTCAATTTTAAAAAAGCACCAAGGGAAATACTAGAACTCTGAGGGACATTTTTAATGTATGTTTCAGTTAGTCTGGTTTTTATTTTGAATTACATATGTAGGAGGAGCATCATGTTCTTTTCAGGGCTTAAGACTTCTAAAGATTTCATCCAGTCTTAGGCTAAGGATTGCAGAAGTATCTTTTATTGGATTGGGGTTGAAGACATGGAGTAAATGCTATAGAGGGCCATTTAATGTCTTATTTATGCCTAAATACCAGCATCTAGCACAGTTACTGGCATAGGGCAACTCAGAGTATACGTGGTAGCTTGGCTGACCTTGGCCCTATATGCTCACCTGCTACTGGTATTATCATGAACTAACCTGGTGACTCAAGCTCCCTCCTGAAAATGACAGCAGATAATCATGGGAAGAGAAACTGTCACAACGCCCCCCACCCCTTCTCTTGAGTGACCATGTAATTCATCTTCCAAACTGGGAAATTGATCAACAATAGGTACCTGGTTTGTCCTGGGGAAAACTTGATTATTTTCTCACTCACCAACACTTTCTTTTTAACTCAGAGTTCCAATTTCTCTAACTTTTCACCTCTATCCCTCCACTCAACCTCTCTTCCATCCCCATCCTATAGTTCTCCCTTGGTTTCTGCAACAATCCCCTGAATCCTTGCCCATAGCATTGTCCTTTATAATTCTGGAAGCTGCAGCTCACATTACATGCTATTATCTACCTGCACCACACACCTGGTAAGTCAGGCAGAGAAAAGGGAACTGTCTGTCAAACAAACACCATTTACCTGCAGCTGCCTGGATGTCAAGGAGCCTCTATATCAATTGCTTAAGGACAGCATGAAATGTGGGAGGCCCAGAAGTGGTTGTATTTTAAGTCAAATAGAAGTCAACACAAGTCAGAAATCCCTGCTGAGTAACTGCTATAGTCAGGGCCCTAGTCTAGGTGCCAAGATGAATAAGAAGATGAGAACCATCTTCCACCATCAAGGAGGAGTTTGAGTTTGGATGGTAGAGAGGTAGGTAAATACTAGCCACAGTTTGGGCAGAATGTGCTTGTAATTGGAGCATTAAAGAAGGGGAAATGGCTCTAAACTGGTGGGACTGAGGACACCTTCCTTGAGATGATGTATTTGGCATCACACTGAGGATTTTCAAAGTCAGGTTGAAGAGACCAAAATTATTCTGTTTGGGAGCCCTGGAATGATGTGACGACAGGCGCTGTCCTCTGGGGAGATTAATTTGGAAATCCCATATAGGATAAACTAAGGTAGAAAGTGAAAGAGAAGTAGAAAGATTGTGAAGAGGTGATTATGGTCACTCCAGACTCCAGCTCAAAAACTGGTGTCCAGGGGATGTGGCTCTGTGGTAGAGTACTTGCCTGGCATGAGCAAGGCCTGGGTCTGATACCCAGAACTGCAAAAAAAAAACAAGGGAAAAATCAAGTGATATGCATTTTATAGATGACCTCACTATAACCAAACAAGAACAATAAATAGCAATAGCATAATTATAATTATACTGTGCAGAGAGAGTGCAATAGAGAAACAGACATATAAGCGACTATCAGTTGTCCATGTTAGATATCAACTTGTAAAGCAATGGTTTGCCTGGGCCACCTAAGTACACTTGGGACCACCTGTCTCAATTGTCTAGGTGATGTCCACTTAGGAAATGTGAGTGATTGCAGCAGCAGAAAATTTACTCTGTGGGGGAGAGAGCAAACACATCCACATGGGCACCTGAAGCACATTTCCTGTAACTGGCAAGGATTACTGAGAGGTAGCATTCAAGTTAAAGTGATTTCTCTTGTTTATAATGCATTGCCCAAGGGACAGCTGTTCGGACTCTTAGGAACAAAGCTGCTGCATAAATCTTTGGTTTCATAATAATAGTAATTTGGAAATTTATACACATTGCTTTGCAATAGTGTCATGTTACAAGCACCGGGAACTTCCTAAAGTGTAGGTCTTGTGTTGCAGCACAATTCATATAATTATTAAACCATGAAGCCAAAAAACCCCAAAGTAGCCTGGTTCCAGGAGATCAATTACTGTAAAACTGAAGATTTAAGGGGAAAAAAGGCCAAGCTCATGTTTTCCTATGTAACATTGGGGTTCAGCACACCATTATTGATCTCTCACTATATTAGATCAGAGCACAAGGGCTTGATCTGTGACCAAGGAGTAGAAAGAGCCACAGGGAGTGACAAGACACCATCTGCTGAGCAGGCCAACTCTCAGTGTAAGACAGAAACAATCAATTCAGGGGATGGAGTGACAAGTGACAGAAGAAGGCTGTGGTAGTTGAGAGGAGGTTCACAGGGGCAGGGGAATCAGGAGGATGTACACTAGATAACAATAAATCCCTCCGATCTTCCCTTCATGCTCTTCTGAAAATTCCCTCTTTCAGGAATTCTGCCTCAAATAACTTCACTGGACTTACATCAATCCCCAGACCTTTAAGCACAAATATATTTCCCTGAGACACTGACGGCTGATGTTTTGTTGTTTTTGCTGTTTATTTGGGGTTTTTTGGGTTTAATTTTGGTTTGTTTGTAATGATTCTTGCAAGTGTCTCCTGGAGTACAGGCAAGTATAGCCTGCAGATATTAGTTGATAAGTTTCCAGAGGGCAAAATCTGTCCCATTTCTATCTTCATCATCAAACCTAGGACTTACAGGCTTGTGCCAGCAGATTCAAGACCCTTGCTGGAGGCAGAGAGACTCTGTCAGTGCCTAGGACGTCACCCAGGAGAGAGATATCGAGAGTACAGTGAATGAATGGGGACGCTGAGCAACCCCCTTTGACAGTCAGTGCTGGTCACTAGCTCCTGCCTAGTCCACGCCTCTCAGCTTCTCCCCAAAGTGGAGCCACAAATACAGAAAAAAGATCCAATGCCTGCCTACTGGAGAGGTACCAGAAGGAAGAAGCAATATGGGCAGGATGACATGGAGACCTCACTGTCCTCCAGAGCTCTTCAGTGCTGAAAGAACCATGAAGAAATATGCTTGTGTGGGTCCCCGCCGAGTTCACAGTCCTGGGTGAATGCAGCCTTCCTCTGGATTTGCAGGCAACAGTATGTGGTGCACGCAGAAGTTCAGCTGTCCCCACACTCTCTTCTTGACCCACCACAGTCTGTCTTAGCTTTTCCAATCTCTATTCATGGTCTTCCAGTCACTGTGCAGAACAATTTGTCTCTAGGGCTGCTTGTCCCCTGCATTCCTCTTTCCACCCCTCTTCCTAGGCCCACCTCTTTGGTAGCCCCAAACTGCCCATTCCTGTTTCTTGACACTGATCCAAAATCTACTGGGGTCCCCAGCAGCTGGCCAAACAGTCAAGGAGTATATGAGGGCCTTTATCTACCCTCCCTCCAAATTAAAGAACAATAACAACAAAATAAAACAGATGGAAACCACTGTTTGCTTCCAGGAGAAATTCGAAATTCATACCTCCCTTGGCCAGAGGGAGGGTCTCTTTGGCCAGCTACTGGCAATGCCAGAGTCACCTTCCTGCTCCTCAGTGGTGATTGACAGGAATGGTGCTGGGATTGGAAAACCTGCCTGGAGTGCTCTGGTGGTCCTTGACCTCCTCTGCCTGAGGCTTCCTACCTGCTTCCGGATGGAAACACGGACTCCCTCCTAGGTCTCCAGAATCTCCACACCCTTATCCCCACTCTTTGCCCCATCTTATGCCTTGTTTTTCTTTACTCAGTGTTACCTCTCCAATAGCACGAGTCTCTCTAACTAGCTCATCTCTCCCCAGTCACGACGCTACTCATTTCCTCCATGGCTTGTCCCTCAGTTTGAAAATTCCCTCTTTATTTATTTGCTTACTTGATTGCTAATTCTCATCACTAGACTGGAAAAACAATCAGGGTAGACCCCATGACAGTTATTCCCAATGCATGGTAAATATTTGTCAAACAAACATTTGCTGAACGAATGAGTGATCATACTAAGTACACTGGATTGGAAATATTGACATTCCCCTTCCCTCTGCCCTAGACAATGATATGCTTGTTTATGAGACCCTGTTCATCACAAGGCTGGATCTCCATTACCTATGCAGGCTTGAAATTTGCAATAAATGTAGGTTGAATACAAACACAAACAAATCAGAGACAGAACAGAACTCCACAGGCATGATGGGAAACCCAGGAGGCAGCCCTCACAGGCAGCTGAATGGAAATAAACTGACATGGCAGAGATGTGCCTTGGGAGTCAGAGCAGAGAGGGGGCAGCTTAATGAGAACTTGGAAACTTTCATGTAGAAAAATTCAGCCTAGCAATCAGGGGAAATGATTGCTGCCCTACTTTGTTGAACTAGGGGTGTGGCCTTGAATAAGTCACCTCTGTGGGCCACAGTTGGCTAATCTGTAAAATCAGTGGAAAAGCACATGGTGCCTAGTTTCACATTAGAAAATAAATGTCAACTTAAAGTTTCACATTAGAAAATAAA